>OVAX01000035.1:0-167927 GCA_900406405.1 Lepidium africanum
CACAGTAAGCGAAAGCGGGCATTTAAATTGCTCGGGAAGTGCAGCATTGTTTTCCTCAGAGCGCATGGCATCCGGAGCACTTCCATGCCGATTATCATTAATGGACTGCCGATGTGAGAAAGACTTCTCATTCTGATCTTCACAAACGATTTTTTCATGCTTTTTCAGAAGACAGAGAAGATACTTCAAAATCTGTTTCTTGTTCACTTCACGCTCGTCTAGTTTCTCCAACAGTGACCTTAGGGATCTTCTCTCTACCACAATGTCTTCAGGTGTTGAAATTTGGAGTTGTAGTGCTGCAAAATGGAAATCTCTGATCTCATCCGAAGAAACAGATGACGATGTGCTCCTTCGCATCAAATCTCTAACAGCTTTTCCAGCATCTTCTTCGGATGACTCTAGAGTCAATTCCATTGACCTAAGATCTTGGACTATCTGAGATATCTGCAAGCAAACTCCCATCAATGATTCTGCAATTTTCCTAGCATTTTATGAACACGAGAATTTGGTACAAACCTTGACAGCCAAAACAGTCGGTACCATATTCAGAATGTCGTTCAAGCTTTGCTCTAATGTTTTCTTTACTCTACAAGCTCTTGAGAGTATAGCATCTCCTGTTACTGCCTGAAGATTGAAGCAAAACGAATTTACCACATTAGGCCACATGGAGATATATAAAACGGCACATGTACCAAAATCAACTAAGAAAATGTTAAAGAGATTTAACACATACCATGTAGAGTTTACTGGATTCACTGCAATAATGAAGAAGCAGCTTAGCTTTTTCTAATGCTTTGTGGAGCAAACATAAAGTATGCATCCCTGAAGAGCTTCCAGGTCGAGCATCTTCTATTTCAGGAACGGTTCTTATGATTTTAGCAACTAACTTCTTTAATTCTGAACACATGTAAGAGTGCATCTGAAACAGAACAACATAACAAGCGATTAAGATGACAAACCTCAAGACAGAAAATACCATCATCATAAGAGATATTTGACAGAACAAACCTTATACGAGTGAGGTAAGTTCTGTGTCTTTTCACTGTAATCAATCGTCATCTAAACAACAAAGCGTCTGCAAGTTTGATCAAAAATAAACAAAAGGGTTCTTTTTAGAACATTTCTCAAGCATTAAAGAACTAGATACTAATGAAATAGATAAAGAAATTGACTTACCTAATTGTCAACAGATTCCAGAGTAACTCAATTGAATTGTAGTCTTCAATAAAATCACAAACAATAAAAAATCCCTAGATCCATACACCAACAGACTAGAATTCCCCAGAAACTTTCAGAGAAAAATCAGAATTTCCCTTTCAAACCCAACGTAGATCAGCAACAGAAACAAAAACTGATGATAAAAAGCTAGAATTTCATCTAAGAGCTTGAGCATATCCACTTTAATAAAACCCTCAAGAGATTTGTATCCAAATTTGCAAAACCCTTTAACAAACCTCTGATTTTTCTCTTGTTTTGTGAACAAAACCCAAACTTTTTATGTTGGGTCACGAGATAAATCACTCTTTTTGAGGTTGTTCGTGCAAAGATCTCGAAGGTTGAAAAACAATAATTGGGTTTGGTAACAAACCTGGAGATAAAGAAATAAAAGAGAGAATTTGAGAAGAGATTATGAAGAAGAAGAAAAAAAGGAAGACTGTGAGTGTTAAGGTGACAGCCCGTAGAGATGACAATCAAATTTAAATCGTCGAGTTAATGATAAAATAATGACGATAATTGGTCCGTGACGCTATGTATGTCACCGCGTTTGGTTTTGTATTCGTATTACATCATAAGAGTGCCGTGTCAAGCGCAGACTAAATTGAAAGGACGAGGTCTGAGTTTTGGTCAATATACATGCAAACAATTTATGTTTTATATATTAATTTTGACAACTTTTTTAAAGTCTATTTTTCAAAATTTTAATAGCCAAAAAAGATCTTCTGAATAAAAGTCTTAGTCTTTCTTATTTTTAAAGTAAAATTAGAATTAAAAGTAATGATATAAAACAATTCTTTCTAATAAAGATTGATAGTGATGCAAGTGTAACTAAGAATGTTTTATTCTAATAATGAGTAAAATATTGACTCAATTTTGGTAAATTATGTTATTTACTTTTCTTTCATGAAGTAATCATTTCAATTATACACAAGATAGAGTATGGAGTAATTCTATATACAAATTAAGATAAAGTCTAATGATTTTAATTATTACAGTATGGTAGAGTAGGGGTTAATACGAGTTATCAAAAGATTAACTATATCTGTTTACTAATTATTCCATGGATTAAATTAAATTATTATTCATAGTCAAAACCTATGAGTATATTTTAATATAAATGAATGTTAAGCATATCTGTAATAGTGAGTTCATGTAGATTATAATAGTCCAACAAGATATAGTTGACTTATAAGAAGATATAGCACCACCTTAAGAAAGCATTGTTTACCACTAAACCTTATTCAGAAACCAACTCTAATTTTGAAAGGAAAAAAAAAATCTTATGTTTGATGGAAAAAAAAAAAAAGAACATTTTTAGTCATCCATATACAATTTTAGCGAAAAAACTCAAATTACTATAGAATCATAAATTATTATATATATAAAATTTTGTAGTGATATCTAATGGTTAATTATAAGTTTTTTTTTTTAATATTGTTATTGTTAGAATTATCCACCTTGGTCAGAATGATTACATATTAACACTTTTGTATGGTGGTACGTTCCAAGTATTTCTCGTCATTCTTTAGTTTCCTAGCAATTATATCGTTGGTATTATTTGGACCTTCTTTATATTATCCCATCAAAGAATAAAATAATATTATAAGAAAGAAAATAATAAAATAATATATTTTATTTACTATACGTAGATAGTTACCTAAATTCTTGTTTCTAGATAATAAATGTCAATATATACATTTACTTACAAATAACTAAATTTTACTAACAAAGTTTTTTCGTATATGGTGTAGATAGATCTCCGATTCAGTGGCAGGCGGTAAGTCTACTAAATGACAGACATATTTATAAATTTAGGAATCGAGTTCTATTATCTATATTATATAAGAACTTGGCTAATAAGCCAGTTAATTGTGATTCAATATTGACAAAAATATAATATATATATATTTGTATGGTAGTTTAAATAATCCAATGAACATTATGGTATTGTACAAATCAAATCGTTATCAAATTATGTAGTAATGGCTATGCCTATGTATAGGGTTTCATTGACAATAACAATTACCTAGAAAGCAATTTTTTTTTTAATATAGTGAGGTTTATATTTGGTTTTTGTTACTCTAGAAAGCCAAAATTTTAATTTATTGAATGCTTTTTTGCTGTGTAAAACCAAAATCCTAAAACTAAAATTTCTAAACTTTACTCGACCAAAGTTTTTTTTTCTAAAACTTTACAAAATAAAATCCAATGACAAAAAAATCTACAATCAAAATATATATAACAAAAAAAACCTACAGTCAAAAATCCTATAACCTAAATTTTACAGTGAAAAATTAAAAATTGCAACTTTTACTAATGGACCCCATAATTCTTATAATGTAAAGAACTCCATCAAAAAATATTATTCAACATTTTTCACTTTCTACCAAAAATAGAAGATTAAAAAAGATATAAAAAATAAATTTAGGGATATAGATTGGATTTTGTTTCCAATTGTTGAAAAAATAGCGTGACATTATTTTAACCATTCTAAAAAGTTTCCATATATAGTTTTTGCTTTGTTAGATTTTTATGCTTAATACAATATCGTTGTCAAAATTAAATAGAACCACATTATCTAATTGGGTCCCTTGGTTGGCCCATACAAAAGCAATCTACACTATCACCAAAAGTTTAATTCTGAAACAATCCATAGATGTTTTTTCTTTGTCTACAATAAACCATAATTACACACTTCGATTTCAATCCAACTTAAATTTTGAGAGTGTTTAATTAATTTTATGAAATAATAAGATAGCCAATGTAGAAAATATAAGAGGGAGTATGAAGTCACATCACTTGCCATTAGAGAGACGATACTATTTGGTGACCACATCCTTCCCAAACGCAAATAATCGAAATTTCTAAATAGTAAAGACTTGTTCGTCCCCATTTGTTGACTGGTCTTTCTTGTACTCTTCTTCCCACTTGCTCAAACTAATTGAGTTTTGCGAAGATAAAGATAAATATGGACAAGAATCAAAAGAACTTTTGGCATTAATATAAAAATATCCAAGCATAGAAAGTTCAAAAACTGTTTTTGGTTAAAGAGTTCAAAGATTGTTATCTTGTTTTAGCAAGATTTAGATTAAATCAAGTGATGATGGGAAATGGTTTCCTTGATACCGAAAATTCAAAGGGTCTCATGTTCGAATCTACTTCTTATAATAGGTATTTACATAGGCATTCATGTTCCTGCTATAGTAGATGATGCGAGTTTCCACTGATTTGAATTGACAGCCTCTTAGAAGTTAAAATCTCTCGGCTTATGTATAAAAAAAATTAGAATAAACAATACTCAATAGTAATAGATTCGACGATATGTGATTTTTACACAGTTTGAAGTAGTCTGGTTCTAGATATGACGCGTTACAAATCTTGTTCTTGTTTTTTTTTTTTTTTTTTTTTTTTTAAAAAAATTTTTTTTTTTTTTTTTTTAAAAAAAAAAAAAANTTTTTTTTTTTGATAACAAATCTTGTTTTTTTTTTTGTTAAAGTAAAACAAAATGAAGTAAAGGTGTTTGTTTTGTTGTTTAAAATTTTGATAAAGTGAGTCGTGATATGGACAGAAATGTCCGTTGAATGTGAACGCGTAGACTGTTCATTATTGCCCAAATCAAAATAAAGATTCTAAAATGCATTTAGGGTTTAATTAAAGATAAAACTCCTCATTGGCTAAATCATTAGCTAATTAGGTATTTTGTAAGTAAATTTATATTAAGTTTTAGGTAAAGGTTTATCGTCTTCTCCTACTCATTGACAAGTGAAAACTACATTAGGTCGCACGACAAAATCAATGCTTAATTAATTACGAGTGGTACCATAAAGAATGAATCAAAATTTATGTTTTTTCATCCACATGTTAACCAAGATTGAAAATGTTTAAGTTTTGGTATCGTACGCGGTTAGAGTTGGTGATAGACAAAACAAAATTCAATAGATTTTATATGTTAAATGAAAGTACATTTTACGCTAAACCTATTAGATGAAAGCCTTTTCTCGAACAATATTAACCATAATTTAATTATAATATAACATACGAAGAGATATGTCATGGAATATTGATTTAAATATAAGATTCGATCATCTGATATTATGTCATGTTTAAATAAAAAATACATTATATTATATAATATTATTGTAAAATATTTTAATAACGTAATATAATTGATTTTAACTATATGGGACCAAGAACATTCATCATTACGGAAAGATACTGTTGTCAACCTGACCTGGAGTAATGAATACAAGGCCCATGAAAATTTAATGATCAATGGCCCTCAAGCCCAATATTAATATGAGGTTCTTTCTGCAAGAGTATCTACAGTAATAGGTTTTTTAATTGGATTATTGTGAAAATATAGTATGAAGTGTATTACGCTAAACCTATATAATATACTGTATTTTTATTTTTTCTTCTTTTTTAAAAATGACATAGTATCATATGATCGGATCTTATATTTAAAACATTATGGCATTTTACCCGAACACAAATACCTATACCGAACATGACCTGAAATATAATATCCGAACCCGACATAAATACTCTAATTGGTCCTAAGTCTTTAAACTCGAAAACCTGGATCCGAATCGGAACCAAACCGAAAACCGAATGGGCACTCAAATCTCTGAAATATAATCATATTAATTTTTTTTTATTAATATTTACAGTTCTAATAATTTAAATATTTAAATTTAGGATTATAAATCTGATTATGTTAGTAATTTAAGATCAAGTTAACCAAATAAATCAAAACTATTCATAAATCTTTGTTAAATTTTAATTTCAAGACCTTTATTTATTAAATACTTATTAGTTTTAAATTTCTTTAAATAAACTACATAGAAAAGTTTGGATCCGAATCGAATCCGGATATATCCGAATCAAACCGAACTCAAAAAATAAATAATACCTGAATGAGTCTTAAGTCTCTAGATCCAAAAACCCAAATCCGAAAAACTCGAACCGAACCGATTCAAAATCCAAAATGCCCAGGTTTAGTACTGTATTATGTATAACATTAAGAATTTGTGGTTAATATGTTATAATTTAAACATCCCAACTCTTAGAGATCTTGTGAAAATATAGCATGAAGTGTATTATGTATACCATTATTAATTGCAATCATAGTGGAATTTAAAGAAAATTTAGTGATGTTAGGATGTTTTGTAAAAGCGTTGAAAATTGAAATCTAACTACAGTTAAATTTAACCACATGCATATACATACGCAAGCCGTAATGAAATTTGTTACATGAAAATCGAATTCTCGTGTATTCAAAAACGATTGGCGGCTTTTACTTTTACTTGAAATTAATATTAATGCTGCCAAAATAGTAGTCTCGTCTCCGGACAGTTCCGTTCAGTGTCAGGAGGCAAACTGAATGAACTGATCTTATCCTCACGAAACAAAAGTTAAGGTTCTGATATGTTCATGATGACATAATCAATACATATATGTAGATTCGAGAACAGATATTGTAATTAAATAAATAAAATTCCATTTGTATTTAATTTGTGCCACCATGAAAATTCAAAGTAGTAAGAATTTCAAAGTAGTTTAAATAAAGATGTTAGATTAGAGGTTTTACGAGAGAGCATCTTCGTAACGTCAAATAAGGTCCACTTTAATGGGATCAGGTAAGATCAGAATCTAATCAGATAAAGGAGAAGAAAAAAGAATTTGTCCCCTCCCTATATATATATATGTATAGAGACATGAAAAAACAACAATATTATTTGTATCCTCATAAGCTTGGAAATGGTACTATGAGTCCATATATACTTGTTTATCTTTAGTGTTATGAACGTCACACTATATACATAAAATATCTGCAATTCCATTAACAACAACTTTTTTAGTTTTTAAGTTGAAACTCTGTGCACAGTGCCTGTTAAACTGTAAGAATATCATATAAATTGTATTGCCGACTATTCTGTCGGAATTCTTTGACGCCATACAAACTTTGTTAGAAATGTATAATGGAAGTTTATATTTGTCAGAAACCCATAAAAATCTCATATATTCTTTTGACGAAATTTTAATATATTGTGTCTGAAACTTAAAAACTAATTAAACTGGTCTAAAGAATCGCATATTCCTACGTGATATAATTACATCATTTGTGGTTTTAAAGAATAGATTTGAGCTATGGAAGGGGTTATATCGATTTAACTATTGACTTAAAAAAAAACTGAATTGGTCCAGTCATATTGTCTAACAAAACCAAACGAATAAGTTAACTATTGTAGTGATCTCAACGTATTATACGATGACAAATTCTCTACAAGAAATCACATAACTAGACAATACAGGACATTAATGAAAAGAACTTAATTCCTATGAAATTTTTGTAGATTTTGAAGCAGAAATAATTAAGAGTAATTAGAATATATGAGTGAGCAAAATGGAAGCGTAGAGGTGAAGGTACGGATCCAAATGGAAGAGTCCAAAAAATATTCCAAGAGGACAAGTTGTTGAGTGGGCAAGTGAAGTTGAAAGGAGATGAGTATCTGCCAAAAGAATGTTTTATCACTAACCTTACAATAGAGTACTACAAAAAGAGAGAAAACTCTGATATTTTATACTTTATGGAGAAGAAATACAGTCCATATCTTCATTCTTTTTGTTATTATAAACGTATATATTACTACATAATAATATAAGTACAATATATATAGCGAGTGGAGAGGAATCAGAGAAGTTAAACAATGTCCAAAACAAAGGAGCAAAGAAGCGTAAGAAAGGCGCAGATGTCGTCGATTTGATCCATTACCAGATCTTCCCTAGATTTCGAATTTGTCCACTTCTTTTACCACTTCATCTTTTAATATCAGAAATAACTATTACAAGAACACCTGAATATCCTCAAAAAAATGCCGTTTTTTATTTTTTTTATTTTTATGTTCTTCCATTCTTGTGGTTAATGCATGTGATATTAACTTCGGTTTAGTCATGCATGATCACAACAAAAAAAACGAACAAAAATATTGAAAAAAATCTATATATGTACAAACTACATAAATGAAGTATTAGACAATTAGAATGGAACAATTCTCTACTTATTTTTGTATCCATGTTTATTAGTTTTATCAACGTAAATTTTGTTTTATGCATGCGCCAAACGCAGAAAATCTTTTAAAAGGAGTGGTGTGCAAGAAAAGTAGTTTGCTCAAGTTTACTAAGGTTTAAATCAACCAATCTTCTTATGAGAATGAAAGACAAAGTAAAGATTCTTGTTAAAGATAACAATTGACTGCTATAATGATGTAATCAATATGCTATAACCTAACAAGGTTCTGTTCTTATGGTTTCAAATACATATTTTTGTGGTCAGGATCCAAAGAGGTCGTTTAAAAGACCTAACACTACTTAGTAATACTCTCATATTCTTCATTTTTATATTACTTGAATTTTAAACTACACGACTATCTGAAATCGAATTCTGATGATAAGTTGTAAATATGAATATTTAACTACATGATTAAAGTCATTTTTCGGATATTTGTCTTAAATCTAAAACTGCAAAAGACCCATCAAAATTAAAACAGAAAAAAAAAAAAAAAAACAAGAGCATCAAGACATAAAAAGGGATTGATATATAATGGTTTGCATGCACGAATCAATCCGTCTTTGTCAACATATGCTCAACACGAGCCAAATGTAACAAAGACACAGCTGAGATGATTACATATTACCAAATTTGCTATAAGGGCCATGAGAACGAGAATGGTAAGAATCGATGACAGTGGGATTATGTTTTCTTTTATGACATTACTAAATGACTTAGACATATATAGCATCTACGAAAAGATATATCGTCACAAAACAGAAATTCCCAATCAGAACGGATGGAGATTATAAGAAGCATCAAACATAATCTAACAAACTCATGTGTTTAAAAATAAGCATCGGATACTAATAGCTAGTGATGACAAGATTTCGAACAGAAAAGACTTAACTGCCAAACTTTTCTCGATCTAATGTTTTAGATAACTCATCTAATGGTTCAGATAACACGAGTGCAAGATATTTCCATTACACTATAGATGAAAGATTAAAAAGGAGTTTTAAAGAATTGATTTTGGGATATAGATTGGACCTTATCAATCTAACTGTTGGACAAAAAAAATTCTTAACTAAAGAGGTAAGGGAAAGGTCCAAAAGCATGGTCATTGCCCAAGTCATTTGCTGGACGTACGGACACTAGCCAGAAAGAAAAAAGATGAAGACAACCAATTATATTCTCTATTGCATGGTCAAGAATCTTAGATTTTCATTGGTTTGTTCACAATTGTGTACCTTCACGAAGACTTTTATGTAATTGCTAAAAGAAAATAGTCACTCTTAAAGTATATATTCTTCCAACTGGCTTAACCCCACACCATACTTTTCTCTTCCTACTTATAAGGAACTTCTTCTTCTCTTAGCTAACCAAATCAACACTCCTCTTCCTTCTTTTTCCTCCCTCTCAAGTAACCAAAATTTTCGGCTCTTATTAGTCTTATACTCTCACTATACTTACTTATTCCTGAAATATGGCTTCAAACTCCATGAGTTCTAGCTCTTCTTGGACACGTAAGGAGAACAAATTGTTTGAAAGGGCTTTAGCTATATATGACCAAGACACTCCTGACCGTTGGCATAACGTTGCAAGAGCAGTTGGTGGTAAAACAGCTGATGAAGTAAGGCAACACTATGAGCGTCTCATTAGAGATGTCAATGACATTGAATCAGGTCGTTATCCACATCCCAATTACGGCCGTTCTAATGGAAACAACCATTGAAAGTATCCAAGGAACTCTGAAAGGTACATTAAACAGATTCTGCAGATCAAATCAATTATGCATTAGAAAGTATTCATAAATAAACATGCAATCTCGAGTTTCTTGTGTTTGTCTTCTTGTTTAACCAAGCAAGAAAAAGACAAAAGAAATCTAGCTTTATGATCTGTATATATAGTAAACACTATTCTTTCTCCATATAATATATATAAACTGTCTCAAGTTCTAATTGTGGAGACAAAAGCAATCTAGTAACAGAGAATACAAAACTTTGAGTTCTTGAGATTGATATCACTAGGCCATTATCTCTACTGTTCATACAAAAAATCATAGACACAAAATAGCTTTCATCCATCTTTCTTATCTGTCTTTTAGCCAAAAAAAAGATATATAAAACAATTTAAAAGTCCCACATAATGATAGCATGTTCCACATCTCTTGTCTAAACCATTGCAAATCTACTTCACTTGTAATTCAGTGTAAAACTTAACTATATGTAGCTAAAGTTCATAACTATGTCAATTTTCTAAAGTTGTTTAACAAGATTATCAAAAAGCTTCTTTAGCTACTTCGTTTAAGCCTTTCGAATTCTTATGGATTTTATATCTTGCAGGTTTTTCTGAAGTCGTCATGGTGCTAAAACCTTTCACAAAGAACATCTAAGCAACGATATCTACATGTTTAATTACTTATATTTGTGCTACGATTATGTAAAAATCATTTACTTTCCCATGATAATCTAATCAATGAATGTGAGTTTCATATAATTAATATCAAGACTTGGACAAACTAGTCCGTCACGAATTCTATCGATTCTTACACAAATCTTATACATAAATCTATCGAACAAAAAAAAGATCGAAAGCTTATAAAAACCCTAAGAAAACGATTTGAGAACAAGGTTTTATTCACTTTTGCACTCACCTCATGGTGTTGGCCCCAAGCCTGATGATTATTATCATGAACATTGTAGTCTAAATTCAGAAGAAAACATCAAAAGATCATCGATGATTTTCTACTTCGGATCAATAAAGATTGAATCATTTGGTTCTCGTGAGATACACGCGTCCGTATTTGGGGGAAAACTTTTTGCATGGAATGTAACTTGAATACGAATGGACTAAAATCAACTGTGGTCATAAGCGTAAAATGTTTTTTATTTTTATTGCCATAAATATCCATGCTTTATGATCGTTTTATCTGACTGATGAATCAATATGCACTAAATGATCATATATTAATTATGTAGTTGTAAAATCGGACCACAAAATGGCAATGGCAAGAAGTAGGAGCAAGCCAACTGGACCATAAAATTATATTTATGCATTTATTATATGATAACACACTATATATTTATATGAGACAATACTATTTATATAAATTTATCAAACAAAATCACGATTTATATATTTTTAATACTATGAGCGTTTTTTGCTGAGGACAGGTGGCTTAGTGGTAGTGGTCACTTTACAAATCCTTAGGTACCGGAGTTCGAATTTTCCCAGATGCAAGGAAAAAAAAAGAAAGAAATTTAGAGTTTGAGCTTTGGGTATGGATCAAGCCTCATCGATTTAACTATAATAAAGTTAAAAAAAAAAAATAATACCACGGGCGTTTTTGTTGTGAAATTATGGTCCTCCATAAAGTCATACATAGGAAGAAACCTAATTTTAAAAAAGTAACAAATCTGAAAGATTTTTTCTTACCAAAAAAAAGAAAGAAAGAGTTCACTATAATTTTAATACAAAAATTAAAAGTCAAATTGAGGGGACCCTATTGAGCTATAAACTTTTTGTCAATTTGATTCATTTCTAGTGTATGATTCGTTAATTCACCAACAAAAAAATACAAGTAATGTACTTGTACTTTTCTGAAGATGAAAAAGAGGTATATATAGTTTATTCGGTAATATTAAAGAGCACATGCCTTGTATATTTTCGACCCATATGAACCATGACGGAGAATTGGAATTATACAGTTCACTATCTATAACTACAATTATAATTCATTTAAGAGAAATAAAAAGACAACTACGACAAAAACTTTCAATATAAAGATAGACATTATTCTATGATATTTTATGTAGCCCATCTCTTGTAAATATTCTAGGCAACAAAAATGCGACCCATACGAACCATAACCAAAAACTAGATATTTAAATTTAATAACTAAGGGTTTAAAAACTGTTATAATTTTTAACCAAACCCAAGGTGTTATTTATAAGGAAAATAACCAAGGAAATGAGTATATGATACATTGATTTTTTATTTCAACTTTGGATACATATTTTGATTAAATGTGTGAAAAAATAGAGAAAAAATTGTTAGGTTTATAATTATAAAGTATAAGTAAGTGCATTAGATTTGTGCTTAAGATATTACAAAATGGTAAGAATATAACCAATATATTAAACTTATAAATTTGCAAGTACGTACGTTCGAATAATCCTTACATCCACTAAGCTCAAATGGTGTTTTTCGTTTTGTTTAATATTCCATCGAGAATATACCAACAAGAATTTCAGTATTTGGTAGTTTTAATAATTTGAATGTGGATTGTAGAATAATTACTTTTACCTTAAATTATTATTCGAACAAAATTTAGCTTACGTTCTTGTGATCTAAACAAACGAAATCTTATAAATATACTATATTCATAGCTGAGTGGAGAACAAAACTTATTACAATTTAAATGTTAATTATAATTAATGGGTAAAACTTTTGTTTTAGGTTTAAAATATGGCCCATTAAAGGCCCAATTAGTTTGAGGCCCACATATGCTATTTGAATTCTGGAGATGAGCTTTTGGTGGTTACAACATTTGGGTTTCTGCTAAGTTGTTGGTTTCTTGTTTTTTTCATTCAGGGTGTTTGATCTCAACATATATCTAAAGAAGAGTGACAACGACGAAGATACAAAACCTAAATGGAGTTATTTGTTTAAGAACCTGTCACAGAAGATTACCGTTGAAGCAGACATAACTGATGAAGTGATTAATGAGGCTGCAAAGAAGACTCAAGGATTCTCCGGCCGTGAAATTGCAAAGCTTGTGGCTGGAGTACATGCTGCAGTAGATGGACGAGAAGATTGTGTACTGGATTCACAACTTTTTACTGAGATTGTTGATTATTAAGTTGAAGAACATCACCAAAGGTTTGAGTGTGTACATTTATAAATTTGCCTGATTTATTTATATAACATCAAACTTAAATACCTACGAAAAAATAAATTTCGAAAAGGAATCAAGCAAACAGAAATAATATAAAATAAACCTTAACAATACAAAGCAAATCTTAAAAATGGTCCACAACACAAAAACTGATAATGATAATTTTCATTAGACAAAGCCTTCTCTTCTAGCTTCGGTCTAGCGCTGGTTGAACTTGTAATCTGACATGTTGTTCATGTTGGATCTAGGATCGATAACTCCATAATTATTGTATCCAAACGATGGTCCATAGTTAGGTAAAACCATGTTTGGATTGTTGTTCATGACTGTATTGCTTTTTTGATCAATGCCAACATCAACATTACGATCACCAACAAGACCAGAACTTTCACCCAAGTAGTTATTCTGAGGAACATTAACTTGAGAGTTCTGAGAGATCTCACTACGCAATTTATTTTTCATACCTTCAAGAACGTATATCAGATGGTTGGTTTGATTCATGTCGAGTTCTTTCACATCTTTCTCATACCATTTCAGACCAAGTCTTTCTCTGCATTCTCTTACTTGATTCAAAAACTCTCTCTTTTCTTTAATCTTCTCCTCTTCTGCCAGTACCTGCAATAAAGATTTATTCATTGAGTAATCAAATTAATTTTGTGTATGTAACCAATTATCCAATCTCTATATTCATAGACTTTTAATATAAAATTTATTCAATGCAATATCATTTGATATCTCTAAATATGGATCTCCAACTAGACAATGATCATATTATTATATGTTTCCTTTAACAAATTTTGTACCAACTATATTCTCATTAGCATAGTTCAGTGTTATACGACTTCTATTTCAATATATAAGACTTTTAACTTAATATACTCATATATAAAAATCTTTAATTTTAGTCAGCAAAAATGATTTGATATACTATTTTAATATACTTCTACCAGTCATAAGATACTACAAATTTTTGTTTTTTTGGTCTCCTTTATTATTAAATCAAACCAAAGTTACAAGTTACAAAACCGACTTTATTATTAAATCAAACCAAAGTTACAAGTTACAAAACCGACTGAATTGAAATTCTCCAGAAAGTACATTTCAAGAGTAAATACAGGAAACCGGCAAGAATCAAAGGACCCCCGGAGATGCTACAAAATTCTAATGACCGCAAATACCAAATATATTTAATTTTTCATTGAAATCGAAATATGTGAAATACCATATAAAATAAAACAAGAATAATTTTTTAAAACACCATATATATTGAAACATACGTAGTATATTAAATAGAGTATCGATTGAATTGAAAAGAACCGATTCATAACTCAAAATCTAAACCTTATGATACTGGATTACGCATATATCTAGAGTTGAATTCTTTATCTTAATTATAGTATTTAATCGTAAACAAAATTTTGTATTTACCTGAGTGAATATATCGTTGAGATATTGGATTCTTCGACGAACTTCAACGAGTTGTGGATTGTTGTTGTGTCGATGAAAACCAATAGAATTGTAATTGCGATTTAAAATACGCTCAATTAAACTTTTAACACTTGGATGACCAAAAGAAAAGACTTTTCTACCGGGAGTAAACACAATCATCAAAATCTCTACTCCACATAATGTGCAAAGTTCACTAGCTTTTTTGAAAATACTAAATCTTCGTTTTGAAAAAGTAACTTGAAGATTGTTTTCATTTTGCATTTTCTTCATCTCTATTTTCTGACGACCTTTATTTTTCACCATTTTTAAGATTTTAATAAATAAAAGACAAATTGATATTAAATATATCTTTTATAGTTATAAAGGTGTGTAACATATGGAAATATAACATTATAGGACATATAATTAATTATTTTTTTCCAAATCTTTTTCCTAATAAAATTTTAACTTTTCTATTGGAGAATTATTTCATAATTATTTCCAAAAAAGCTTTAAAATAGAATTAAAAATAATTTTAATGTATATCATCATTTTAAATGTCACATTGCATACAATATGACAAATGTCACTTTATGAGCTGTCTTTTTAAAAAACCTTTCATGTTTTTGGGGAAAAAATGAAAAACAATTTCATTAAGCTAATTTTAGTCAATCTTTTTACAGCTAATTCAAGTACTCTATACACAAAATTTCTTTTTACTATTTTTGGGAGATGCTAGATACATCACCACATCATAATCCAGATAAGAATATACAGTTGTATTTTCATATTAATATAAAAATCTGTATTAAAAGGAAATTCAAATTTTCATAAATAATTTTGAGTTGTGGTCCCAAATTTTTTAAAATGGATATATATACTATTTACTCGAGTTCAATTTCATAATCAGATCCAACCCAATCTATATTGAGTTTTGGTGCAAAAGAAAAAAAAACCTGTGATATATTAAATTTCTAGATTTAAAGTTTTTTAGGTCTTAATAATACCAGAAAAAAACTGAAATTTGAGATTGAACCATATGCAACACTCTTTGCACATTCATAATGAATGTTAGTGAGTTATGTTTATTGAATTTAACATTTATAATACATAAATTTTGACTGGAATATATTTTTACACCAGTTTCTAGTTTTTGTGTTTGGCAAATTCTAGTTTTTAGCCGTTCATGATTTTAGAGAAATAATCTCAAAAACTAGTTTTTAAGTGTTGTTAACATAAAAACCAAAAACTAACTTATAATGTATTAGTGTTTGATGACTTATTGGAAAAAAACTATAATAGAATTGCAAACAAATGTATTATTGTATGTAATAGTGATGAAAACTAAAGTTGTATGATCTGTATGCACTACATGTACAACCTAAACAAAATTCACATTAGTTACTATTAACATTTATAGAAAATGCATCTCCACCTCTTCTTTCTCAGTCATTGTAAATGGGTCTTTATCAGGATACTTTCAAGGTCAGAGAGAACTCTGTCAAGGAGACCCAATATCTCCGCCTTTGTTTCTTTTATAGCAATGGAGGTTTTCGCAAACATATTGAGAGACAAATTTAGCACAAGGCAGATCGATTTCCATCCATTTTGCCATCAACCTAGCATTACTCACTTGGCTTTCGCAGACGATGTAATGCTCCTTTTTGATGGTAAATCTGCCTCATTAGCAGGAATTTCAGAAGCTCTTGATCTACTATATTTCGGGACTGCAAATAAATAGAGACAAAACATCTCTTTTCCATGCTGGCCTGAAACATGATGAAGCCATCTCGATCCAAAGGTTTGGCTTCCTCAATGGTTCTCTTCCAGTACGGTATTTGGGTCTTCCTCTGCTCCATCACAAACTAAAAATCTCGGACTACTCCCCCTTGCTTGATAAGATCACCACTCACTTCTCAAACTGGACGGCTAAGAAGCTCTCATTTCCAGGTCGGCTCCAATTGACAACCTCAGTAATTTATGAATTAGTTAACTTTTGGATGTCAGCTTTTGCAATTCCTAAAGGCTGCATGCGTCGTATAACAAAATTATGCTCTAATTTCCTGTGGAGTGAAGATATTTCTAAGAAGGCAATGGCAAAAGTTTCGTGGCACTCTATATGTCTTCCAAAGAAAGAAGGAGGGTTAGGTCTGAGAAATTTTGTTGAATGGAATAGAGTTTTGAATCTGTGTTGGATCTGGTCATTGTTCTCTACTTCCGACTCTTTGTGGGTTGCTTGGCAAAAGCAGCATAATCTGAAAAGAGCTAACTTCTGGCTTGTTGAACCTAAATCGCATTCTTCATGGATCTGGAAGACTATACTATCTCTAAGACCTGAAGCAAAGCCTTTCATTTCCTGCGAAGTAAGAGATGGCAGTACAGCTAGCTTTTGGCTAGATAAGTGGACAGAGTTTGGGCCGTTAATTGATTTCATTGGCATCAATGGTCCGCAAAGGTTGGGAATTCCGATACAGAAGCCTGCTCTGTTTCTGGGTGGCTTCTCCCTTCGGAGAGATCTCACAATACAAGGTATGTAGACCTTAGAAATCTACTTCTCTCAATTCCTCAACCTTCTCCACAAGCAGGTTCAGATGTGTTCTTCTGGGTGATCTATGGAATCAAAGAGGAGATTTTCTCAGCTAGGAAAACATGGCAGCAAATAAGAAATAGAGCTCCCCCGCCGAACTGGTACTCATTGGTCTGGTTCTCGGGTGCAGTTCCAAAGCATGCCTTCAATTTCTGGGTCATCAACTTAGATAGACTGCCTCTAAGACAAAGGTTAGCTAACTAGGGTCTCAATGTCTCCAATGCTTGCTGCAACTGCAACATGTTTGCAAAAACAAGAGTTCACCTCTTTCTTTTGTGTGCGATAGCCATTCAGCTTTGGTCAAAACTGCTAAATAGACTCGGTATTGAAGGATCTACGTTTGCCTCGTGGGAAGTGATGTTGAACTGGCTGCGGAAAGGTCCTTCAAAACCTATGACTTTACTTAGGAGATATGCTACTCAGGCATTAATTTACTCAATTTGGAGAGAGAGGAACAACAGGATCCATAATCTCACGTCGTCTTCATCGGAGGTATTGTTTCACAAATTGGACAGACAAATCAGGGACAAAATTCTCTCCAGGAAATCTAGGAAAGGGCACAACTCCCTCCTATCTTTATGGTTCTCTAATGCTTAGTCTTTAGGATCCATCATCGCATGATTGAACAAACATTTTTAATTTTTTTCGGGTCTATAAATCTTTTAAGTATCTCACTTATATATAATCGCTCTTTCCTTTAAGGTAATAAATTCGCATTTTATCGCAAAAAACATTTATAGAAAATTAGTATGTAACATTCTCTATGTATGTATTCAATAATTTGTTGCTATAGTTGTGTCTTGTGAATATTGTATTTTATTTTTTCTTTTTTCCGTCGTGAATATTGTATCTTAAATAAGTTTAGAAAAATTCAATTTAAAATAAATTATTTAATCAAAAAAAATTTATCTGCAAAAAAACGAAAACTATTAAAATTGGTAATCAATATTTTTTTAAAGGAAAAAACAATAAAAATTGTCATTCATGTTCTTAAAGTTACTGCAAAACTCACAAAAACTAAAATTTTGAGAATTTAAAACTAGAAAACCAAAAGCTTAAATAGTTATATATTCATATGTTGTCGCTTTTTTTTCCGGCATATTGTCGTGTTTATGGATCCTTAAGTTTGTTTTTTAGATAAAATGATAAGAGAATAAGAGAAAACAGTAACCATCATCAATTCCTATAACCGTAGACCTGATTATATAGCAAACAACATTGCAAGTGGTTTTTAGCCTAATAGCAGGTGCTAAATCCACTAAAGGCAGATGTACTTGTACATCCAAGGATCGAGTTTTGCTGCCTATATTATGCAGGAACTTGACTAATGGGTCGGTCAATTGTGGTCCAAATATTGACGAAAAAAAACAAGCAACATTTTATTTCGGTTAACCAACAGTTTTCTGTTTCGTTTTGGGTTTAGTTTTCTATTTAGTAACCCAGGTTTAACGCACGGTTTCGGTTTTATGAACCGGTTATTAGAAATCTCCACGTATTAGAAAATAAAAATTTCGGCTATGTTTGGTAGTGGTTTTTAAATTAGTTTATGGTCTATTTTAAGCTAATCAAGTTTTTGATAAAACAATTTTTCAAAAGTTGAAAACTAATTTTACTTTGAATGTAACCATTCAAGTTTATAAATTTTTTATTTTTTTATTAACCTGAAAAACTAGTTTCTAGAAATCTAAGGTTAACTTTCCTAAAAACCAAAAACTAATTTTGATTTTGAAACAAAAACTAAAATTTAAAAACTAAAAACAAAAACCAAAAACTAATTCATAGCCTTGGTCTTACGATGCAACGTCGGCGTCTAGAAACACTAATCCGGCAAGCCCTAACCAGAAGTCAACACGTGGCATATACACGAGACATTACTTCCTAACATAACTGTCTCTTTAATCGCCACGTAAACATCGAATAACCACGTGGCAAAACTTAATCGCTTATCCAGTGAAAGAAAGGAATTATCTCTTTCTCTATTCTCTGTGACTGGAACTATAAACTTCCTCCATGGAGTTTGGAACCAGAAACAAACCACAAACTAAACAAAAATCGGAATTTGTAACAATGGGAATAATAAGGCAAAGTACGGTGTTTCTTATAATGGTGGTGATGCTTACGTGGCAGAAGGAATGCCATGGATGGGGAACAGAGAAGGCAGAGGATATGGTTAGAAGTGAAGCAGAACATGTTAAAAACGCAGCCGAGAACGTTAAAGAAATGGCGTCTGACGCGGCTCATGACACTAAGGACAAAACCGCCTCTTGGACTGGTTGGGTTTCCGACAAAATCTCCACGTAAGCATTTTACTTCTGTTTAATCATACTTTGGATTTGTGTTTGGTTCTGTTAGAAACATACGTAGTATCGAAAGCTTCTTGTTCTGAACTGTTAACGTAGATTTGAATTTTAGTTTTATGGATATCTATTTTCTGTATCTTTTATTTGGAATGAATATAAACGCATTTCTGGCGTTTTAAAATTATTATATGATAACGGTTATGTGATCGATTTAAGAGTTTTGTTTAATTTGTCTCAGAGGATTGAGAAACAAGAAAGATGAAGCAGAAGAAGCGGCTGAATCTGCCAGGAACTACGCTTCTGAGAAGGCTGAATCTGTATATGACAATGCAGGTTACGCTAAAGACTTTGCATCAGATAAGGCAGGATATGCTTACGACAGTCCTCAAAATGTAAAACATTATGCTTATGATAAGACTGATGATGCAAAGGATATGGCTTACGACAAGGCGGGTCAGACTAAGGACGTGACCTATGACAAGGCGGGTCAGGCTAAGGACGTGGCCTATGACAAGGCTGGTCAAGCCAAGGACATGACCTACGACAAGGCCGGTCAAGCCAAAGACGTGGCTCAGGACAAGGCCGGTAAAGCCAAGGGCATGGCCTATGACAAGGCTGGTCAAGCCAAGGACGTGGCCTATGACAATGCCGCTAAGGCTAAGGACATTATTCAGGACAAGGCTGGTCAAGCCAAGGACATGGCTGGTAAAGCTAAAGACGTAGCTCAGGACAAGGCCGGTAAAGTCAAAGACATGGCCTACGACAATGCCGGTAAAGCCAAAGACATGGCCTACGACAAGGCTGGTCAAGCCAAAGACATCACCTACGATAAGGCTGGTCAAGCGAAGGACATGGCCGGTAAAGCTAAAGACGTGGCTCAGGACAGAGCCGGTATAGCCAAAGACATTGCCTACGACAATGCCGGTAAAGCCAAAGACATCGCCTACGACAAGGCTGGTCAAGCCAAAGACATCACCTACGAGAAGGCTGGTCAAGCCAAGGACATGGCCTACGATAAGGCGGGATCAGCCTACGACAAAGCCGGTCAAGCAAAAGACATAGCCTACGACAAGGCAGGTAAAGCCAAGGACATGGTTTACGACGCAGCGGGATCAGCTTTCAACAAGGCAGATCAAGCCAAGGATATGGCCTACGACAAAGCAGGATCAGCATCTGAGAAGGCTGCTCAAGCTAAGCACTTTGTCTACGACAAGGCTAGTCAGGCAAAAGACGTTGTCTATGACAAAGCGGAGAATGTGATTAAGATGACAACGGATAAGAGCAATGAAACAAAAGATAATGCCAGTGGTACTTACGAAACCTTCAAAAAAGGGTCCAAAAAGGCTAAAGACGTGGCATCGGATAAAGCTCAGGGTATTAAAGAAACCGCAGGACGAGCAATGGACAATGCTATAGACAAAACAAAGGACACATACGGATCAGGGAGCGAAGCAGCGAAAAGATACGAGGAGGCAATGGATAAGGTTGAGGAAAAATACGATGCAGCTAAGGATTCTATGTCAGAGAAGACGAAAGAAGCTTATGAGAGAGCAAAGGAGAAGGCATCTGACGCTGCTGGTGATTACGGTACATATAAGAGAGACCGTAGCGCTGAGCTATAGAAACAGAGAAGTTACATACGTATAGAGTTAAAAGTTTGCATTTAGATTTCAATCTTCCTTTGGGAAATAAACTTTCTTATGTATATGTGTATGTAAGAATGATGAGAGTTGCTTGTATTAGTTGCAAAAACACTATCAATTAAAGTCGAGCTGTTTAATATCAATAATCATAACTATAATTAAATTAAAAATCAACCCAATCAATTATTCAATCTTGACACAAATGATCCTTATACATTAGGATCATATAAAACTCAAAACAGTTTAACACTTATCAACGAGATTTATCTTCAGAGTGAACAGATGCAAGAAACTTCTTGAGATGTCTATTGTAAACACAAGGCCTTTCTAATTGTACCAAATGGCCTGCCTTCTTTATACTATCTATTGTTGCTTTCTCACCTAATTGTCTGAAAAATCAACAACGACAAAAGTTAGAATTACAGAAAAGCCAGATTGTTTGACAAAAAAAGAAAAAGTCAAATTAAATGGTCAAAGATTTAATATATTCATACTTACTCTTTCATGGTTTTAGCCAATTCAAGGTCAAACATTTGATCACTTTCACCCCACAAAAGATGTATTTTCTGCATTCACATAACATGTTATTATATACACTCTTAATGATAATCATTAGAAAATTAGTAGACATTTGTTCATACATACCCGAGGGAAATTAGGGATTTTGGCATCCATGTTGCTGACAACAACAGCTTCTAACAATTCACCTCTTTCTTTCCTGTTGTTGAACATTACCTACCAATTTCCACCAATAATATTAGAATTTTGAACCATATGTTCACACAAAAACACCAAGGAAAAATGTTAGAATAAAATATATAATATAATTTCTACTATATAAAACACTAATCATTGGAAGACATATAAAATATTGTTACCCAAATAAAAATACGAGATCTTAGTTGAGAGTAGTTGAACAAATTATAGCTAAGCTAGTAAGCTACCATAAAATATTATATATGTGTGTTTTATGTATAATCTACTTTCAGATTAAAAGAATATAAAAGCAACATAAAAATCAATATAACCAATTAACAAAAAATACATGAAAATCAATTATTTTTGTAAACTAATTTAATTGCAATGATAGTGTAGGCACCAAGCGGCAAATATCTTTCGCAAGTTCCACCTAATCCTCACAATCACTCTTCATTAAAAAACGTGATTCGTATGAATAAATGCAATTCTAACTTAACGAGTAAATTACTCACTAAAAATATGATATAAATGCAATTCTACCTCGATGTAGTCCTTGAACAATCGTTTAGGGAACCACAAGGGTTTATGAACAGCAATTGTGAAGAGAGCCTTAAGTCCCTTAACCGAAGTTGGTAACAAAAGATCCTTCGAAGAACTAAACCCTAACCGGCTCAAGTTCGACTCACTAATAGTATCAGTCATAGCAAGTATCGAACCAGACACAACCATTGCCCTAATCATCTCTGGATAAGTCTCAGCGATCCTGAAAGCCACCATACCACCATAGCTGAACCCTACGGGAACAAACTTATCCACGCCAAGGATACGAAGCCCCTTGACCAAACAGTCAGCTTGAAACGCCGGAGATCGGTCTGAGTTTTCTGAGTAAGAACCACCGAAAAAGAGAAGGTCTGGTATGTAGACAGAGTATTTCTTTGATAATGCACCAACTTGAAACTGCCACGTCACAATTCCTTCAGCTGCAAAGCCATGGATTAACACAACGACTGGTTTTGTTGGTTTATCCGGTTTTGTTGGTTTTTTGGCACCAGATTTCTTCTTTAGGGTTTCTTTAGGGACCCAAAAGTTCATCTTCGTTCCTGGTTCGATTTCAAAAGTGTGTGGAACGACACCAGCCAATTTCATAAGACCGTATAACAATGGCTTTTGTGCCTCGACAAAGTTCACCATTGTGCTACTTTTTTTTTTTGGTAGAGAGATGTTTAATTGAAGAGAATTTCAAACGGGACGTAAGATCATAAACAAATTTAACAATGTAACTTATAGACTTGGTACTTGGATTTATTGGAATTTATTACAATGTGTTTGGTGTTGGGTAGTTGTATTTGTTCATATATATATATATATTAATCAGTCTCTTGAGTAGGAACACAAAATCTTAAAACCAATATTGTCTTTACCATTTACTATATTATGTTTAAAATTAGAATTAAATTATGTTTGGTGTAAAATGTAACAACTACAAATAACATGATGTTAGTTTTCGTTGGATCTAATTACAAGACAGTTGAAAAGATAACGGGTAGGTGGTCAGAATAATGATTTCATGTCGTAATGTAGATGACCTATAAATCCTACTTCTGTCCGTATCTAACATTTGTTTCTTCTGATAAATAAGTCTGGCGTAGCGAATAAATAATTTATTTTGTCTGTATATGTATATTTTAAACTTTCTTTTTGGTGTAATTAATAAAGTTTCATAGGCACTTATTTTGGCTATGGAATCTCTTTTAGAGCTAAATATTTTTGAAGTCGAGTGTGCCATAGATTGTGAAGAGATTTTGAAGATGGTGGTGAATCCAGATGAGTGGCATGTGTTCTCTCAGTAATTGAACGACTTTAACAGATTCCGAAGACGCTTCTACATATTTTCTCTTCATCAGATTCCGCAAAATCTCAAAACAGTATGTATGATTGGTTAGGTAGAAAGTGTTTGAAATTTTTTTAAAAATGGTGCTTTTGTAAACAATATGTCTTGATAAATTAAAGTACTATATATATTGGAAAAAGAAAATAAAAATCTGGCCGAGTGACAAAAAAAAAAGAAGCAAAAAAGGTATGAAATCTGGCCGTTGCTCAAGAAGAATAGAATCTGGCAGTATCTATTAATTCTAGTTTCCGAAAATTCGTTTCGAAAACTTCCTTGGACTTTCAATGAGTTTAAGCTCGATGGGCTTAGGCTCAAGTAACATATATATTGTCAAAGGCCCACTCGAAAGTGGAAATTCTGAAGGCATTATTCTACCGTTAAAGTAAGTTATAAACAATAAAAATGTTATGAAAACGATAAATATTCTTCACATGCAGTTGACAGTAAAATTGTTGAGCAGAGCAACACGAAAAGAGCCAAATAAAGGTCAAATTTCCAAGACAATTTGGGCAAGACACGACAAACATTCATCTTGTCAACTCCGCAGATTTTCTTTTTTGGCTCAACTATTAATTTGTTTATATCTTATTTTAGACTTCCCTTGAAGTATCTTTCTATTTCAATTTGAAAAAGAAAAGTTTATATATAAAAATTTATATACAAGACTATTTTCTGTTAAGTATGTTTACAAAACAAAACCCTAGAGTTCAAAAAGTATTGATATGCAAAAGAAATTTGTTCTATTTAACATGATGTATTAATTAACTAGATAATTTCAGATAAATATCCCTAAAAACGGCATTCTATTTACGAATTATATATATATATATATATATATATATATAAATGAAATATTACTGAATCATGGTCAAAGTAGGACACACATCATATGAAAAGCGCGATAAAGTACGTTACATGTATCATTAGTTCATTACCCGAGAGAGAGCATTTAAAAGTCGTGAAAAAAGAAAATATCACAAGGAGTTTCATACTTTCATACGAAATTATATTATATATAAAGAAACCTTACAAAAAGATCAAAAAACATTCAATATATTTAAACGTAAGTGAAAATAAAGAATTTGACCAAGGCTAAGACTTTTCTTATCGTTAAAACGAATCCAAGGCTAATACTTTTGATGGACACTCTATGAAACGATCACTCATCATCACATTGTAAAATCGTGGACAAGGCTGGTTCGGTCGGCGACATTAAGCCTCCAAGACAAAAACGGGTCGGGCGTGACGTCATGATCATCGTCTCTGACGTCATCAACGAAAGAATATTCGTTATTCGCCGGTGAGTAAAAAGGAACCCTCTGCTGTTGGTGATGAACCCAAGGAGACGATGAAGCATAGTGATTGTTAGTGTTGGTATAGTAATAATTTGAACTTCCATAACGATGATCCGAAGTTGGAACTTCAGCCGCCGTTGATCCTCCGCCGGAAGTTGAGTTTCCGGCGGTTGATGCACGTCTCTCTTCTTTCTTGAATCGAATTCCACACGCATTACACAATGACTGTCCAAATTAAAAACCATACAAAGTTATTATAGATATTATGTTTTTTTATTATAATTTTTTAAAAACTATAGCAAGTGTAAATGTGTACATATAACCTAATGTTTATTGATTTACAAGCCTAGTTAGAGACATTTTTAAAAATTGAGCTTCAAGACTGCATACGAATCTCTGGAATTTGTTGGGTTCGTCTAGATCATCCTGGTTATTAAAGACTACAAATATGAATTTATGAGATTTATCGGATTTGTCTAGATTATCATTGTTACAACAATGTTTGGTTTTGTATAAAGATTGATGTAGTGAGTACATATTTAGTTACCTTGGGACCTCTTGGACCATTTCTCCAAAGAGGAGTAGAAGTGGTGTCGCAGTTGGCACAACGGCGAGCGAGGAGGTTATTTCCGCCGCCTCCACTTCCTTTCTTAGCACCGTGTTGCAAAAAGTCCCAACCTAAGGCGTCGGAGGTATGAGAAGAGAATCTACGTTCATCGTCGTCGTTGCAAAGACGAGTGGAAGGAGTTCCAAGTGAGAGAGTACAGTCAACAGAAGCGTAAGGAGAAGAGTGATGAACGACGTCGTTTTCGGGGAAGAACATTGAGAAACCCATCATAATACGTTTATGATTTTGGAAACCCTAATGTTTGTGTAATGTGTTTGGTGGTTTTATGAGATGAAGAAGTTGTTGTGAAGAAACGGTGAAAGAAGAGTCAGCGAATACAATGAAAGAGTCCACGTTGCTGTCGTGAAATGGAGACACTGGCTCCTATTTATAGAGAATTTGGGAACTTGACAAAAGAGGAAAATATTGGTCCCACTCTATATATCTATTTTTATAAGATTGAGTTCATTTTCTTTTGTTTGTCTTAAGATTTACATGTGTTTGGTCCTTTAGTCTGTCTAAAATATTGTTGAAATGAATATTTCTTTCTTAATTTTTTAAATAAATAACCAAATTATTCTTCATCTGGTGGTTAGAATGATCTAGCTAATGACTATGACATCTAAGTTTCGATTCCTCTTTTCTACAAGTTAGTAGATTAAACAGGAATTTTAATGGTTGAACTATGTTATAAATCAGATTTTGTCGATCTAATATTAACAAAAAAAAATTGTTTAATAAATTTAGATATGTGTTGAGCTTTTGTTCAATTTCTAAGATTTTGTTTGGACTTATGCTATTTTTGCTTATATTTTTTTTTTTTTGTATTGGTGACATAATAAACCAAACAATATTTCACTTTCAAAACAAACTACCAAATTTACACTTTTATTTTACCATTGTTTAACTTTTTTAGATCGGTAAAGATCAATCTATATTTATTTTCAAAACCTTAAATTTTAATAATATTATGTGATAAAAACACCATAAGTAATATTTATTTAATAATTATATAATTTAATTGAATTTTAAGTGATTTGCCATAATGTGGGAAAAAACAATCCTATAATAAGATGTTTCACCTAGCAACATTAAATAATTATACTGCTCAGAAACTTGATCTATTAGTCAAATTCATTGAATACTTTATTTTACTATTCAACCACAAGTGAATAGTGTATTGTTTATACTGCTAAGCAAACTACAGTATTGTAATGAATAAAACCAAACTGTATTTCTATATATAAAAATGATAAGTACAACTGCAGTTAAAGTAACGTAGTCAAAAAAGGTCCACGTGACTGACTATGTCACGGTCTTCTAAGGATCTGGTCTCTCTCCGATCACGATCATCTCGAAACCCTCTTTCTCTTTCGGAATCTCTCTATATCCTTCTCTTAGACGCCATCTCTTGCTTCAATAATATTTGAACCTTAACTTTTTTCATGATTGGCCAATATGGATGATAGATCGTAATCGTTAAGATTCATGCTTTTGCAGGAGTTAAGGAATGAAACTAAGGCAATATTCAACTTAGAAGTGAAATAAAAAAGGATAAAGATAAAGTGGCCCTAAGTCAGATACTTTGCAATGATTTTAAAGCAATAACATTTGATAGATTCCATATATTGTTCATTGATTAGTCAAAGAAGCAAACTCCAACTCGAATTTTAATTCATAAAAGAAAAAAGAGTACAAAGAGAATGAACACATCAAATGAGGACACTCTCTACCTCTATGCTCTTATTCTCTTTTTCCTTTACCTTTTTTTCTCTTTTATCTAGTTTTGGATCAAATAACGAAGTCACGTTATCTCCAAGAGATATTTATGATTTCTTTACGTTATGTTTGGATCAAAATACTACTAAGTATGGTTTTGTACCAAATCATGCACATATATACTCGTTGTGTTCCAAAATAATTGATGTTTAAGGTTTCTACATGAATTCTTATTTTTCTTTGATTTTAAATATATTTTTTAATCTAATAAATAATTATTCAACTAATCAAAAATTAATATACAGAATACAATAGGTCATAATAAATAAAAATACAATTAATATTGCATTGAAAAATTAAAAACATCATAAATACAAATATTTCTGCCAAAAATATTAACTACTTTGGAATAGAAGGAGTATATAAAATATAAAGTTAAACGGTTTACTCAATCATAATAATTTGACTAAAACTTTTTTTGTTTGTTTTTGTCAACAAGCATAATCCATAACTTAATTAAGTTCACCCTTAAAATTTCTTTTTAATTTACTATAATGTAGTAGAAATGAATTGAATATTTGATTTCAAGTCATTAACTGGATCATGTTAACTACCAGACTGAAAAGAATTCAACGACTAAAAACTATCAAACTAAAATAATAGATTTGATACGATATAAAATTTATTTTTTTACCAAAAATTTTTAGTTAGTAGTTTAGATAACCTAGCTAATAATTCTGACCTTAAATTCTTTTGTCCTACAGCTAAAATATTAAAAAGAATTTTAGAGAGTGGATTTTTAATTACTATAGGTATGGAGTTTTATCAGTCTATTGACAAAAAATATCTGTTTCTAAATAATTTTGGTATCTAGTTGGTATAACGAATTAAGTTTTGTGGATAGTGAAAAAACTGACTAAATGTTTTAAACCTCACTTGTTTAACATTATAAAATTACAATAATATTGTTGGAGGACGTGTGCCGCCAAACAAGAATGGACAAAAATACGTGAAGAGTATAAGATGAATTAAGGAATAAAAAAAGAACATCAAGAGACCTAGAGAGAGAGGGAACAAAGAGAATCGGATCGGTCTTGAGATTGGTGAAATTTTGGTTCAATTGAGATACGACCACCGCTTTCCCAAAAGATGCCTCTTTGTCTCTCTCGTGGAACACGAAAACCTAACCCTCACGATTACTTCAAGACACTAAGTGTTCGACTTTGTAATTTCACATTACATGCTCTATGTCTCTTCCCTCACGTGACTTCTTTTCTTTTTCTATTCTACTTACTCTCCATTTTGTCTCTTAATTATTTTATAAACTAAACCACATTGCTTGGTCTTTGTCAAATCATCGTGCCACGTCGATCTGTGTACGTGGTGCATGCATGCATAAGACTAGTCATGTAGTTAATACTCCATGCTCTTGCTTTTGTATAGTATAGTTACGATTTAGCCACCAATTTACGTGCGGCTAAAAAACAACTATGAAATCGGCTAAGGTGTAGCTAAAACTTAATTACAAAATCAGTCACCAAATTTTACTAAATAACCACGAACTTTATGATATCAGCAACTAGTTAACCACGATTTAGCCAGCAACGACTTTATAGTCACGATTTTGTTTGATCTATACTTTCTAAAATACCAAACAAACACAAAATCTTTCATAAAGTGAATCTGAAACATGATTTTACAACAAGAGCCACACTGGTTTATCTCAGGACCATCATTTTCAACCAAAAAAGAAGAAAACACCCCAAACAAATAAGCTCAAATTCTCTATAAACAGACAAACAAGGAAATGAGCTTTTCCTGTAATTGTAAAAAGAACGAAGGGTTTGTGCCTTAAATGTGTCTTTGTTACAGGAAAGATGATATCATCGTCTTCTTCCATGTGATGTTTTAGAAACAGCTTTCATGCCTTGAGAATCTCTGAAACAGACGAAGTGAACAAACGTTTTTCCGTTTGGATATACAGCAAAAACGCTTGTTCCGATCTTCTTGTTGCACAATGAACACATGCTATCGCTTGTGACTTGCACCACTCCTTTCCTATATTTGTATAGTTCCTCTTTCACCTATTTGTTTCACATAAAGTTGCCTTTGTTAGGTGTAACATCAAGCGTAAGAATGTATGATTAACAATCATGAGAACTTTCTTTTACTGTAATTACTTTGGTTTCCTGTACATATACATACCTGTAAATTTTCACTCTGCCTTAAGCTCTTGATAACTGAAAAATTCCTGTGTGCTTCACTTGAATTTCTTAGAAGGGGTGCAAGAAACGGAAGCAGGTTCTGTGGAAGTTACATAAAGAATGGGTCAACTTCACTAAACGGATCACAGTAGTATTGGGGAAAGATAAGAAGCGACGATCATGATCTAGATTTGGCAAACTAGACAGGTCAGATTCAAAACATGTACCTGGAGTTTAGTGTCTCTAGGTAAGAGCCTGAGGGCTTGTGCACCGTTGATCCTCTCCCACCTTTGGCTCAACAGATCAAGAACTTCAGAAATCATAACAGTGGAGTTTCCTTCTTCCATGGGTTCTTCAGCATCAACGTCGCTTCTTCCACTGTCAGTGCTGCTACTGAGACCAGCTTGCATATCTTCAGCACTTTCAATTACAACATTTTTCTTGGATCTGCCTCCTTTTACTTTAAATGGAGAAACAGACTCCATCATCTTCGACGCGTCTGCACTTTGATATGATCCTACAGCTGCAATCCGTTTTGCAAAGTCCTTTGCGCTTCTCTTTGGATTCAGATATATTTGCAGCAGCACGAGGTAGATATTGCTGGACGGTTTTCCAGATGGTAGATGAGAAATGGACTCATATATACGATCACAGTAAGCCAGTGCCAGATCAGGTGCTTGAAGCTATAAGAAAAGACCCAACGAGTTAAGCCATAAGCAACACTCAACAGAATCCACGGATATCTGAAGACTATATAGTTTCACAATACACTTATTTACACAATGCTATAATTATCTATATAATGCATTTGAATAGCAAAGTTTACTAGCTTATATTCAGAAGATAATTTGGTGAAAGATATTATATTTGGTATGCGAGAAGGTTATTGATCGGTACCTTATGAATATAGATCGACAAAGCAAGCTCATGCTGGTTCAATTTTCCCAATATAACTGCACGCTCTTCAAAGAGGGCATCACGTGGTAGACGCTTCAACAAAGTCTCTGGACTATATCCAGAAATGCTCTCTAACGCAGACAGTAGTTTTTTTCTTTCCGGAAAATGATCCTTTTCATCCCAATTCTGCTCCGCACTTTTCGTAGCATGCAAATCAAGCACTTTTGAAAGGTAGATTTGTACCTATAACATCATCAAAAGGTTACTGCCAACGATATGTTCTGCTTATGTACGGTAAAAATGCTTCCTATATGAGCTATTTTCTCACCATCTCGTTTTGGAGATTTCCTGAAATTGCGGTTTCATTCATTGCCATCATAAGTTCTAAATATCTACCCTGCATATCTGGAGCATGTTTCTTCAGATACGAATTGACAAGATCAGCTGAGATATTTCCAGACAAAAACAACTCTATGGTTTGTGTTGGACAGCTTTCCAGGACAAGCATAGAGTACTCCAAGACAAGCATTGGATCAGTCCTACAGAGAGGCTGCAAAAAGAAATCCACCAATAGATAGTAAGTATCCAAACAGATGCTTCTTAGAATACTCGGCTTTAACATGAGCGGTCGGCCAAGTTTGTAGTGCAGAATATATAGATAGACAACGGAAAGTTAGTACCGAGAAAACCTGCCTTGAGATATTCAATGATCAACTCAGGACTAAATATCTGCGTAACTTCAGTTTGTGACTGGTTTGATTTGGACTCTTCCGCCAGCTGATTAAGAAGCTTCAGGGCTTCATGGTGCATAGAGTTGCTCTTGAACAATTCTAATAGTGCAGAATAGTTTTTATTTTTCATGAGAATCTCCTCACAAATATTTACGTCAGAGTAGTTGACACCCTTTAACAATTCTACAGCAGCTCCAGACTGGCCAGTGTGTAGAAGTGCTTGGAGAAGAGCTGTGTCAAGGATTGCTGCCATCTCCCTGGCACCTGAATTAAGCGGGATCGTACCACGTCCCTGCAGACATAAGATGTTAGACCAAAATTACTATGATGAGTACAAATCAGTTGCTTATACAATAGTCAATCAGCAGCTCCCAAAAGTTTATTATGTGTTATTATCTAAGGACTAAAATCAATTTCCTTTTGCGGAAAATAAGACTTTTGCACCTTGTTGGACTTTTTAGGCTTAGATGAATGAAGTGCCCCATACGTTTTGCCAACAGCATCAGATATGACCTCTTCTGTTCCTTCTGAAGTGGCTTTCTCGATAATCATCGGCCTCCTCTTCTGCAAATACTTTATAAGAGCCATCAGAGTGTTGTGACTCATTTTCTTAGATTCAAGGGCTGTATTGTCCTCGGACTCAAAAATATATCGAGGAGATGATGACTCCATATCATCTGAAATGCCAGATGACCCTCTTGACAGAGATGCTTCATCCCCAGAAATGTCCACCATCTTCTCTGGTGGAGGAATAATTGTTGTTTTAGGAAGCATGATGGATGGATACATTGAAAGAACATGTGTGATATCTACTTGAGATGCTAGGAAGTGTTCCATGGCTTCCTCATAGCTCCCATTGTCAAAAAGATAATGAGCGTATCTGTATTATGATAAAGTGACAGCAAATATTAAGATTAAAAGTCTCATGGAACTGCACATTACCACTAATGGGTGGGTAACTATAAGAAGGAAAACAAGGGCTACTAGCATTACGCACCTTGTATGAATTGAACTCTCTTTTGCAGCTCGTAGGCTTGACTCTTCAGGGGGGAGTAACTTGCATAGAGCTAAGGCTTCCTCAAAGTTTCCTGAAGCTGTCAATTGCACAATCTGCAACGAAACTTAACTTTTTCAATTTGCATCTACACGAGTTAAAGCAAAGTCATCCCAAGCAAACTGATATAGTGTTATATTCAACCAATATAAGAGGCAAAAGGTAGCAACAATCTCATATTCATCCATGATAAACCCCAACCAATATAAAAGGTAAAAGGTAACACAATCTCACATTCATCCATGATAAACCATGACAGTGGGAAGAAACATCAATATTCGCAAAGATAAAATGGATACCTGAGCACCGATAGAGACAGGGAAGAGAACATAAACAGAGTTATCCAAGCCAACAATCACAGCATTGTTGCTCTTGACAAGGTGACGAATGTTCTGAAGAACAATTGTCTGTATTAGAGGATATGGACTTCGGAGCAAACGAACCTATCAAAACAAAGCCAAATGACATAAGCCCATAAATGTACACATATATGAGAAGAATAGCAGCTAGAATATTGCTCGAAAGAAGTTTATATACCTCAACTCGACGAGGTAACAAGGCTATCGCATACGGGTTTTGGATGACAATCTTCGTGGGAGCCTCTGACCAGCAAAGTTTCTCTGTTTGAAGGAGCTTTCCATTTTGGTCAACAAAAACTCCAATGTTCTCCTACAATTACAAGAAGAAAAAAACTAATAAGAAAACATTCCTAATATCCTGAAGTCGACTAACTCGTGATAATACTGGGGGACAAGAAGATGTCAGATCCAAAGAATAAAGCCACAAACAGCTGCCACAAAGTTTCTCATACACACATTCAAATCTAAGCCAGGATACGAAATCTGAAGAATATACATTGGAGGGGGAAAGAGGAAAACAATATGTACCTTCCCCAAAATAAGTTCACCAGAAGGTAGAGATACCACAAGAGGAGGAGCAACTCTACCAGACGGAAACACCTCAGAGAGTGTCCCATTGGCAGTGTTAAGTATCACATACTCTTTTCTTATGCCTAAACAAATGTTTTCTCCGCACCAAGAAATGGACTTAACAGTATCAGGAACTCCATATTCTCTAACCTCTACAAATCCTCCTCCTAAACAATCAACAGCAACAACTCTTCATTCATCAAAAAGATTCCAAAATCTAATCCAATACTAGAGACGACCTCAAATTGAATACAAAATAGCTTAGAGATTTCTACCGTCGTGTTTGAAGATACAAACTCTCTTTTGCCTAGAAAAGCACAAGAATCCACGTTGATCATCCCATGAGTAAGCATTAGCACCTTTAGATTTAGTAATCATAGAAACATTCTCCAAATTAGGAAGTCTATGAAAGACAATTGACTCTGAGAGAGACAAGAGCAGCTCTATCGAAGCCAAAACCTCCATCGCCACAATCGGTTTCTTAGAGAATCCAGACACAGTCGTTTCGAGAACGTAAGTCTCTTGATGCAACTCCGAAGGATCGGAGGTGGAAGATTCCGGCGGAGAGTAAATACGAAGAGAACCGTCATAGCATCCGGCAAAGAGCTTGGAGCCGTAAGATTCAACAGCATTGATCTTAGCGGGACAATCTTTGATTAGCTGAAACGAATCATAAGCGTTGTGAACCATTATCTCAAATTTTCTGGGAAATCACCAAGGATGATTCATGGTGTTTCAATTCTAATTAGAATAACAACAACAAAAACTGAGATAAATTTCTGGAAACTGAAGATGAAGATCAAAACTAAGAAAAAATCATGAACCCTAGTGCAATAAATTACATAAAAACGATTTTGATTACAGATTTTTCATTCGCTCAATTTCCGAGCTCGAATTTACTTGGAGCAGAACATTGATTGATCTTTTCACAATCCAATTGAACGTGCGTTCTTTTTCAGTTCTTTCAAAAAAAAAAAAAATCGCAATATTAAAATTGAAAATAATTAAGGACATATGGTCCCGGCGGGGCTCGAACCCGCGACCTTCGGCTCATAAGACCAACGCTCTAACCAACTGAGCTACGGAACCGATTGTGATCATTAAGGTAATATCAAATTATTTATCCCACTATTTCAGTATTTCATATCAAACCAAATAAACACCGTTGTTTGATCAGAAGAGCAGCAAATCAAGAGCGAATTACATAAGAACTCCATGGGATAAATCTGAAATTTCAATTAGTAAACCAAAAACTAATATTTACAATGGTAACAATATTCTCACATATACATAAGCCTCCCTAATGATAAGGAATATCTCTGCAGTCATTAAAACAATGAGAAGTCTTTGGCTTAATAATAACATCAAAATTAAATGACTTATAACCTTATTAAATTTTTAAGTTAAGTGTGATAATATAGTAAGATTATCATTTTTATGTATACTGTCATTTTCTATATTAGTATTGCTAATCAATTTTAAAATACATTCCTTAAAAATGATAGATAATTGTACAAATATATATATTAGTAAGTTAGAATGAATCATGTTATGATTGAAAATATAAGTGTTTGCCGAATTATATATCATAATCTTTAAAAAATGATAGATAATTGTATAAATATATATATATATAACTTGTATGTTTAGACAATTTTCTAAATCAAAAGTTATATATATATATATATATTAGGTAATTACAATCTTTATATACTCATTAATATTTAGTTATATAAAAATTAAAATTTCATTCAAATTCAAGGTAACTTCATCAAACAACAAACAAATACTAATATATATATATATGATTAACTAACAAATAAACAAAATTAATCCAAATTATAATATACAGTACATACATATATATAAGAATAATAATACAATATATAATGTATAAATAAATTACTATAAATTCATCATATTATTTTTTTCAAAAATTTATTTTGTGCATCATCTAGTTATCTTTTTTCTCCTCTTTTTTTTTTTTTTTTTTTTTTCCATCTTTGGTTGCATTTTTCTGGCANTTCTTCCATCTTTGGTTGCATTTATCTGGCATAAATCTCTTATTTTTCTTTGTCATAAAATTTCTGGTTCCCCTATTTCTCCATATTCTACCTTATTACAACTTCTAACAAACAGTGAACTCACCTTTTCCCATGAACTTTTGGGTTCCCATTTCATGTCTTCTTTTAGTTGTTTTCTCATAATCTTCATCGCATGTTCCATATCTCTTTTCTCTTTGTTTTCTGATTTTATCAATTCATTTTTATGATTTTTGGCTTCTCTTTCACCATGGTTTCTTGCTTTGGTTGAGATAGAGTTGCGGGAATAAAAAGTGAACCATCACTGCTTACTTTTAATCTTGATTAACATGATGGTGGAAACGAAAAAAGATAAAATTGACGAAAAGAATGACAAGAGAATCGGAGAAAATGGAAGGAACGATAACAAGGAAGAAGAAATCAGAGAAATTGACTTTCTCTTACCAAAAAACGACATGACGTTATTGTACCTTTTAGTCACTCACTGAAAAACTCACTTCATCGATCGATATATCTTTTATATAATTAAATAAAGTTTAAATAAAAATTTTGGAACGAAATGAAAAGCAGAAAAATTTATGTGTAAAATGCTGAGAGATAAAATGTTGAACTAAAGTGCTAGAACACAAAAGCTTCCCTAAGCGGAATAATTCTTGTGTGTTGTAGTTGATGAATTGCTATTTTGAAGCTGGTTGTATTGTTGAAGATGATGGTACCACTTATCGCAAGGTATAATTTTGAATTTTCAATTTTAAGGTTGGAATCTGAGTGCTCAATTATTGGTCATATTATTTTTTCCAAAAAATTATTTTGTGTATATCATAGACAGTCATCTAGTTATCTTACAAAAGTATAGATATATGATTTTTTTATTTTCTTGTAAAATCACATATATATATATATATATATATATTACATGCTTATTGAATCGGTATTCAATGATTTTATATATATCCACATACTTTTTAATTTATAGAAATAAATATATGGGAATTTGATTAATAAACCAATGAAATAAATTTTTCAGAAATACTAAATAATGACCATCATATAAATGAACTTCCAGTGTTGTTCCATGTGTAAAATTTTTCTCTGTCAAAAACTAGTTGAAAAGAGTTTCATCGCCTTTTTTAGCTGAAGAGTTTCATCATTCCCTAAAGTCTAAGTTTAAGCAAATCTAATTTTTTCTCTTTTGGCATAATATTTAAAACTTGAGATCTAATCTGATATCTTCAATTAATAAACACAAAGCTAATTTTACAAATGGTAACAATATTCTCACACGCACATAACCTCTCTAATGGCAAGAAATATTTCTACAGTCATTAAAACAATGAGAAGCCTTTTGCTCAGTAATAAAAGACTTGTAACCTTATTAAGCCTCTAAGTTTTAACATTATTAGCACTTCAATGAGAATAAACCTTTATTTGTGTAATGTAATATTAAACTGTCAACTAGCTGCTGATGCAATTGAAGTTGCTGGCTCAGGAACAACATCAGTTGCAGAGAAATTGTTTGGTTTTGGATATTGCTTCTCCTCTAATCCCCAGAATCTTGCAGTTTTGATATCGTCTTCATTCATTTGTCTTGAGAATTCCTCATGATCATACTCTAGAGTGGCTTCTCCTCCAAATTCCTTGGGGAGATTCTCAACGTCAAAGTGTGAGTTCATCAATTCGTCGCTTGCTTTGTCATTTGGATACACAAACTTCACTTTTTCGGCTGTACTTGGATCTAAGAAGTACTTAACAGCCTAACACAGAGATTAAGAAGAATACATTGTCAAAGAAACAAAGAGACAGTTCTTAATGATTGTGTTTGTGTAATGATGAAAGTGTTTTTGTACCCTGTAAACTGCTTGGAAGAGTCTTGGTGGATTGTAGAGAAAAGCCATACCGAGTCTCTCAGGGTAATGATTTTGTAGAATATAGACAATGTCGCGTGTTGTTTTCATAGATGCATTTACAGCCATAGACCAACCAGTGAAATCTATGAGCCAAGACATTTGTTCTTGTCCTTTTGGAAGATTTAAGATTGCATTTTCAAGTAGATAGACCAAATGCTTGATATTACCTTCTGCTGAAGTTGAGTTCTGTTTTACAAAGATTCATTGAGATATGAGTTTATAAACAACAGAATATATATTAAATTCAGATTAACAAATTGGATTGACTAATGTACCTGCAATGCTGGTCTCATTATAAGAACTACTCTACCTTTTCGATCATGAAAATCAGCTCTTGAAACTTTTCCAGTCTCACCTTCATGTGCTACTTGATGCTAAAGACAATCAAAGAAAGATGATTCATTCATTACAGAGAAGAACAAAGAACAAACAAAAAGATAGAAATGAAACTGAAGTTTATACCCAACGAATCTCTTGAGGTTTGTATGTTGATCTCCATTTAAGAGTCTCTTCAATCATTTTCTTAGCTTTTTCTACGTCCCAATTACGAGCATCCATATATCTTCTCAAAGTAGCATCAGAGCAGAAAACTAAACTATGTCCTGAGAGTGGTCCTAACTCAGATTTCAATTCATTAACCTGAATTTTGTAGAATGTTTAAGATCTTTGGAAGTAACATTTATATTCAGATATAAAGTGAAGAAGAAGAAAGGTTCTTGTACCTTATCATCGTGCTGAGATTCATCGTCCAGTTGGTGAGCATGCTTTCTTCTGAACATGTTTGATTTAACAATCTTTAAGCTTTAAGGAGATTTCTTCAAAGCCTATATAAACAATACAATGATCAGATTTTATGAAACTAAATTAGATCCAAATTATCAGCAAAAGTATATACTATAAATAGATAGATAAATTGATAAACACAAAACCCTTCACATCTAAAACGGGATCAAAGATTCTTCTCAAATGAATTGATCGTTATAATTGAATCTTCTTTGGTCACTATTGTTCTAGAAACTAAGAAAAGCATGAAATCGAATTGTCAAGAGAGAAATGAGTTCAAAGAATTTGTCAGATTTGACCTTTTTGAATACACAATTAGAGAATTTGACATCAAGAGTTTTTTTTTTTTTTGTTAAAGTTGACATCAAGTGTTAAATCCATTTAAACCAAATAATTTCCACGAAACTCAATAAAACACTTGCCTTTTGTTTGATCATTATGAAAGTTTCTAAACTTAACTTGATCATGAATCTAAACAGCAGAAAACATGAATCGAATTCACAATCTAGAGACTTGTCTTTGAAAACAAATGAGATCAAAAATCAAAACGTAAAGAGAATCTCACCAAATAATACGGATCGTCTTAGTTTTTTTCAAGCAGATTAAAGTGATCAGAGAGAAAACAAATGGAGTTTGGTCGTCACGCGAGTATCATTCCCACTTCAAAGGGAGTTTAAAAGCAAGAAACGTGCACATTATTATTTTTTATTACCAATTTACCTGCCAAAATTTCTGTGATATTTAAAAGAAAATATGAAGCTGGACCTACGTGTTTTATTATAAATGGTCAGTTTGTTGAATATAATTAATATTGACATTAATCTATTTTAGATGTATTGGAAGTTCTGGAGGTTGACCAAATAAATAAGATCTTAAATGATTTTAAGACAAGCAGACAAGAAAAGATTTGAAAATCGTGGAAGTAACAATTTGTTGATTTTTCAGAATCTTAACTTTCTTTCACGTTTTGTCTAATATTAAGTGAGTTTTGCAGATAGTTTTTTTCTTCTTTTTTTTGTTTTTGGTATCAAATTTTGCAGATTATATCGTTGACGTAGATCTTGTTCAAACATTAGCGACAAATATATAATTTAAGTAAACTTCATCACAAGGAAAAACAAATATTAGATTAATGCTCCAATAATATATATATATATATATATACACATCATTCATTCTTCCAGTATATTCATTCGCCATAGGAGGATTCGTCACCGTTTCGGGCTATGTTTTGCAACATTGTCCTCAGTCTTCAATTTTTTCTGGGTAGCAATTCCTTGAGTCTCTATTTTAGGTCTTAGCATGATTCTTTTCGGGGTTAGTCTTAAAATGTTTCCCTTGTTTGGGATTTAATTTCCCTTTTTTAGATTTTGTATCCGAGAATATCTTTATTTTGTGCCGATTTTTGCTTTTCTGTAGTTGTAATTCGAAACAGCATGATCTTTTACATAATTTCAGTGAAATAACAATATATTTATATAACTTTATCAGTTCACACGCACATCATCTTTAAGTTAATGCTTGATGCTTCAATAGAATCCTTATTTATGTTAATAAGTAGACTTATATAAACATTTGCTTAGAAATATCAATTTATTCAAGATTTTATTTTCTAGATCACCTTGATTTATTATACATATGGTTCAAGTAATGCATCAATCATATTATACATAGACAAAATGTGCTAACCACTCTTTCATGTGTTAGGTAGACTGCATACCGTAAACAACTATTTTATAAGAAAATTCAGACATGAAGATATATTATATGTAACGTTTTACTCGAAATATTGATATTAAAATGTTAAAGATTCGGTTTAGACATTGTCATGTGCGTATGATGTGGTTTAATCAAATCAAACGATACATATGTAATGCAATAGTTGGCATCTATGGTTTTGATTAAATCAACATCATATAATCTTTAAATTGACGTTGATCTGACACAATCGTTTGTTAGTTTGATAGTTTATATTCTTTAAATTATCTTCCACGAACAAAATATATAAATTATTTAATATAGTTAACTAACAATTTGAATGCCACATTTTGAAGGCTACATTTTTAGTTTTTTACACCAATAAGTACATTAAAATGCTATAAGCGGAGACAAATTACTAGTTAGGAGTATTGTCGTGAGTAAAAAAAGTTTAGATATAATTATGGGTAAAAGTTTACAAATTGATGATTACAAAATGTTTTTCTTATATACCAAATAAGAACTGTTCTATGTATTGGAGTATAAATTTGCCAATATATTAAATTTAATTCAAAAAATATGTGTATCATGAGTGCTTATCTAATTATATAGATAATCAACTCATAGGAAAAATACAATATAAGATTATTTCATATAGGACCCATATTAATACTATCTGTACGACTTTGACAACAACATAAATTACCGAAACACGTGCCATAATAATAATCACGACTTTTACAAAATCTTGAACAATCACCCGTAAAAAGACTACAAGCATAAACTCCTTTAAAGCAATGAATCTTCGCCTGCTTTACTCCAAAACCTATATTATACAAAAATTATTAATCTAATGATATGCTAAAGAAAATGAATATATAAACAAGGAAGCTATCAAAACAAAACTTTACTTGGAGTATCAACAATTGCAGTCCGACATTGAACATTAGATATCACGAACATGATCGTGAAAACACATGCTAGAAAGCTTTTCATGATGAAAAAATGTTTTAAATGTTTTTGTTTGTGTCTGAGTTTTCTTTGTTTTGACTGGTTATATATATTTAAACATACATTAAATATTTATATCACCTATATTTTTGGTCAAAGAATAAATAATTATATCACCTATTTTTGGTCAGAGTATAAATAAATATGTTACCTACTTTTTATAATAATAATAAATAAATATGTTACCTATTTTTTTGGTCAAGGAAGAAATGTATCATAATTCATAATCTTTCAATTTAATACATAGATTTTTTAGTCTATCACTTGTTCTATGTTTCTTTCTTTGGTGGGCTTCCCTAAACTATGATTATGCATGCATTATAGCGCGAAATTTAATTATGATTTTCAGTCCATATATCTTTTGTTCTTAAATCCATATTAATATTTCAAATAGTTCAAAATTTAAACTAAAATCAACTCAAACTAAAGAAACTGACATCAAACCAAATTTGATAAAATACTCCAATGGATCTTAAATCTATGTATTTGCTATATTGTACCTAAACCGGAATCAAATCTTAGAGTTTTCTATTAATTTTTTTTAATTTTGAATTTTTATATTAAAATACTTGAACCCAAACTTGATCTATGCTGAACCAAACTCTATCCAAAATATTTAAAAATTCATATAAGTATTAAATCAAAATAACCAAAATATCAAATTAGATGGATCGAACCCAACAAAATACCAATATGTGTTCTAAATTTATGTGCCCGGAAAATCAAATCCAAACTTGAATCAATAACCCAATCAGTTTGTGAAACTAAGAAGGATGCTTGGCAAGGGCGGAGCCAATGAAGAAGAAGGGGTGTCAATTGACATCCATTAATTTTCAATTTTTTCATATATATTGTATTTTATTTAAAAACTGATTCCCTTTCTAAATAATTTTTGACCCCTATGGAATATATACTAATCCTAAATTACGAACATATCAAAAATTAATGATTAAGTGTTAACCAAATATAGAATCAAATAGATTCATACTTAAAAGTAGTTAGTATTTTAATAATGAATCTAATTAATATATTGTTATTATGTTATCCTTTCTATTTCCTCTTTTCATTATTATTTTTCTTGTATTTTTTCTCAACAAACCTAACAAATCTAGTTTAAAAAAAAAAAATTGAATGTTACATTAATTTGTTTTAAAACCAAATATTTCACTGGTCAATTTTAATTTTAATATATTTGCAAATTAAAATATAAGAGTGAATTATTTTCTAAACCTGACACATGAAAGGGTGAACAAATAAGCATAAAACAATTCTATAAATGAAATAGTGGTAAGAAGTTTTTGAAATTAGGAATGAACTTTTGATATATCTTTGATATAACTATGTGAAATTACAGTTTTTTAAGACTAATTTTATAAGTTTTTTTGTATGAAAAATAGGTTGACATCCTCTACCATCGGTATTTACTCTACCTTGATCCTTTTTGTAATTAAGTAGAGAATGACTTAGTGATTGTAAATACTAGTTCATATCATAAAAGCTTTTGGATACAAAGTACAACAGTAAAACTGCATTGCAAATCACTTGGGGTTCTGTTTCTCGGACCTTGTATTCGTCTTTTTACTTATTAAAGATTCTCCTTTTCCGATCAGGATTGGTATGCGGATGGTCTCTATGGCTAAGCCATGTATGTGATAAGACTAGACTTATTACTATTCAAGAGGATAATGAGGAGACGAATTGTGTAATATGTCATTTACGACCGATAGGATTAGGGTCTTGACAGCATTATTAATGAAGAACATTGGCAATTTATAACTTTGTTCAAGTGTTCACTCATTCTTTAACAACCATTTGCACAATTGTTCCTCTTAATGTAAACCGGATCTGTAGATTTGCAAAAAAGGCAATTATTAATAATAAAGACTCTGGAGGACTTCAAGAGTTCTGCAATAAAATCCTTGTTTATGTCAAAAATTAGAGTTATATAAACATTAACCTAGAAATATCAATTTGTTCAAGATCTTTTTGCTAGATACCTTGATCCATATAATTGAAGTAATACATAAAATCAAATATATTCAAATGTGCTAACCACTCTTTCATGTGTAAGCTTTCTACCGTAACAAGTATTTTATAAAAGTCCAGCTATAAAAATATTTTATATATATAACCTTATACTCGATATATTGATATTAAAACGTTAAATATTCGGTTTAGACAATATCATGTGCGTATGATGTGGTTTAATCAAATCAAACGGTACATATGTAACACAATAGTTGGCATCTATATATGGTTTTGATTAAATCGACAGCATTGACATTGGATCGTTATTTAAAATAGCATGTGACGTTGATCTGACACTATCGTTTGTTAGTTTGATAGTTTATATTTCTTTAAATTATCTTCGACGAACAAAATATGTATATTTAGGTCTCGTATATAGGTATATACTCTAAGAATCAGAGCCGGCCCGTGACATAGGCGAAGATATAAGGCCAAGGACTAGGACCCAAAAATTTTAAGGGCCCAAAATTTTTGAAGTTAATAAATTTTTTAAAACTAGTTCAATCTTCAAATTTTTACATTTTGTTCAAAAAGAATCTCTATGGAACTGGTTTGTTTATAGAATTAAAAGTCATAATGACAAATGAAGTGAGAAAATTTATTGAAGTGCTGAATTTATTGAAAAAAATGGAAGGTTGTTATCCAAATACATGGATTTCTTATCGGATAATATTAACTTCTGCTGAAAGAAAGTTTTCCAAATTGAAATTGATCAAGAATTATTTGCGGTTCACCATGTCACAAAAGAGATTAAATGGGTTAATCATATTGTCAATTGAGAAATACATGTTTGAGAATATAAGATTATGTGATGACTTTGCAGAAAAAATGCAAGAAGGATCAATTTAGTCAAAAATAGTTTTAATTAAAGTTGTGTTTAACTCGTATATGAGATTGTTTCTCTTTCTTTATTTTTTCTTTTAGTTTTTTTTTAGTTTTAAACGTTTTATGTAGCTTTGAATTGATATTTTTTTTGTTTGAAATTGAAAAAAAATATAGTTTCGATTATGGCCCTCGACAACATCGGACCGGCTAATAATGATAGTTTATAAAAATTAATCTCCTTTTTTGGGATTATGATCAAGTTTATCAATCAATCAAGTTTATACCGAGTCGTTGGCAAGATGGATTATCAGTTGTTATTGTTACCACATCACAAATTTCGTGTTCAAATTTCTCGATCTCAATAATTTGAATTGCTAACTTACAAGCTTTTTTTATATAACCAAAAGTAGATCTTACAAGCTACTTAGGTTAGTTTCGAATAAGATTAAGATCTGTTTTGAAACCTGATTTGTTTAGTACACACCGCATAGACAAAGAAATAGTAAGAATGAACTATTACATTGGATTATAGAAGACGCATATAAAATTACCATCAAGAAAAATATATAAAGTATGAACAGTAGTACAATGGATAATACGTATTCTCTACGCAAAAGTGAACAATGGTGATTGCTAAATTAAAGAGGTCCTCTTTCTCTAGCCCTTATGATTGTAATTTCCCAATAACACCATAATTGTGTTGAGACAATTTTTTGAGGGTAGAAAGTAGGCAGATCTGGGTGGATTCGAACCACCAACCTCTCTTGAAGAGAGCTCTACCATATTGAGCTTACAGATCTATATTTAGTTATTTAAACAAACCTTGCCCGTTTATTTATTTTTAGACTTGTGCCTTCCCTCTTTAACCCAGCTCGAGAGCATCATCAAAGACATCATAAACCCACTGTAAAACAACAAAAATTATATATACCAAACAACAGCCAATAACTTATGTTCACATAGATTGTAAAGCGTACATATCATCGTGTAAAAAAATTGAATACAGCAATTTACAAAGTTGCAAGATAAAATGAAATGAAACTGAAATTACTCTTTTCAAAATGACCCATTATAGTAGTACATAATATAATCAAAATTCACCAGTTTATTGTATAGTATTATGATTAAAGTAGAAACAAGAGATGCAGGCTGGGTTTGTGTCAAAAGCCATCATACCAAATAATTACTTGTTTCAGATACCTCACTAATTCATGCTTCTTCTCCTGGTACTAGTTCTGTAGGTCCTAACCCCAGTGCGTGAGCTTATCCAAATCATCACAGCCTTTGGGAACACTCAAAAGAAATTTCCTAAACGAAGTACAAGTTGCTTGCTTACAGTATTAAGAGAAAATATTTCGCTGATTGTTCTTTAAGTATCATAAAACTGTTACAATTCTCTTATTACAAACATGTAAGTATATAACTAAGCAAAGTAGATATAGTACCGAGATTTATACATATATATAACAAAGACGTTCCTGATGATACCAATATAGTCGAGCAAATAATAATAGACAAGACAAATCATATTATCAATCATCAATTAGCCGGATTTAACGATTTTATAAGTCAAACTCTATGAATTAATAAACGAAATTAAGCTGATTTGTGAGGTTAAAACTACTTGATACGGATTAGTCATGGAGAAATTGAAACTCAAATTAAAGGTACCTTTTCTTTTGTCTCCATGGTGGATTAAGATATTGCCCGCTTGTCTTCAGATCCACGATCTGGATCAATTTTCAAAATATTTCTAAATGGTACTTAGAAACTTTTGTGGAATCAAATCAAAGGAACGAAGAGTGTAAGAGACGAGAAGCAAGAGACACACATATGTGAGAGGAGAACCCGGGCAAAAGAAAAAAGAGCCCCCGTGCGATCTCCTCTCAACAAACACGAAACCATTTTTTTTTATTAAGGATTTTTTTGTGACCTGCCATGCAAGCGCACCTGTCATGGCAAAGGTCGGATGACAAAGATGTTAAATCAGAACTCAAGCCTTTTCGCAATATCCAGCAAAAAAGACTGTATCGTTCCTAGCAAAACATCTCATACATCCTTCAACTTAACTCATCATCACATCAATTCACATATATGCTTCCTCTTCTTTCTTCTTCAATCTCTCCTAGCCAGATATCTGCTCGATCCAGATAATCACCTCATCGATTATCAGCCAGGCATCTTATAGATCTGACGAATCTTGAGGCCGAATTTGTGATCTAATATCAGATCTGGAATCCGAAATTTACGAACAAATAGTATTACAAGATAATCGATCGAATTAGACGAATTAACTATCAGATCCAGGCATGAAAGTCCGTAATTACCAGCTTCTTAACCCAATCTTCGAAGATTTCGGCCGCTACGATCCGTCTTCTGGAGATAAATCAACCGGAGACCTAAGATCTCTCATGATTATACACCGATCTATGGATCAGGAGGAGATCTACGACGATCTTCATCGTAAAGCATCCAATACGACGACATAAAAGAACGATCTAGAGAAACGATTAAGAAAGTAGAGAAAAGAAAAAGCGAGTATGCAATACCTAAACGATGAAACGCGTTCTTTTATACAGAGGGTTAGGATTAATGGACGGACGAGATTAATTGATCAAAATAAGATCTAACAGTCTACAATTAATCTCGTTGAGGAGGTTACGTGTTTTTTGGCGGTTTTAATGGAAGGCGGTTGTTTTACGCAAAAAAATAAAAAAGAAATAACAAAGAAAAGACGTTTTGTGAATTGGACAGCTAATATGGGTTGGTTGGTATTATTTACCGATTCCATGCGTCGTTCGTAAGCACGTTTTCTCATTGCTAAAATAAATGAATCTTCGTAGCAAATTCCTTTACGACTCTTCAACATTTTTTTGGTCTTTATTTACATTATTTTAAAAAGTCACATAACTTTAATTATTAAATGAAAAATATTGACCCACCTGCCTTCTAGATCTATCTTCCACTTTTAGAAGCCCTAATAATGGGCTAGAATAAAAGGTAATGGGCTATTATAAAGGCCTAGATCAAAATCCGGCAGCTGCTTGGAAACATACTGTGTGGAGACAAGACGCATACACACCAAGACAAAGAGTCTGTGCAGTGTAATGCATTGAGCTAAGTACAAATTGTTAAGTAACAAGATGAAGAATTGAAGATCATCAACACCTTGAAGATTGATCTAGTAGATTCTCTAGGAGAAATCTCCATGAGGATTATTAGCATTCTTACTTCCTGACTGAGAACCACTGCCTCTAATCTCAGCAAAACCCGGAGGCAGTTTTGGTGGATGAACAACAGGCAAGTTAATGGGAGATCCTTGAGCACCAGAAGGTCTGAATGACCAATTGATTGTACTGATACCTGAAGATGGAGAAGGGAATTGGTTATGATGCCTTAGATATATAGGCAATGTGTCCTTATCCCCGAGCTGCTGCTTTTCGAGTTGTTGCTTATCAATGTCCCCAGTATTAGGTTTTCCAGGCTCGCTTGTCATCTCCCCTGGGTTCATTACACTGGGAGTTCCAAACAGCCAAGGCTGTCTGAATTTTGGCTGCTTATCTTCTTTGCCTTTGGGTTGTTGGTAGGCATGATCAAAAGTTTCCATTGGTTTAACCGATGGCTTTTCTCTGTCCACAAAACTCGGTTCAGGTGGATCCACTGCTCTGGGAGTTGTTGCGCGGGTTGTGGAAATTGTGGTTGTGGGAAATGCTTTCTCTGGTGGCACAGCTGGAGTGTAATTAGATGGGAGTAGATCGTCCCAATTCTCAAGAAGTTCCTTATAGACTTTGCGCAGGGTTACCTCAGTTAGTCCAGTTATTTTACAAATCTCTGCTTGTGTCTTTCGTTTGTCTTCAAGCTGACATGCCAGATAGATAGCAGCTGCAGAAATACTGATTGGGTTTCTGCGGGTGCAGAAGCATTTGTTGATCACAACTTCTCCGATATGTGTTGCCAGTTCCTATGAAGAATTAAAACAGACAAAAAGTTTGGAATCAGATAAGGTATCAGAGTAGGGTTTGGGATTTCAAAATGGGTCACACTGGATGGTGAATTTCATTAGAAGAGACTTCTAAGATATTAAAACTCCACAACTTCTGTTTCGTTTTAGGCCTTCCAAAAAGATATAGGCATACCTGAGCAGATTTGTTAAGTTGAAGGAGGGTACAGAATCTTGGCATATGAACTGATATAGAGTTGCTGTTGATGGGTTGACTAAGTTGTAGAGCTTCTCCTAAAATCTTGATATACTTCCCAATTTCCTTCTGCTGTACATTGGCTGCAATGGAGATTTCCTATTGTGCAAAGCAAGATAAAGAATTAGGCAGAAATCAATAAGTTAATAAGTATATGGTCCACATATGGTGGTAACAAAGCTTTCCTATACGAAAAAAAAAAAAGATGTTTTATAGAATAGAGTATGCATCTAAAAAGCTAATTTACGAACACAACAGTTAAAAAAAATCATCAAATAACCATGACAAATGCTAAGAACAGTTATTGAATGAGGACAAAGTGCACTAACAACAGAAGCTTGATTCCTTCCTGCGAACACATAAGCTTCAGAAAACTAGCATACACAGGTCCAAGTTCCTGACTTATAGATATTGATAGCAAATTAAGGCAGCTGTTCAAGAAATTGTATTGATGATTTATCCAGAATTAACCAGATAGACTAAACTTTGTTCAACTCAAAACGATGAGAACAAAATGGTGTTCTAACAAATTATTCCAATTCAATGGTTGCTTTAAAGAAGAAACGTATGAGTTAATTCCATATACTGTCCTGATCTAGCTATGCAATTTCTAGGTTCTCTAAGTACCTGAAGAGTTCTAGGCTCCTGAGCTTCCCTAATAGCCTGAACAAGACAAGCAGTAGCTAAAGCTTCAACGCTTCTATTCCGCAAGCAAGTAGCTGAGCAGCAATCCCTAAATAACTGGAAAGCATGCTCAGAGATATCACAATCCAACCCTAAAATCGACGCCACATCGATTATCTGCATATAAGCCCTAAGATTATCCACAACAACCGTCGAAGAATTCGAATTCGTAGAATTAGAATTGGACGAAGCAAGTTCTAGGGTTCGTTCGAGTTCAGCGAGATGACCAGAGAAAGAGAGGGAAGACCGAGCGAAAATCGGGCTGGGCTCGAGGGACCAAGTAGAGAATGCGGTGATAAATCCAGTAGGCTCAAACGGATCTTCCTCGTCTTCCGGAGATGGTTGCGGCGCCGTTTGGAGATCAGAAGTGACTAAGCAGAGAGGAGTGTCTTGTGCTCGGAGATGAAATAGATGGTGGTTTTGCGTTTGTCGTTCTTCTACAACACGGCCACAAGACGAGCACTCTGTTATCGATCTACCGGAGCTTGTGGTGGCACACCGTCCTTGCGCCGATGAACAGTACGGACACTTCATTTTTTCCACTACTTTTTTTTTTTCTTGTATCGACATGTGGTAAAGCTATTTATAGTACTGAGAGTTAAAAACCGCGCAAAATTGGTATTTTAGGATTTACATTAGCATTTGATTATGTTTGCATTAACGCTTTATAATTTTGTGAATATATATATATATATATTCATTGGCTAGTTATGTTTAAAAAACAATAGCTAGTTAGTAATTATGAAGGTTGGGTACATAAGCACATAAACTCATTTCAGAAATCGAATTTGTATCAATGGAGATATTAGACTTGACATTAGGCTATGTTTCTTGTAAGTTTAGGTAACAGTTATATTCTCTTTCATGTAGCAAGGTCCGGACAATAATGATCATGTCTCATGTCATTGTCAAATCTTAATTGGATGCAATCTACAGTGGCAAAACGTTGGCAATGGTAACTCTGCCGACAAACTAATTCATGAGTCCCAAATCTTACAGATCCCAGTAGACCAAATATATCATAAGAATCCATGTGTCTACATATTTATAAGAGTACTATGTAATTACCAATCGATGGAAATATAAAAAGGGATATTTTGATTTCGAAACAAGAAGCTGATATCCCAAATTGAACTATCCATTTGGCAGTTCATCTTTTGACTTTAATAAGTAGAATTTATCTTAGGTATGTATGTAAACGTTTGTTACCAATATCATTTTCAGCTACTTGCTGTTGGCTTCTGCTTGTGTAGAATTCTCTTCAAATTTCTTCCCAAATCCCTTGCGTTCTGAGTACAAACCAAAAAGAAAGAGTTTAGGCACATCTGAACAATAGTGTTAAGTCTATGAACACTCAGAAAGAAGAAAGTAATAAGATCTATCCTGATTATTATCAAGAAGCTAATGTGGAGTGATGGAAGCTCTACCAAACTTGATCAACCAACTTATACAGAAGAGGTTTGACAATAAATGCAAGAACAAAACTAAAAGCTATAGCTATCAGGAACAACCCATAATAAATGAAAGAAACAAAATTGAAAGCTATAGCTTTCAGAAAACCCATCACAAACTTTTAAGAAGACACAAACAACTGAATCAACATGCTATTTCAGAGTCTAGTGGTGCTACGATGTTTTGAATATTAAAACACTAAATTGTAATACCTGAAACACCAAAACTAGATCTTCATATCTAATCACCAAAGACACTAGACCTTAACCACTAATATGGAACAAGGAGTGTTGAAACTTTGAATTGATCTTTCAATATGGATCTATATCTAAGGCCACCAATCACAGGCAAAGAGAGAGTGTACACAAAATTTTAATGGTTATCTGCCACAATTAAAAGATCTTTACCATGAAACTGAACAACCTAAGTACACTAAAGATCAAAACACCTAGATTCCAGATTGAACAGTACTATTTACTCCAACTAATAAAGAATGTGGAAAAAGAGAAAGAGAACTAATAATACTGCAGCCATACCATATACTTTAACTGTATCTACAAATTCTTAATCACTAATCAAAAACCCATCAACGAAAACGAACTGTAAAGGAAGAATCATCACCATAGACCGAGAAGGAGGTGGATCAATAGTGACAGACTCAACTGACATCTTGGCGATTTCACCAATAGCAGTATCTCTAACCCCAGGCACATCACTAGTGAGTTCTTCATAAGCAGCTACAAATGCCTGTTGCCAAAATTTAGGCAACTTGATCCGACGAGTGTTAGTATACACATCCCACATATGCTTCACAATTTGCTCCCTCTCCTCCATTTCCTGTAAATAACCAAATCCAAACCCTCAAAATCAGCCTCCAATCACATCAAACAAAATCCCAAGAAAAGAGAGTAACAACTAACAAACCAGAACATCGAGATTTTCATAGTTCGGAATCCCGAGATCTTCAGAGAACTGATCCAAATTCCCGGCGGATAAACGAAGAGTGACAGTACCAGTGAACATAGACCAAGAAGCCAAAAGTAAAATCGCACCAAACGCCCAAAACTTATATCGACCTCTTCCAAATATAACCGAATCAGAGTTTTCCTTCTTCGAATTCATCAAAGCTGTTCCCGTCGCTGTACTTGTAGTCGTCGTCGGCAACGCATCGTCCTCCTTCATCTCGATCTCAAAGGTTCAAATTACACTCAAAAAACTTGCGTAATGATGACGCTAACACCAAATCTGAACACTCCTAATAATTACCAAATCCAAATTCTCATGAATTCGATGTCAGTAGATTCAGTGTAATCGCGAGAGTGTCGGCTCAATTTTCAATCTGAGACTTAAAATAAAATCAGTTCACTCTTCTACACTACTAAGTAATTGGCGGTGTTTGAGCCGTTGATCTTAAATTGGTAACAGAGTAAATTACTAAACTGTGCGTTAATTGTGACCGTTGGTTAATAATTTGATTAAAGCCACACATATGACACCTAAACGGTGTCGTATAACTAACCGTTGAAACGCAGTCGTTTCGTTTAAAAGAAAATAAAAAGGGGAGTAATAAAAACGTTAAGCTGCGCCGTTTTCGCCGCGTACTTTATCACCGTCTTTTTGGAAAAGCGCTTCGATCTCTTCAAGCGATTTTCCTTTAGTCTCCGGCAAGAGGAAGAAGAAGAAATTCCACGCAACCGCCGCGACTCCGGCGAACATGAAGAAAGCTCCTCCGGTGGTTATCGCTTTAGTTAACGACAAAAACGACATCGACACGGTGGCGTTCATCACTCTGTTCACCGCAACACCCAGACTCGCTCCTTGGGCCCTTAACTTCAACGGGAAAACTTCAGAGCTATAGACCCAAGTTATTGGGCCAAGCCCAATAGAGAAAACAGCCACAAAACTATAAGCCGAGACAATACTGAGAATCAAAGCCCAAGCTAGTTTCCCACCAGCATTCTGGGCCATAGTAAGCCCAAACCCAAGCATTGTCAACGCAATGACCATTCCTCCAACGCTAGTCAACAAAAGCTTCCTCCGACCTACCTTGTCTAACAAGAAAGTCGCTGTGAATATAAACGTCGTTTTCATGATTCCGACACCGATTGTAACCAAGAAAAGCTTGTCTTTAGTCGTGATTCCTGCTCTTTTGAAGATCTTAGGACCGTATAAAAGCACGGCTTCGATTCCGGTGGCGTGCTGGAAGAAATGAATCCCTAAAGCCGTTAAAAGAACTCTTCTCACTGCAGGAGTAGGTCTTAAGATGAGTTCTTTCCACACTCCTTCACCATGAGTATTCTTATTCACCATCTTCACAACATCTTCCTTACAATTCGGGTCGATTCCCGCAGCGGATTTGATATCCTGAAACCGGAGTTCAGCTTCTTCAGGCGAGTTCGATACCAAATCCAATATCTTCTTCCCTTCTGCAAGACGGCCTTGCATAATCAACCACCGTGGAGATTCAGGCATTTTCAAGATACCAAAAGCTAGAACCAAAGACGGTACCGCAGCTATACCGAGCATAAGTCTCCAACCGATATGCATAGGTAACTTGGAAAAGAAGTAATTCACAAGATAACCTAATAAAATCCCTATACTGATACAAAGATGAGGAAGAGAAGCTAAGAGTCCTCTATGTGAAGCTGTTGCAATCTCAGCTGAGTAAACCGGAGCAACCATAAGAGCAAAACCAACTCCAAGTCCTGCAGTGCATCTACCGGATAACAAAACCGGATAATTCGGACCCCATCCCATCATTATTGAACCTAACATGAATAGTATAGAAGCCAAGACGATTGTGTAACGCCTTCCGATTATATCCGACGTTCTTCCGGCAAGCAATGATCCGACGAGAGCACAAAGATTCAAAATTCCGGTCAGAACTTCGATTTGAACATCGTTTGTTTTCAAATCTTCTTCTATAAATACCATAGCTCCACTCATAACACCAGTATCTATATTCAAAATTCCAACAAAAACAAAACCATTAAACATCATTATCAGATTACAATCCCAATGATCTTCAAAACCATAAAACACTTACCGTAACCAAATATGATGGAAACGATAGAGGCCACAATAGCACATTGAAGAGCAAATCTATTAACTCCGACCGGCTTCTCGCCGGAGATTTTCTCAGTCATAACTAATTCTTACGAGAAAAGATAATAAACAAACTATGAAGTATACAAAACTTATGAAGATGTGTCTCTGAAATATAAGCTTTACAATATCTGTAAGTTAGTTACGAGTTTGGTCTTGATCTCGGTTATTATATAGAGAGAAAAATTGATGACAGCTCACAGAGACTGTACTCGTGGAAGCCACAAGCTTTGACAAATTCTAATGGACAAGAGTCATCCACATCAAATTGAATGCTAAAAATATCCAAACTGATAACATATCTTTCATTTATATTTTTAGATATTTGATTTGTAAATGGGAGCTTAAGATCTGATCAAATATTATAATTTCAGTTTATATGTGATGTGATTGATAATTAACAGATTGACCAGACTCTAAACTTAGGAACTCCGATGTGTAATTAAGCTTTGAGTTGTAAATCTGAATTTGGATAAGAACATGTGTAAGTTGACTATCAGCTAACTTTTTTATTTTCTTCTTCTCTCAATTGAAAGATGATGTAGTAGTCTAGTAGAGACCGACACTAGTTTTTATTATTGGATAAGAACTATTTGTTATGGTTGCTTTTTGTTTTTATTCTCTTAAATAAATTCAATTTTTTTTTTTTTTGGCTAGACTCATATGGTCAACTTAAATAACTAAATAAAATATCTTAAAGGAGTGTAAAATGTCATGGGTCCTTTTTAATAAAATTTTAAAAGTTTGAACATTTAGATGATTTGCTGGTAAAGTCAAGTGGCTTATCCCATTTGGATTCAAGAAAATAAAATCTAATTCGTTTTCTGTTAAGCTAAATCTAATTTTCTATTAATTAAGAAAAAGATATAATCCAAAAGCTATAGTGTGTCTGGATTTCTTTATTTGGTTGTTCCAGCCATTCTATTGTATTATCTTTGTTTCTAATGTTGTTATTATAATTTCCAAATCTTAAAATAAATGAAACAAGCAAAATTATATGGCTAAATTTTCTAAATAAATTAGATGATAAACCATATATATCCATAGACTGTTACATTAGAACATGTATAATTCATATAGGTTTTAGTTTCATTTAAAAAGCTCTTAATTTCGACGACATTTTTCTATGTAGCTATTTCCTCGACCCAAAAAAAGTTATGTTTTTATTTTTTGATCTTAATTATTTTTGATCTTTACGATTTCTTATGAGTCTTCCAAAATCTTTAATTTAGCTTCATAAGCATTTCTAGAGTCATTCAAATAAACCTCAAGTTATCATTCATATCAAGTTTTAGCATAATTAAGAAATAATTTACCTAGTTGTCAACATCATCCACAAATTCTTCTTAGTCAAAGTTGTCCACAAATGTTATATTTATCTATTTAGTAATTTTTATTTTAATATATGTGTATAAATTTTATATGATGATTTATATATTTTGGATATAAAAAATAAAGTACATAAAATAATTATTTAAATGATTGTTTGTAAAAGTTATTGTGGTGATTCGTATAAAAAAATTGACATTTTCTTTTATCTAAGTGATATTTTATGTAGGATATATCTCATCATTGCTAATTTATACAAATCATATCATCTATTTTATTTTTGATGACTGCTAAATTGATTTTTCTTACTTTGTCACTTTTTGTATATCAAACCATAAAAACTAATAATAAAATTCAGCATTTGTATTCATCATCAGTCTTTAATAAATTACTCGTATTTTATATATTCATAAAAATGATACCCGTACTTTTTACATTGAATAAAAGATATAAGGCCTGATTGGTAAGAGCTGTAGCTTTAAGTTTTTGGCTGTATAAATTTTAGTTATAGATTTTTTGGCTGTAAGAATATAGCTTTGGTTTTTGAAACTAAAAACTTGATTGGTAAAACTTTATATTTAGTAGCTATAGATTTATAAAATATATATATATATATATATAATATTTTAAATAAAACTATAATAAATATATAATATTTATAATAAAAAATAAAAATAAATTTTTTAATAAATTTATAATAGATATATAAATACTATATTCGTTTATTGTCTCACTTTTGTTTAGATAACATTAACAATAAAGAAAAATTTAAATTAAGATTACATAACCCAAATTATAATAAAAACAAATGTTGCAGACTGAAAAAAAAAAAGAAAACAAATATTTCTAATGGTGCTATAGTAATGAGAACAACACATGAATACTCTTTTATCCTTCTTCGTTCGTCGCTTATCTCTTTTGCTTTTTTTTAATACGATTGTACATCAATATTTGAATTAAAATTTTAATAATAAAAAATGGATTTTAAGATTCTAAAGCACGTAAATTTGGGATGTAAATATTTGGCTTTCTACAATTGAAAATATTTTCTATAATTAAAAATTTGCTTTCTATAATTGAAAATTTATTTTCTACAGCAATAAAAGTCAAAATTAAATATAAATCATAATTGGCATAATTTTAGTGATTTCAAAATCTTTTTACTCTCTACAATACTCACAACTCTTTCCAGTCACACCCATAATTTTCATGGTTCGTAAATAAGAATTGTATATTAGATATATACTTGTTTTGAACTACATACATTTTTATATTTATATTGTTATATATTATTTAAAAGAGAAAATGATTTAATAAATTTTTTATTTGTATTATTTTATATATCATGTGTTATTGGATACATATGTTAAATAATGTGTAGTAGCCATACAATTATATTATTTTATATTTGTTATAGTGATTATATATATATATATATATAAGACAAATATCATTGGATAATTATATATAAGATGTATTAATATTTTATTTTAATCGGTAGATGATTTAAATTAATAAATAACATTTAAGAAAGCTTAATGAATCAATCCTGGTTCTCTAGGTGATGATCCAGCCAGCCGGTTATCTCTTTCATAACCATAAAGAAAGAAAGTGAGGCGGCCTAAGATTCAATTCTTTCGTTTTCCATTTTTGAAGAAAATGAAGCCATTACTTGATTTGTCAAAAACTCACTTTGCTTTTGTATATATAATTATCTACAAAGTTAAAAATTAACTTTTTATACAGCCTCCTTAATCATGTTTTTCTTAAAAGCTCACTTTACAAAACAATTAATAGATTCAATTCACCAACTTTGTACTGTTCTGTTTCCGGGCGAGTGGTGTTATTGGACTCTTTTCGTCAAAAGTTTATATTGGACTTATTAGTGTGAAGATATTCATACTTTTCAACAAAATGGTTCCACAATTTATATTAAAATATGAGAGTCATCTATGTAATTATCATCTTGCAAAAAAACCAAATAATTATACATCATAGTCATATAATAAATTAATATCTATAACAATCATCAACTATAGACTTTTGCTTCGCCTCCCCGAAACCTTGTAGAGTCACTAAAGACTATCATCTAAACAATAGCCTCAACCTACTTGTTGAACAAGTTAGGGTTCACAAATTCGATGATTTGACATAAAGCAAACATGGCACAAGATATCTTAACGTAAGATTTACGAACATGTTGATGATATAAACCTTGTGATGATGGTGATGATAGGTATTTGACGAATTTCTTAACCCGGATTCTTATGGGCCAAAGCTAATTTTATCGGCCCATTAGTCCAGAGGTGACATCACTTTAATAAGCCCATAGGCCCGTTGTATGAAAATTGTTCACGACCACACCACACATAACAAAGAAAACTCATTTGATAATACCCTTTTATTGCGAATAGAAGAATATGTAAAAACAACAGTGTAAAACAAACTTAAGTTGATAATGAAGCATAAGTGTATAAAACATAGCAATGAACCCTATGAAGCTATAAATATTGTTGACCATGGAATTCAAGATATCCCATAAACAAGAAGTTCAAGCTTTTACAGCCAATTTATGAAGAAATAAAAGTGCAGGGAGAACTTGTAAATAAGCTTCAAGCTCGATCATAGTTTTCTATAAAGACTTATAAATACCCTGCATGCTCGATCACAGTTTTTTCATAAGTGTATAACAGCCCCAGTAACAAAATCAGATCTTCAATCACAATGCTCTTGAGCTCTGTTAAGCAGCAGCCTCCTTTACTGCAGGTGTTGCTGCAGAAGATGAAGAAGCATTGGTTTTCGTATTCAACCCGAGTTCCTCCTCAAGTTTACTCCACGCATTCAAAAAACTCGGAGGGAATTTCTTCTTCACCGTTCTAATCAACCCTTTCGCATCACTTATTTTCTTGTTCTCCACCAATCCAGCAACCAAATGCTTCAAAGTATTGAAATCTGGAATCTTATGCATATACACACTCTTCTTGAAGATCGCGTAGGCTTGTTCATACAGTCTACTGTAACACAAATGAAATATCAATGTCCTAAAAGTAGCTGCGTTGGGAGCACAGCTGTTTCCTTCAAGCCCTTCATACACTTTCTTAGCTTCATCCAACATTCCCTTCTCGCAATAAGCAGTCATCAGATAGTTATAGCTAATCGTATCTGGTTTCAATCCCATACTACTCATTTCCTCAATCAACTCCTTTACTCTTTCAGGACTTTCCTTTTGAGCACTCATTATACGAACATTGTAAGCTGCATTATCCAATTCACACCCTTTCTTCACCATCTTGCTCCACAAGTTTTCAGCTACCTCAAGTTCACCTCTCTTATATAAAGAACCCAATATGGTAGTAAAAGCAATGGTAGTAACTTCCATGCCTTTACCTTCCATCTTTCTCATAATCTCAATAGCTTTTTCAGGCGAACCAGAGTCACAATACGACTTAATCAATATACCATAAGAGATTTTGTCAGGTTTGATGTTATTGTACCTCTGAGGAATTTCGTCGAACAGTTGGGGGACTTTATCGAACTTCTGTGAATGAAGACAAGCGGTGAGTAAGGAGTTGAACGAAATAGCTGTTCTGGGTGTGCCAAACTGATCCATCTGCTCAAAAGCTCTCATGGCGTGATCAAACATAGTGGCTCGGCCGTAAGATCTGATAAGCGAAGAGTAGAAAGGTTCCTCTTTAATTTTGGGATCATTTTTGTGGGATTCAACTAGGGTTTCGATATCGGAGAAACGGCCACACTTAGCTAGACGACGGACAGTAAGCTCTTGGGCATAGCGAGACGAAACAGGTGAAACGGAATGATCAGAGACATTGGCATAGATCTCAAGAGCTTTGTCTGGATCGTGTACTTTCCGAAGAGTGCTCTTAGCTTTAGAGACAGAGATTTTGCCTGAAAAAGGAGCAGTAGCTTCGAAGGTGGTCGTACCATCTGCGGCGGCTGTGGCAAACCGGCGAACAAAGCGGAGGGAAATACGAGAAGACGCCATTTGCATAGAGACGTCAGAATGAGTAGAGTGGTGGCAAAAATGGAGACGCCTTTAGGGTTTAACGGCTTGACACAGCTTTGGGTTTTGCAAATTTGGTTCTCTTCATTTTTTTTTCTTTTTCTATTAGCTGAGAAAGCAAAACTACTCGCAGACTTCAATATACAAATCACTCAAATTATATTGGTTTTAATTTTATCAACATGATTTGATTCATCTGGGTCATTGGTTTTGAGTGTAATCTATATATGAGAGGGAATAAGAAAAGACTTAGATTGGTAACCAAACTGTTACAACAAAGCAATGTTATGTCTGAAGTCATAAAATCACGCAAAATGGTATTCTTTTAACTTAAGGAAACTACTCAAAAACTTGAGTAAATGCAAGTAAACAGGTAAAGGCTTTAGGCTCCATAATCACCCTGTTCAAATTTGTCTTCTGGGTAAAATACTGCAACCACTTCGTTCCCTCCAAATTTCCTACCATTCATGCCGGTTCTTGCCCTTGATGAGCCATCTGTATCCGCATACTTCAAAAACACCTGCACAAATGTATATCAACAGTCAGATTCCAACTAAACAGAAAAAAGTTGAGAGTGGGAGAGAGATAGGTCTTTTGGTATATACCTTGCCAAGGCCTGCCACTGGCTCACCGGTAGGGTTCGGACGCGGGATCACGACATTAGTCAATGCACCTGCATTTTAAGAGTTAAAGAACAAACATTCCAAATACAAGAGAACAAATAGATTAGGAGTTAGTTTTTTCTTTTATGAAAGAGTGGCCTTTGGTGAAAAATAGATTAGGAGGTTTATGCAGTCTCCTGTCTGTGTATGTTAGGGCTGATTCTTTATAGCAAAAGGCTGTAAAACAGTACAACCAAGAAAACAGAGACACAAATCAATATGCTTTGAATCTTATATTTCAGGAATAGACCATACGCAATGAAGTGATCTCTTACCAAACTTTCCGCCTTCTTGTCTCATGTCTTCCATTATATCTTCAAACTCCTCGTCGTCTCTGAGTTCATCCTCAGTAACAACTTGAGTCAGACATACCACGGTTGTCGCCACTGCGCCCGGCTGCAACATAATCCTCTGCAAAAGAAAAATGCAAACCTGTTGTAATGTTGGGATATTCAAGTCATTTTCAGTCATTTAATCTTATAGATGGGATATTCAAGTAACTGATTTTGTATCTTTTTCCTTCTTCTAACTCAAACCTGTTGCATCCTCATTGCTTTCTTCCAATAATTTAAGAGAAAAAGTTTACCTGGAAAGCAATCTGCTGCTGTGCATGCAACAATACACTCTCTTGTTCAGGTTTCGGTTGCATTGTTCCCTGGTTAGCACGTCTCACAGTAAGAGTCTTATCTCCCATTTTGATACCATTGAGGGCAGCACACGCAATATCTGTAACAGAGAGATCTTGGTACACACAAAAGGCATATCCTTTAGAGTTCCCAGTTTCTCGATCTTTTACAAGATCAAATCCTTTCAGAGCTCCAAAGGACTCCAACAACTCCCTGACTTGTGCCTCAGTAAAGTAATATGGAAGCCCACCAACAAAAATACGGTCTGGACCCTCAAGCCCTCCAGAAGCACCTGGAGTCAGACCAACAGCAGCTAAATTTAGATTGGGACTGGGCTGGCTCGGACCAAGAGTTGCAGCTAGAGATGGGTTATAGTCACTAGGTCTCCTCACCTTCACTGGAGCTCCCTGGGAAGGAAAAAAATATATATATTATTCAAAGTCTTATTCTGTATCTCATAATTGAGAAAACCTCATTATTTGAGCAAAGAGGAAGCTATCCCAAGTTTCAGCAATTTCTATTGGGAGTGATTAAAAAAACATTCAGCTGTTGACCTATATACCAAATAAAAGGCAAAAACAAAGACTTAACGTAGTATTTGGTTGCACAAAAACACTATACAACGTACCTCAAATATAATCCCATCCAAAGACATCGCATTACTTGCCTCTTCAACAGATCGCATCTCCACAAAGGCAAATTTCTTCTCGTGGTTTATGTAAACATTAACAACAGCATCACCTGGGAGTAACAAAATTACGAAAACAATTAGTACAAGCACAACACAGGACTCTCTACAAGCATCCACACCAAAATCTCATACCTGGACCGGCAGTGTTTCCACCAACAGCAGCCATAACTTGACTAAAAAATGTAGCCACAGACTGCAATAGAGAAAAGTAAATCAATGTTAGTATCATAGGCTGGGGCATAATTGCGTGAAAAAAAAAAAAAAAGACAGTGATCTTCAACCTGTTCATTTGCCGTTGGGGAAAGCCCACCGACATAGACTCTGCGAGCATGCCTAGTTGCCTGAAGACACAAAGCAAATAAGCAAACATTCTTAGAAACAGAGTAATTCAATACATAGTGCTACTGGTATATATGATATATCCACGAATATTGAATCTAACCTGCTGTGTCATAGCCTGAATAGGCATCATAGGCATTCCTCCATATGGCTGCAGGGCACAGAAGACTTTAATAAAAAAATACAAGTAATTATAAAAAAATAAAGGGAAAAGCACAAACCTGTCCAGTCTGCATAGGAAACATGTTTGGAAACATTCCAGCCCCGGGAAGGGTTGGAGGTGCGGGAGGAATTTGGCCTACAAAAGGTAAACAGGTTAGATACATGAAAATAAAACATATGAGAATACCTAGTTCAACGCCCTGGAAATGCTAAGTCTGTGTGCTGAAATAATAGTTGACGTGAGAAAATATTTGCAAGACTAACGAAACCAGTAATATGTACTGAGGATGAGCAATACCCATAAAACACTGCAGCAATTCGTCCTCGTATATAAGAGCTAACCAGCCCACACCCAGTGTTGCCTTAGCAAAAGAGAAAAGCAAACAAGAAACAAAAAGAACACCAAACAACCAAAACCACTCAGCTCTAGTGTTATTTCCCATGTAAAATATTGAACAAAAACAGCCTATGTCTTTTGTAGTAATTTCAAAGAAACAGAATTGATAACAACCACTACGTGCATCAAGTATCAACTCTACATTATGCTAATGAGAAGGAACATAAATAAAGAGATAAAATATTACCTGTAACAGCAGCACCAGCAGCTAACATGGCAGAGGCTGGAGGTGCCATATCAAATCCACTGACCCGCTTACTGCAAGAATATATATAGATCTAAGAAAATTTAACAATCATTTCATAGAACTGTATCCAGTGAGTATAAATACGATACCTTTTTGATGGAGATCGCGACCTGGATCTCCGATCAGATCTATCTTTTGAACGAGAACGAGACCGACGACGTCGTCTATCTCCTCTATCATCTCTACGCCTAAGAGAAAAAAAATGTTAATTTAGCACCTTCCATAAAATCAAAAGGATTTCATCTAAATTGGAAAAGATAATTTCGTCTTGAGATCAGTTACCTATCATGGTCACGATCACGGCTTCGGCGGTAGTCATCATCATCCCTACTTCCACGTTCTCTTCTTTCACTACGCTCCCTACTATGATCCCTGTGACGGCTACTTCTGTGATGACGCTCACGATCTCTGTCCCTATCCTTTTCTCTACTTCTCTCTTTGCTTTTCTCTCCATCTCTGTCCCTGCTTCGACCAGAGACTTCAGAGTCTCTTTCTCTATCCTTATCACGGCCCTTCTCTCTTTCTCTATCTTTACTCCTAGAAGACTCTCTTTCATGGTCACGCGTTTCTCGCTACACAGGCAAAGAACAAAAACAAAACTCGTTAATTACAGTACAAGAGTCGATAAAGCTAAGCTAAAACCCTACACATGACTAATAAAGTAAAGCATAGATCAAACCCTCAAACTAAACTTAAATATAGCGAAGATCAACCATCGTAGATTCCAGCTAGTAGACAAACGAAAGCAGCTCCTAAGTATCTCAATACTTCCACCCATACACCAAAAATTCGATGCCTAATTGAATAAGATTACATAACGAGGCTAAGAAACAGAGATTTGAAACTTCATGAACAAAACATCTAGAAATCAGAAACATAAAAAATTGAGGATAACAAGAGAGCAAAGTACCTTAGACTTCGAGTCTAATTGATCCTCGATTTCACCGCCGCGGCCATTATTATCGTCGGCGTATGAGCCTTCAACAGCCGTACCGTTTCCTTCGTGATCTTCGTAATCAGTCATCTCTTCTCCGGAACCAAAGATCTCTAGCTCTCTCTCTCACCGGAGATAGGGTTCAGATAAAATTTCCTCTTGTTTCTGCCGTCGGACTCGAGGATGAAGTGATGATGTAGAAACCAAATTTTTAGGGCAATTTCGATTACTTTATCATTTATAAACCAAGACGGGACCGACCGGAAGGGTAATTTTGTCAATTTGATTTCTAAAAAATGGAAAAAGAGAAGACAGCAGTGACGAAAAAAAAAAGCCTGGCCCAAATCCGGCCCGTTGTTCAGCAATTCCGGTTATAGCATTGGTCCAATCCGTCTCTGAATTATATCCGGTTTGGTCAAATTGCCGTGACAAAAGAAAACGTCCCGAAATTTTTTAAGTACTTTCACATTTCCATCTATAAACAGAACATAATACGAATACAAGACAACCTTAAACATGGAAACTATAAGAAACAAAAACATTAACAAATTAAACAAAAGACATCAAAACCAAAGTTCCGACCATCAACAACAACACAAACACTCTCGACTTAAAGTTTACTCTTCATCACCTTCCATTTCCCATTCTTTCTCCATCTGTGGTTGTGGTTCTTCTTGCCATGGTTGCAGCTGTTGTGGTTGCTGAGGTGGCCACTGTTTCTTCTCTTCTTCTTCACGTTTCCTCCTCTCTTCGTCTTCCTTCATCGCCTCTTCTTCTTCTCTCTTCCTCTCATCAGCTCTTCTCTTACTCTCATCATCTATCTTCTCCATCTTAAGCTTCTCCAACTCTCCTTCAGCACAAAAAGGACATCCCAACACAGCTGCTTCTTTTTGAGCTCCTAATAATCCATCTATCATCACATTACTCACATTCAAAGACGCAGCTAATACTTCCCGATCAATTAACCGCAAAGACGAGCTCTTCCCAGCTAAGAATTGTGGCTCGTTATTCTTAGCTGAAGTAGTAGTAAACCCAACAAACACAAACGAGTCATTGATGAATGACATTTGAGCCATTGGATGTAACCTTGGAACTGCGAAAATGTCTCCTTCCTCTACTAAAAACCTAGCATTCTTACACTCAGATGATGAGCTTGAAAGTGAAGACCTAAGTACCCGAACCATTCCTGATCCTTTCAATGCAATTGAAATCTCGCAAGCCCATGAGTTCCAATGAGGTCCCATCATTGATCCTTGAGTTAGATTCACCATGGAAATTCCAACCATTGAGCCTTTTAAAGCTTTCAAATCCTTCTTGTTGATCGTTATAGTACGACCATTTGGGCTCTCGAAATCTGGATCGGACTCAAAAACATTGAATGTCTTAGCTTCCTTCACTTTCTTCTCTTTCTTCTCTTTCTTCTTCTTGTTTTCCACCGACTCTATGCTTCCGGCAAAGAGCTTGAGTAATCGCGGTTGGAGCTTCCACATGTTAGCCTCACCCGGCATGCTGAGCATATCACTCACAATCAATGGAGGCTTTGTTCGGTTCCTCATCAGCCCTATAATGTCCTCAGGAACCTAATCAAAACCGTCGAATTTAATCAATCACTTAGGTCTAAATGATTAACTTGAGAAGCAAGGTATACACAATTTTGTACCCTGCTCCACAAGTTACCTCATTATCATTCGTAGAACATGTACATATCACAGATAATTACATACCCCAAAAGCTGACTGGAGAATTGTCTCATCAAAACCAAACAAGAGATCTGTAATACTCGAATACGCACCAAAGCAAGGATCCTACATCCATGGAAGACGATACAATAAGAAGAAATCAATTAAGATGTCAATAAAATGAAGAATTGTATCTCAACTTACATGTAAACACTCTTGCGTGTTGGAGAAGATTGCGTAAACCCTAAGTTTGGTTCCAAGGAAGATATCCACCGGTTTGCTCTGTAAATAGAAAACCGAACCGGGACGTAACCTGTAAACGTCCCCTCGTCTTATCTCAGAACTCATCGCTTCCTCCTCAACCCAATTCATAATCCCACTTCCTACATAGTCACAATCCAATTAAACCGTATACCAAAACCAGAGAAAGCAAACCGATTTTATAATTTTTCAACGAGTTAACCGAACCAGAGTCAACAAAGAAGACCATATCGGAATGAAGAAGAAGAGGAAGCAAAAGCATGTTAGGTTCCAACGTTATGGAATGTATTTTGTAAGGTCCCATTCCACCGCAACCATCACCGATTTGAACGGTTGAGATTTGTCCAAACTTCGACTGGAAAATTGGTGTCCATTGATCCTTCTTAATCAAAAGAGGCGACGAAAACCCGCAACACGACGGCACAGCGACGTCGTTTTCTTCCGAATCATCTGACTTCTTAGCCAACGACTCAGTGCAGAGGAATAGGAGAACGAGTAGAACACATAGTGGCAACACCGTAAATCTAGTCATCTTCTTTAATGCTCTGGTTTCTTTGGTTATTCAATGCAAAGTGTATTAAATCGTATAATATATAGAGATATATCGGACCCACAGTTACAACGTGGCTTAAGTGTTTCGACACGTGTTTGCTTTACGTTGACAAATGCATGGTTCTTTGTTATTAAAAACAAACTATCGCTAAATTACAAAGCTCAAATTTGTAAAATCTGGCTGTTCAAAACTAGTAAATAAGACGTGTTGAGTATGAACAATAGAGATGCATAGTTTATATCGCGTAGTTGTCCAATTATATGACACATGATTTCACTAAGTGATGCATTACATAGTTTTTTATCGATCCGATATTGAGATTCAAACTATTGAGTTTAACTCCAAACTCGTTAGACAAAGACTTGTTGTTAGAAAATATTTGTGGTCACAACATAGGCCCAAATATTTATAGTTTTCGGGCCAATTTATGTATGTGATAAGTACGCAAACATGCACATGCATGTACGCAAGAGATTCTCATTTTAATCATTGACTTCGTGATTGGATTCTGTATGAACGTGTCCATTATGGTCTTTGATTCTCAGATTATCATAAATTATGTGTAAATAGCATATATTAAAATTTCACAAATATATATAGTATTGTATTCATATATGTACATTTAATCAGATGATAGTAATTAAAGTAAAGATGAAAGAAGAATACTAAATCCAAAGAATATATATAGTAAATATTAATGATAAATTTTTAGTACTGTTTATTTGATAGCGTCATATATAAAGGACGAACAAAAAAATAAATTATACATAGAAACGAATCTTAAAAATAACCAAATTGTTATAAGATTGATCGGTCTACCAAGGTTTACACGTAACATCCTAAAAATGGAAAAATCGTACCAAAATTTGGAATAAAATAAAGTTGGTAACGTAAGAAAACGAAAGACATTAAGTATATATGTGAAATATATTGATGCACATTGATTTAGGTATTGTTGTTTGGTTTTACAAGAGATAAAAGTGAAGTTGAGAACGTGTAGTTGACTCGTGATTGTGTATTTGGTTACTTGTTGGCTCGTGGACAATAATATTTTAAATATTGTTTCAAATTGTACGCTCTACAATCACATCAGATACTAACGTACGTTAATATAAATCCGTAAACATCTCAAGAATCGAATATGTAGTGGATTTTGAGTTTTGTTAAACAAAGACTACTACCTATACAAATAATTTAACTCAAATCAATATAATAACAAAAAGAGAGATATATCATAGTACAATTTGGAGGAAATGGTAAACTAGCAATGAATGGTCCCTAAAAAAACATTGAAACTATATTCAAAAATGAAACAAAAGTTTTTTACCTAGCAAAAAAACAAAAAAAAAACATAAGGAGATAAATTAATGGAAGAAAATTATAAAGTAATATATTCTCGAAGTCCAAGGCATGTTGTGTTGTGATTTCTCAAGATCTTGCAAAAATATAACATTTTTCAATTTTTTTATTGTCTAATGGACCATAACTTATTAGGACATTAACCAAATTTATATTTAATATAGATAGTAGGACTTGATTTCAGAATATGTAAGTACATCTACTTTTAGAAAGACTTACTATCTGTTACTAGGCTAAAAGCCTTTTGCGAGCATTTTCCATTTATTTTCCTCTTTTAATGTTTTTTGTCCATACATTAACTTTTTTCCCCTGGTCCATACATTAACTATGTATTGAGATTTTTTTCATTTCACATAATTTAAAATAAAATAAAAACAAGTGTAGTTGAATAATTAAAATTTACATTCAGACAAACAAAAATGAAAATTTACATGCTACTATATGTTAGCCAAAGAGATTTAACATGAAATTAAATAATATAAATGAAATTACTAAGTAAAGTTGACCAAAGAGATTTAACATGAAATTTCACAGAAAGATAACCATGAAAATCAGATATTAACCATCATTGACAGATGATTTATAGAATTGCCTTTTTGGAGAACGATCTTTTGATATAATATCTAAGTGTATTATAATTATTGTGAAACGAGAATCTAACCAAAAAAAAAATGCTTTTGTGAGAATGAAGCTTCTCTCTTTTAAATAGAAGGAAGAAGCGTCTGTGTGTGTCCTCTCTGCCTCTCTTTCCTTTCCTTACTTCTTAAGTTTATGACTTTTTCTTATTTTTATTATTTAACATTTTTTTTTGTGTAGTGCTTTGAGAAATAATTTCCCTACATATGCTACTGTCTCACTTTTTCCACGAAAATTATATTTTAAATTTCAATAAATTAAACAATTTTTTTAGTACCACAAGAAAACTATTCGATCGTATTTTTTACTCTATCTCAATACAACAACTAAAGATTGTGTCGTTTTGATTGTGAGACATTACTTTGTATATAAATATACAAAGTACATATTACTAAAAAAATTACCAATGCATAAGAATATTATGTAAATATTTAGGAGTCGACAATTTTGGTAACGAGAGAATCGATTGGTCGATCAGTTCAAGAATATCGTCAGAGTCGGAATATTAGATATGATCGTTCATTCATTCCATTGTTTCTATAATATACGAACACGTGTGCTGATTATAACAAAACTTTGTATCAATTACCAACATTATAGAAAATATTCATTTTTTACCTAATTCCAATCATTAAGGTGATTGGAAATATTATATAATATACATAACTTATCATGCATAAATGGTATATTACATGCAAGAAGTTTGTTGTCACCGAATAGTGTTGTAATATCTTCTTAGTAATCTTTGGTTAAAACCTCAAATTAAATAACGATCCCAAAAGAGTTTATATAACATTAGTTACTCGTTTGGCAAATGACGTTTGTTCAATTAATCATTGAAGTTTTGTTTCGCAGGTGGAATTTTTTATATAAATTTATTAAACAAAAATCTATAAATTTATGCTGTAACATGTTTGATTCCTGAAAATCAACAATAAGCAACAAAAAAAAAAAGTAAGTTAAGCATGAGATTAGGATACAAATGGACCCCATTTCACGTATACGTTCACACCGTCGAATATATTTAACTTGTTAATTAAAGAATGATCAATTATTTAAAACATAGTTATGCATAAGAAAAAAAATGTGGACTTATTTATTAATGTAATAGTAAAGATTTTTAAAAGCTGCTACAGAAAAGGAACTTTAGTATTTGAGTGTGTTACTTGAGCTGCTATAACGCATAAATTTTACATCATTTAGCACATAAAGTTTTTTTTTTTTTTGTCAATCTTTATGATTGGATCTACAATGATCGATCTATAGCTAAAACCCATATCTTAAAATCTCTCTCTTTTTTTGTTCCCTTTACATCGAAAAAATCGAATTCTGGTGCTTAAAAAATGTTAAAATGGTCATTACTACTAAGCCATTGATCCTAGACGGTGCATAAAGTTTTAAAAAGACAATTTCATTTCATGTTATGGAGAAAGTTGAAAATGTATTAATGAGAAGAACCTTTTCTCCATGATATTAAAGGTTAATTTAAAGAAGCTTTTCTCCACGTTGTATAAGAAATAATTTATTGTTTTATTGTTATATTATATAGTCTAATTGAAAATTTGCCATTATACACTCGGAGATGAATTTGTTAAACGAATATTATAAAACTTTCCTAATTACAAAAAAAAGAAGTATATTCAAAAGAATGAATAGAGAAGGAAAAAGAAAAAATCATTTCCCATGAAAATGAAAGCAAAAATAAGTGAAGAAGAGAACATATTCTTTCTTTACCACTCCATTGCCGATCACAGAGAGGAGTGGGGGGCTAAGTAAAGTGGGCGTGATTCTTACGCGCTGACTTCATGATCAGTCAATATCTGTACGGTAAAAATATCAATATATTCACTGGCCCATGGGCTTTCTAAGGCATTTATCTCCGACATTATTACCTCAAAAGTAAGCCCATTGTGGGCCCGCTTATTTTCCCTTTGCTTTTACTGTGTCAATCTGTGGGTTCCACTTAAAAGCCCACTGGTCACCTCCTTTTTTCTTTTGTCGTTACCCGATCGAATTGACATTTCTATAACACTTTTTCATATAGTTTTTATTTTTATTTTTAATATAGTTATCAGTCGAATTAATATCACTATTATTTTTGTATCTAGAGTGAATTATCATTACTTTATTAATGTATCTAGGGTGATATTATGTGGTTTATAATATCATAAAATGGATTTTGTACAAAAAAACACTTTGCAAAAAAAAAAAAAAATGCAAGTCATTTGTACGAAGTGAAAAGGGATATAATATAACTTTTTTTTATCATTATTATCAATTTTAAAATATTATGATAAATAATATATCAAAGTTCCTATGATGAATAATCTAAATTCACTCTTAAAATTTTGATAATCTATCGTACGTGATCATTAAAAAGATTTTAAATTTGTATAATGGCTGTGTTGTGTATTACTTTTTACTTCACATGATTGATTTGCATTTTTTTGACTTGAAAGATAATTTTATAATTTATGGCCATTTTGAAGTTTTTTTTGTGCATAAAACCCTTATAAAATAAACTATTCTTTTTATGTAGGTAATATTTTGAAAATTGTACTAGTAGTTTGTAGCATTTCTTCTAATTAAAATATTTTAAATAGGAAGTGCCTAATATTTTAAGGATGGAAAAAAATCCACTCAAAACAATAAAAAGGAAGAAATGATGAACCTTTTCTTAAACCCCTTTAATCCTTTTTCAACTTTTACCTTGTTAGTGATCAATATAGTGGAGCTTCAATCTAATGATTTATCTTTTATTTTTTAATAAAAGTAGAGAAACTTTATTAGTATTTTAGCTTTTGCAGAAATTGCTAGTTGTGTATAATTTTTTAGTACATAGTTTTAGGAAGATAATACGTATTATGTACATTAAACATACATAAGAGTTAAATGAGGTTTGAATCTAAAGAATGGAATCCAATAGAAATCAAATGAAATTGGATTTTGATATGATTCGGTTAACCAAAAGGAAAAAAACCCGGATTAGACACGGTAACCAAAGTTGAAATCTCTTTATTGCACGCACTTCCCTCAAGGATAAAAAGCTTACCAATCATACCTTTCAAAAGCCCCGCCTTCTTCTTCTCTCTTCTCCTCCACATAGCAAAAAAGCAAAAGGTTTCATTATTATTTGTTGGTTTAGCTTTTCTTCTTCATTACAATACATGAAAATTCCAGTTTCATCTCCTCAAGACACGACTAACAATAACAACAGTACTGACAGTAATCAGTTATCGATGGATGAACATGTTATGCGTTCAATGGATTGGGATTCCATTATGAAGGAATTAGAGCTTGATGATGATTCTGCTCCTAATTCATTAAAACCTGGTTTTACGACAACAACTACAACAACTACTACAGATTCGGCTCTTTTGCCTCTTTATTCTGTTGATTCCAATCTCCCTGGCTTTCCTGATCAGATTCAGCCCTCGGATTTTGAATCATCATCTGATGTTTATCCAGGTCAAAACAATACAATCGGGTACGGGTTTAATTCTCTTGATGGTGTTGATAATGGAGGATTTGATTTCATTGAAGATCTAATTCGAGTTGTTGATTGTCTTGAATCGGATGAATTACAACTCGCTCAGGTGACTTTATCACGTCTTAATCATCGTCTTAGATCTCCTGTTGGTAGACCTTTACAGAGAGCTGCCTTTTACTTCAAGGAAGCTCTTGGTTCGCTTTTAACCGGATCAAATCGTAATCCAAACCGGTTATCTTCTTGGTCCGAGATTGTTCAGAGAATTCGAGCGATTAAGGAATTTTCCGGTATTTCTCCGATTCCTCTTTTCTCTCATTTCACAGCAAACCAAGCGATTCTCGATTCCCTTAGCTCTCAATCTTCTTCTCCGTTTGTCCACGTTGTCGATTTCGAGATTGGATTTGGTGGTCAGTATGCTTCTCTCATGAGAGAAATCGCTGAAAAATCTGTTAGTGGCGGATTTCTGAGAATTACGGCGGTGGTGGCGGAAGAGTGCGCCGTCGAGACGCGCTTAGTGAAAGAGAACTTAACTCAATTCGCGGCGGAGATGAAAATTCGTTTCCAGATCGAATTCGTTTTAATGAAGACTTTCGAGATGTTATCATTTAAGGCGATTAGGTTCGTGGAGGGAGAGAGAACCGTCGTTTTGATTTCTCCGGCGATTTTTCGTCGTTTAAGTGGAATTGCCGAATTTGCTAACAATTTACGAAGAGTATCACCGAAGGTTGTTGTGTTCGTTGATAGCGAAGGATGGACGGAGATAGCCGGATCCGGATCTTTCCGGCGAGAGTTTGTTAGCGCTCTCGAGTTCTACACGATGGTTCTAGAGTCGCTCGACGCCGCAGCTCCTCCCGGAGATTTGGTGAAGAAGATCGTGGAAGCGTCTGTTATTCGACCGAGGATTTCCGCAGCGGTGGAAACGGCGGCGGATAGGAGAAACACCGGAGATATGACTTGGCGGGAAGCGTTTTGCGCCGCCGGGATGAGGCCGATTTTACTCAGCCAGTTCGCCGATTTTCAAGCTGAGTGTTTACTGGAGAAAGCGCAAGTTAGAGGATTCCACGTGGCAAAACGTCAAGGAGAATTGGTGCTGTGCTGGCACGGAAGAGCACTTGTTGCCACGTCAGCTTGGCGGTTTTAAATAATAACTGGGTTTGGTACTGTAGATTTTAGACCGGTTTGGTTTAACAATGATATAGAATCCAAATGTACCTATTGGGCCTTTAATTTTTTTTTTTTTAACTTCTGTTGGGCCTTTAATTTTCTTTTTGGTATTTGCTCTCTTAAATAAGGAAATGAAAATATTTATTTACCAGGAGTCTTTAGTCATTCATATATCCAATTTAAACACAAGTGACCTTTATAGAGTGTGAGTTCGTCAAATTTGATAAACCGATTGATGAATCGCCGATGAGCGGCTTTGCTTCACAGATTCCATCTATGGCGCTTCTCGGCTCTGGAATCACCAGCGAGGTAATCTTCCGTCTCCTAGATGGATTTTCCGTTTGTTCGGCCTTTATCCCGATCCGTGATTTGGGGATTCGTATGTATTTACGACAGCGTTATTTTTTTGGGTTCTAGGATTAATGACAAAGTTTCTGATTACTTGATTAGATATGTATGTTTGTTGGGTGGATTCCGTAATCGTAACCTCGCCTGCGGATTTGTTTGAGCATCAGAAAGTCTTAGGTCCCTGTGAACATTTTGTTTCTGGGTTCCATTGACGGATGAATTTTAGGTTTCTTCTGTATCGGATTGGCTTTATGGATTAGTTTTTTTTGAAGCGGATGAGGTGTTTTGATTTCTGATTATATGGATAATTCTCACCTTTTGAGTGATTTATTGGCTTCTCCATGGAATTTCAGGTTGGGTTGCGTGTATTGTTATCTCCACTTGGTTCCAATGTCGTACTTCGTACAGCATGGTGAGTTTCTTCTCTAACTGTATGGTGAAAGCTATCTAATCTGCTATAAGCAATGTTATTTCAAGATGAATGAATTGGAAGAATGATTTGGTTGACTTGTTAGGTCGGTGATTGTTGAGATTGAGTGATTTTCATTTACGTGAATCAATGGGGTAGAGAGTTTCTTTTTCATCAATATTAGCTTCTTCAAGTGGACAAGGATTTTGACACTTCTTGGGATACTTTAGGGTATCTTTTTGATAAAAGGCAATCTCTTGTTGGAGAATCTTGTAGTCCCTTTGTTCTATCAATACAAAGTTGTGCTGTCTTTTTCGTTTTTGGTTTCTTTATTAGAGGGCGTAGCTCTGTCCACTTAAGGATTCAGTTTTAAAGGAAATTCTTATGTGGTATGTCTGAATCTTGTTTCCTGCAGCTGCTCCATTGGCATTGGGTTGCCTGTGTACTCTACCTTCAAGGCGATTGAGAGTAAAGATCAGAATGAACAACAGAAATGGCTTATTTACTGGGCAGGTTGGTTATTGTAACTGCAATTACTATTTACGCTTTTTAATTCCTTTCGATTTCAGTATCTACTGTTCTTTGGTCGAAACTATTATCATGTTCAAGAGTTTCTCACAGTCTCCCTTGTCCTTCTTTGCAGCTTACGGTTCTTTCAGTCTTGTTGAAGTCTTCACGGACAAGATAATTTCTTGGTACAGTTGACATCTCAATACTATATACAATATCTTGATGATTTTGCAGTTATCTTAGAAATATAGTATATTGTTTCTCCTAAAGTATATTATCAAGAAATAGGGCTTGGCTAAACTCAATTATATGCAGCGCATTGAGAATGGATAGACTCGATTATTTGCAGGTTCCCCCTGTACTATCATGTAAAGTTTGCGTTTCTTGTCTGGCTTCAACTTCCAACCATCGAGGTACTTTTCCCAATCTCTTTGTAAGCATCATCTAACATTCAACGTGCTTTAAAACGTTGCTCATTGGTTCTGCTATTCTTGATCTGCTGCTGAAAACAGGGAGCAAAACAAGTATATAACCATCACCTTCGTCCTTTCCTCCTACGACACCAAGTTAGAGTGGATCGACTCGTAGATGGAATACATGGAGAAATGGTACATTCATTACTCAAGACCAGTACTATTTCGCATACAGTTGAGTTACTTTAACAAATGCTTCGAATCAAAACATTTGCAGGTGAAGGTCGTCAGGTCACACCAAGGAGAAATACAGTTCCTAAGATCAATGATCGTCAAAATCTTGGGTTCAGGTAAGTTTTCATACCGATTTTCTATTCCGAATTCATATTTCTCTATCAGATTATCGAAATGTGTGCTTATTGTACCAACAGGCAATGGGGTTGCACCACCAAGCCAACCTCAAAGAGAAATATCAAACGATAGCACGGAACCAGAACCATCAACAGCAACAAACGTAGATTCAGAATCTGATCATGAAGACTAATAAAACAAAGTGTAGTCACAGCTTCTACAATCTTTTAGGTCGAATCTCTATTACACAAAAATGTCATACGATTGTATAGTTATGTAATCTCAAATAACGTTGACTGAAGTTTTTTTTAATCCAGTGTTGAAAAATCCCAATAATCCGTTATAAAGTTCCATGTTTCCTAAGTGTTAATTTTCTCCTTCACCATCTTTCGACCCAGCAGCATTCTGTTCTAGATTAGCTACCGCCTCTGGTCCATGAACTCGTAGCAACTCGTCCTGTTAACATAATTCAGTCTCGTGTAAAAATGCAAGCCGAGCAAGATTAAAGTTGGAAAAAATTCTGATTGTTCGGACAAGAGTTTGATACCTGAATCGAGTTGTTCTCAGACTTGAGCTTTTCACATTCGCTTGAGAGTCTTTGTAGTTCATCTCTCAGGTTTTGATTCTCATTCGACAAACTCTCTACTCTCTGTTGAAGCTGTTCGCATTCCGCCTGTTTGAAAAGGTGTATTATGGAATGAGTTATTACATAAGCAAACAGAGATATGGTACTAACAGAGGAATGTATATTACCTGTTTCCGCAATCTAGATCGCCTAGCGGATTCACGATTAGATTGTTTCCTCTTCTGTCTCTTAAGCTCTCGTTCATCCTGTTGAGCAAACACACGGTTGTCACGAAGAAGTCAATAACCAAATCAGGAAAAAGCTACTTTGCAGGAGAAGATAAGAAGAATGATGTTCTGGTCAAACCTTCACAGGCACACCAGCTTGAGAAGACCACAAGTCCATCCCAATATTCAGATTAGTCCCCGGGGCTACTGGCTTCATAGGCACTGAACCTTGGATTTCACCAGTGGTACTTTGAGAACTTGCTGTTAAAGGAAACTTTACCTGGTCAAGAAACGAGGAAAACACAAGCAATAGGAGAACGATGGAAATTGCAGCAGTTAACAGCTTACCATCTGCAAGCATCTGCCCAAAGCTCGGCTTTCTAATTGAGCCTTGTTCCTACATTATTAAGATGACACTCATTTAGACACGGCAGATAGCTTTGAAATAACAGAGAACACGTCAAACACTAACAGTACCTGTTGATTGGCATTCTCATCATTCTCATCAGACGAACCAGCTGTGACACTTTCATCACTGCACAACGTTAAGATCATGATTACACACAAAAGCTTCCTCATGATCTGCATATAAAACTGCTATCAAAATGAACAAATAATACTATGAATAGTGTGTTCTTGGTCCGACCTTTGAGAAACACCATCGTTCCCTGAACCAGAAGGCGCCTTCTCACCTGCTTCACCCTTCTTTTTCGAGTTCCCCTTTGACTTCTTACCAGAAGTTTGGTCCTTCACAGTCTCCTTATTGGTTGGACCAGAATTAGGAGGCTAAAACAGGGGAATGTCGAGCTAAGTTTTTTTCTTTCTCATTGTCTAACAAAGCAAAAATCTTTAAGGGATAATTCGAATTGCGTTACCATGGGCATGCTAGGATGGGCATAGACTGCACCCGGGGGGTACATTGCTGGATACGGAACTGGAGTCCCATAAGGCGGCATCATATGATGCTGAAAGTATTGAACAAGAGAAAAACTCAGTGATTACTCAAAGACGACTATGCAAACTTCTCTTCCATAGAATCACATCAACAGCGATCAACTAAAAGCTTACTTGAGCACCCCACATATAAGGGTGAGGACTAGGAGATCCAACTGGGGATGGAAAAAAAGGATTTGGAGTACCTCCACCTCCATAATAAGCCTACAGAAATAAACATACTATTATATTCTTCAATCTCAGTGTTACTCGAGCATGACGACACTAGTCACACTACACTATGAGAATAAACAGTGGCCGAAGTTGAGCATTTCACACGAACCTGCATTGAATTTGACCAGTCTGGATATGGTGTGGGAGGAACTTCCTGAAAACAAGAGACATACGTTGCTCAACATTATAATTTCTGTATATCCATGAAATTGTTTGCAATACAAAATCAAAGAGGCAAGCATGGAAGGAGACCTGAGGTGAAGATGTTGGCTTGGAAGGCTTAAAGGGCATCTTCTCTTCACTCGTTCCCATTACTTGTGTTTACTTACTCAGTCTATAAACAAGAGACAAGAATCTGTCAAGACAAGGATATAGAGAAAAAAAATAGTCATCACATAATTCACAACAGAAAGATTAAACCCAAAAACTTAAATAAGATAAATCTCTTTATTTATTAATAGTAATCAATGACTTCAAACAGAAAAAGAGCAAGGGCCCTGTTCTTTTCCTTTTGTCCATAGCAAATCTAAAGTCTCGTACCTAAAAATCTCTAAAGCTTGAGATCAGTATTAATGGTCTAAACAAACAGACATAATTCATTGGTTCAAAAAAAACAAAATCTGCAGGCATTCAATTACATGAAATTCTTCTCAATTATCACAAAAACAACCTGAAATAGCATAATTGTTTGATGAATTCAATCATAAACACATGCATGCATAGAGAAAATCAAAAGAAAAAAAAATTAAGAAAAAAAAAGGAAAGAATACAGACCAGCTTGTAATTAAGTGATGTGGAAGTCCAGCTAGGATAATTGGCCTAAAAAATGAAAGAGAGAGTGAGACAAAGATACAGACACGTCCTCTCTTATTCTCCCGACAGATCAGACAACTAAACTCCGGTCGAATTTGCTCTGATGAAGAAGACGATGAATTTCCGATTGTTTCCTTTAGGGTTTTAGCTTCATTGAATTGAGTCTGTCGGGAGACTTGATTGAATTGAAGATAGTTTAAATTTTAAATTGAGAATCTCCGATCTGGTGTGTCGAAGTCCGATAGGAGGAGAAGAATGCGAAGAAAGAGGAAAGTTTTGGAGTTTTTGGGGATTTAGGGTTTGATGATTTGACACGTGCGATAATGAAAGGTCCAGCTGTACACGTGTTACTGGATAAGGTTTTGACACGGTAGCTACAGTTGGTGTGACTCATCTAACTCATTTATTCTTATTTGGAAATATATCAATTTTTATCATTATTTGCTAGTATTTAATTTAACTAGATTGAAATTAAAAACTTTATTTTAATGAAACTGGTAACTTTTAACTTTTATGGAATGTAAATAATTATGTACCTGGCTCAAAACTAACAAAGTCAAAAGCTGTTCTCGAGGATTTGTCTCTTCTTCTTCTTTTTGTATTTTATTTTTACAAACTATGTTTATGGGCTCCTTAGTGCATGCAGAGCTAATATTTTAGGCCCATTGGGCCTCCTTTCCCCTCAAATATTCCAAACATAGTTTTTTTGTTAGATGCGATATTTATAGAGTTCTTTTTTTTTTCTTTTTTTTTTTTTTTTTGGAAAAATGGAAAAAAAGTNNNTTTTTTTTTTTTTTTTTTTTTTTTTTTGGTGAACAATGGATAAAGAGTTTTAAGTACAGCTTCAAATGATATTTATTTTACGTAAATATGTAAAAAATAAAATCAAAATTCAGTATACTCTAAAAAACTCGTTTGTCTTATAGATAAATAAAACATATTTAGTAGAGCATTACGATTACGTAATTGATGTGATATATAACCAAATAAAAAAGGTGACAAACTTTATTATAAAAATCAATTCATTAGATTGATTAGACTCGGTGAATGTGTTGAAAGAGTTTACGAGTTCTATTGTTTTAGGCAAGAAACAACGTTCCGGTTGCTTCAAATTTCACTTTTAAATTACCAAAATTATATAAATTATTATGTACTTATTCGTCAAACACTTCATCTAAGTCTAAAATTTTCTTATGAGACCAAAATTTGCTAAACAGTAAGAAATAACACTGTATATCTAAGTCTAACATCAATTCATTAAACTCAACTATAATCACCAGATTTACTTGTAAAGATATTTTTGTGTTTTTACTATAGATTTTGTTGATTTATCAGAAAATAAGAGATCTCATATTTTCAAAATTTCAAATCTTTCACAAAGTTTTACGTATGAAATTAGAAATTATTCTTTCACTATATGAATCTTTTGTGTTTTTGCTACAAATTTTGTTAAATTATCAAACGTATATGATATATGATTATGAAGTAAATTAGAGACTCAATTTTTTTCAATATTTCAAATCTTTAGCGCAATTTTAGGTACGAAATCATATATTAGTGTTTCACTATAAGGATCTTTTGGTTTTTGCTACATATTTTGTTAAATTATCACATGTACAAAATTTGTGCAATCTTTGCTACAAATCTTACTAATTTAACAGATAAATTTATTGAAAAAATAGTAGGCCGAATATCAAAAAAATTATAATATTATTTCAAAGAAAAATGATAATTATTATTTGGACACATAATCAGACATCCGTACAAGTATGAAGATAATATACACTCACTTGTTATGGTTTAAATGTTATGACCGTTTGGATAAAGTCGGTCATACAAACATTTTATTTCTCAATCTTAAATTTTTTGCTTTTTATTTCGTTCCACCCAAAACTTTTTTTTAATATATATAAAAGGCATATCAAGTAGATGAAGTGAAGATCATTTTGTTTTTTCTCTCACTTCTTTTTTCCTTATAAACTCTCTCAAATACTTTTTGTTCTTCCTTCTTGTTTTGTTCATTCCGTCAATTTTTATCGTTTTCTTAGTTTCCACATTTATCATGTTAACCCTAAGATCATCAAGATTTAAATGTTCTCTTTTTTCTCCTTCCACTTTCATGTCAACCAAAGCAAGTAGTGAAATAGAAGCAAAAAAACGTAAAATGTTGTTGATGAAAGCAGAAATCGAAGAGAAAAGAGACAAGGAAAGGGCTATGGAACGTTTGAGAAAGCAATTTTTTTAATATTTCAAATCTTTTGCGTAATTTTAGGTACGAAATCATATATTAGTGTTTAACTATAAGGATCTTTTGGTTTTTTGCTACATACTTTGTTAAATTATCACGGATACAAAATCTGTTTAATCTTTGCTATAAATCTTACTAATTTAACAGATAAATTTATTGAAAAAATAGTAAGCCAAATATCAAGAAGACTCTGATATTATTTCGAAGAAAAGTGATAACTATTTTACCTAATGCTTGTGGATTTGTTTCGAAGAAGAGAGTGTACATAATCTTTGAGAACATGAATGATGATTTTGCTGCAGTTGTTAACTTTTGAGTTAAATAAAATAACATCGATTCATAAAGTCACAACTAAAATCAGTTTACATTTTATTTTATGATATATTAGATAAGGATCCGTGCGATGCACGGGTTTTCTTGCGCTTGAAAAATTTATTTTCAAATTATGGTTTTTATTGTATCCTCATTTTTTGAATTATAAATAGATACTCTTGTCTAATGTGCAAGAAACATTTCTTTATATAATAAGATTTATTTGTAATTTTCTTTAACATATCATCAAATTTTTTATGATCATTACAGTTGACACGTGAAAGAATCCAATTAATTAGTAACTTTGAGAATCCTTACTTTATATAATAAGATATTACATGCTAAGTACTGACTAATCTATATAAAGATAATTATCTATATATAATATATATTTTATAAGTAAGATATTTGTAATTATTTTATTAAATTTTGTTTTCCTTTTAGAATATTAACAACATTACTATTTTAAGATTATGATATAGTTAATTATTTACTATTTATTTTTATGTTAAGATTCGGTTCTTTCAGATAGGATTTCAAATAGATATACATATTTTGTGTCATAGTTATAGTTATCTTCTTTTTTATTTATTTTTCTTAAATTTATCACCAAAATTTTTATGATCATTGGATTTGACATGTGGAAGAATCATGTTAATTACTAACTTTGAGAAACTCTTCTTTATATTATAAGATTAAGATCGTTGGATTTGACACGTGAAAAAATATAGTTAAATACTAACTTTGAGAAACTCTTCTTTATATAATAAGATTCAATTCCTTATATAATAGGATTTCAAATAGATAATAAATATTTTGTGATACAGTTATCATTATCTCTTTTTTAATTATTTTAAATATATCATCAAAAATTTTATGATAGTTAGATTTAACATGTGGAAGAATTCTGTTAATTACTTTTGAAAAACTTTTTTTATATAATAAGATTTGTAATAAGTAAAATAAATCTCACTTTATATTATGTGATCCAGATTAATAATATAATAATAGACTATTTTCTTGGATGAATATAAGCGACCATTTATAACTCTTCTTTAGCAATTAGTTAGTTGTCAAGTGATCTATAAAGCTTGACTCAATTTTTTAAAATCAAAATTAGGCAAATTTTATCCAAACTCTATTTTTTATATAAATTTGGCAAATTCTTATCCATTAAGATAAAGTTTTGGCAACCGATTTGTTCATTTTACCTTCCAATACTTTTTATTTTATTTTTGGTGAATTAAATTTATTTATTCGTAATAGAATACAAATATCACAGATTCTTTTTTTTTTTTTTTTTAGGTCAAAAAAGTTTGACCTGAAAATTACATTAGGCAAATTACATAGCGAGAAACCAACCCATAATCATTATATTTTTACATTAGCAATTTAACAATTATATAATCTAATAACTTTAAAAAAAAAAATCTAATAAACTTACTTTTAACATATTTTTTGCCTAATTAAATCACAACACTAATTAATTTGATGTAATTCAAAACATTACATTAAGCTAATAATCTTATATGTATAGACTCATCCATTCGGCTCCATCAATGTAACTATTTTCCGGCACCGGATAAAACAAGTTCTCATAATCATCGCCGTCGTCTCCGACTGTATAGTCTCCAAAAAACGGCGTTTCATTGGCTTCAGCTGAAACCGAAGAAGAAATTGGACTGTTGCTTGAGCCTCCTTCGACTCTTTCTGCTAATCTTTGAATTTCTCTTTCTGCATCATAGAGTTGTTCTTTGAGTTGAAGAACCTGAAATAAAATTAAACCATTAAGTAAATTAATCACTGATTAAAGTTAATTTAATGAAGAGTTATTTGGTTAGTGGACCAACTTAAATATTATGAAAATCTGTACGGAACGCATAAAGTGTATTATGTTGTGTAATTAGGTGGCAATTTACTGTTCGATGTTACCTTTTTTTCTTGTTTATTGTATTTTTTTATAATTTTTTCGAGTCTTGTGCTCACGTTCATTTATGCTAAAAGATAACTACTAAATGTATAAACTAAATTACTTATTTATTTAAAATTTTTATAATGCGATTTAGTGAAAGAATAAGTTGGACTAAGAAACAAAGTTCGAACGAAAATTCTAATTACTACTTTAAATATATTCTGAAAATATCCCTTTCATATTCCTATAATTAACATATATAGATAGAAATTGGGTTGAAAAAAATTGTTTAATCATTAACAATAAAATGTTTAATATATATCCCTTAATTATCATATTATTATTACTGATCATGGTAAAAAGAAGAGAAAATACCTCAGATTCAAGGCGACACTTATCGACAACAACGTTATCATGTGAGTTCCTTAGTTTATTGTACTCTTCTTCGAGTCTTTTGTTCTTCCACCGAGCACGACGGTTCTGAAACCAAACAGCTACTTGACGAGGATCAAGCCCTAACTCAGCCGCAAGTTTGTCTTTTCTTTCAGACTCAAGTTTGTGTTCATCACCAAAACTCATCTCTAACATATTCACTTGTTCATCAGTGAGTTTCCTCTTCCTAAAGAAACTGTTGCTTCCTTCTCCAACCTTTCCTCTGTTCTTCTTCCTCCTCCTCTTCGGTTGCTTCACTTCTCCTATTGACCAAAAACAAAATAATAAGTAAATTTATAAGCAATATTGCTCTAAAAACATAAGCATTATGAGAAAACAATATATTTCCTAAGGGCACTACCGTATAGTTCCACATGTATCACAAACTAAGACTGATCATGCTATATATTTCCCATAATAAAGTTAAGATTTAAATCTTCCTGAAATAAAAAATTTTAATTTTAATATCCTAAACTTAATATATTTCCGGTAATATATTAGTTAGTATGGTTGGTTTTTAGATCCAAAACTATTGTTTTGGGATAATATTTCTGTACTTTCAGTTTCTCGATATTAACATGCACATAAATGAATATTGATGTTTTTAGGTTTATACGTGTTAATCGAGAATTTCTTATATTTTTGGAAAGACTCTTATATACACAGGACATAACCCAACTTGAATTTGTATAACTATTTTTTTTGACTTTGAAATAAAAATAAGAGATGAAATCTTTGGGGTATCTATACTCACTTTAAAAAAAACCCCACTAGAGAAGAAAATCCAAGATATTTTTGGGGTATTGTGGAACTTTAGAACAAGAAAATTGTGTAAAATTTAGGACAAAAACCTGATTGTGGTACAATCTGAGTGTAGACATCAGGGTACAGTTGAGAGATAAAAGCCATATCGTGATCATCGACCGTGTGGTTCATGTTCTTCGATCTCTATCTCTCTTTATCTTAATTTGTCTCACTTTTTATGAAATATGAGAAGTTGTGTTGGGGAAGAGGACGACCTATTATTTATATTACAAGTGTAGGTGTCAACATTATTACATCTCATTTTCCTCATGTGCCCTTCTTCTTTATCTAAATCACCAAACTACCACTGCCCGTAATTATACTCGTTAATATTTTTTCTTTTTCTTTAGTTACATGCTCGATATGACATAAGAGAATCAATTTAAACGACAATGAGATTTTAAAAAGAACAAAACTTCATTGTCAGCAACTTTTTATTAGTATTGTTTACGTTGTAAACCACGACTTTGACAGTTAAATTTATTATATATATACTTTCATTTTTAAATGACGGTTTATGTCGATTGAAGCAGAGATATTCTTTGACAAGAAAAAAACAAGAAATATTCTTAAAATACATATATTTACTACATTAAATATGTTTATAAACCAACAGAAGTTTTTACTAATAAGTCGATTAATGCAATTTTGTTATTTAAATTTTTTTTAAAGCTTAATTATCACATCGTTAATTATTTTACGTTCATGGATGGATATAGTACATGAGACTTTTAATAATGTGCAAAATCTATCGTTCTGCAAAAGATAAGGTAGTACAAAGTGAAATGGATTAGACTTTCTTATTTAGGTAATTGACAAATCTAATTAAGATATGGTCATCGTGCATTGTGATGTACAAACACAATACCAACAACAATATTATTTTATTCTCTATCCTTATTGATATTTTTTCCACTATATATAGGGATCTCAACCTGACCGGATTATATTACAAAAACAGTAAGATTCAATACCCATTTGATCCGAAACAAATAAAATATATTCCTATTCATCTGTTTAGTTTAAACTTGCCAAAAAAAATGAAAGCTTTGATTAGTTTAACCATTGTTGCGGACCACGCAAAATAGTACAAGACAACATTTTAACTAATATGTCTACAGTTACACGTCCTTGATAGGAGCATGAAAAGTCTAAAGCTTCGGCACATGAACACATCTATGTGTCACGAATTAATATAGTTTAGTTAATGAAATTTGTGTTTTTGATCGTCTAGAAACAATTAGAAAGTCAGTTTTGTTTGAAGTGTCAAATAAATTTACTTTTTTCAACAATTAGATAGAAAAAATTCAATTAATAACGCAAATTATTTTCAAGAACTCCAACTAATATCGCGTAAAAATTATACTAATTTCGTGAAATTAAACTTCGATAAAAAAATTATAGAAATGGACTTAAATGCATGGCCAAAAACTCTTCTCCAATATAATTAAGTTGTTCAAAAATCAATTAATTGTCTTGAAAAGAGTATATAACAAGAGAATAAAAAGTTAACTTTTGTGGGAAAAAAAATCTAGAAAATGATACTATGTTTAATGGAGTAGTAAATTGCAGTATATATAGACCAATAAATAAGAGACTATTGGCTAATGAGACTGTGCTGTCCATTGGAGAGGAGAGTCAACAGTTTCAATGTCCTCCACGATCCAATCAAGGCACTTCATTACTACTTTACACTCTTATCTTTTTATTCGTGGTTAAACATCAATGAGGTTTGTTTATTTGGGTAGACATGATTGGTGCTATCTTTCTATTCGTTAATAAACTAGGCACGCAAAAATAAGTCAGAAAAGTTAACATAAAATTAATAAACCTATCATCTGATGAAAACGTAAAACACTATGCAGAAGAAATGAATAAAAATATGTAATATAGTAATAACAAAAACCAGGTTTCGAAAAACAAAGCTAATATACTAAAAAAACTGCCGAGAAATGGTTTTGGTGAACTAGCTCATTTCTGCAGTTTAGGGATTGAATTATAGATTAGTTTTTGTGATGAAATTATTTTAAAAATACGAAAAACAAACAAAACTGCATGCCTTCAAATTTTTATTATTTTTTGATATTAAAGAAGTAAATCCCTTTTTATTTTTTTTTGTTATCCCGAGACTATTAAATCATAAAGCTGATATTTTTGCAAATTGTGCTAGAAAAATAACATATGGTATGTAAAATTTTTTGTGGCTTGTTTTTTATTAATATAATATGCTTTTGACAAAAAAAGAAGTATATAATTGTGTGATTGCCTGATTAATATTGATGTTATGAACTTATATTTTCTAGAATTATACATTTATTCAATGACGTGTATCAACTATCAACGATGTATATGGACAACATGAAGCATATCATGCGTTCTATTTCGGAAATGAAAAATTAGATGACTATGAAAATTGGATGGCCAATGAGAAAATAAATGACTACAATAATATTTGATTGGTTCATAAAGTATATTCTTGAGGATCGAAAATAAAGATGATATAGATACTTCAAAGTGGTTGGAGAAGGGAGTGTATAGACTAGGACACATCTTCACACTCTAAAATTAAATCAAATTAAATAATTTGTTATAGTTATTTATCCTAAAATGGGTTTAAGTACATTCATGAATCATGATGATAATTACTTTAGATGTGGACTCTCCTTAAAGATATTTGGACCAATTAACATCTGTAATTGGATAAAGATAACTTTAATTGGTATTTGTCTCTCTTGAGGATAATGTTTTTGCTTCTAACTAAAGGTTTTTAACTTTTTATAATATAAAGAAAAAAGTGATAAAATTGGAGTTAAGAGTAATGGATTATTCATCTTCTAGTAAGATATTCCAAGTTACACGTAAAATCAATTTTTGGAAATCTTAAGACAATATATAGAAGATTAAAAACAAATCAAACTCTTCAATCTGATTAAGGTATTCGCAAATGAGATTTTGTATTCGTTATAGAATTTAATGAGTCACGTTTCTTACAATTTCTTATTTTCTCGTTTTTTTTTAATATATGAAAAGATGTAAAGAGATAAGGAGGGGACAAAGGAACATGATGGGAGTCATATGAAAGGAATACAGCAACGAAACGTGGCGAATAACAATTTCACAACCAAACGTACAATTTCTAAAGCTACGAATTTATAAATAACTTAAAAATTGATTTAAAATAAGAATATAGAGAAGTAGACAATGGAAGGTGAAGCCTTTTGTCTCCCTCTTTCTTCTCGTAAGTGTTTGTGTCTGCTTTAAAAATCACTGCCATGTCTCTACCTCTTTACATGTTCTTCCAATCCAATTCTTACATCTCACATTTCTCTCGATAGATAACTCCATTTTTGTTGTATTGTTGAAGAAACTTTAATATAAAAATCTGCATGTACTCTAAATGTTTATATTATAAGTACCACCCAAAAAGTCTGGCATGTGATACTACCATTTTTTTAACCTATGTAAATGATTCAGGATTGATAACGTTTTGAATTACACACATCATCATGAGTGTTAGGTGCGATTGAAATGTAGTGGGTGCAGCATCATCCACACACGAAAATCTCATCATATAGACAGTAAAAATCTACATAGTTTAGTCATTAAAGCAGAAACGTCTTGAAGTTTTCGTTTTCTGACTATAAAATTTTATTAAACATAATTACTTTTCTCCAGTCATATGACAAATAAAATTTTGAAAAATATCCTATGAGATAGATATTTTGTCACATGGCTTGCTTGTCATACGCTTTTTCAGATTAAAACCCCTTACTACTTGTCGCGTTGTTGTGATATTTTTAAATCAGGTGTCGTTCATCTACAATAATAAGATGATATAAATATTAAAAGAAGAAAAAGAAATTGACGTTAAAGTGGAAGAATACATGTTGATTGAACATAGGAATCAATATAAAACATAAGAGTAAATGTTTATATAAGTTGAGTTTATTTTACGGCATTATGATGTGCATGTGCATGAGTTTTAGACATTTGCAAGATAGAAAGTTATATACTTATAGATTATGTTGTTACATCTGAATACACGTAATTTGATGTTTGTGTAAGAATTAATACATGAACTAGACTCACTAGTGGTTTCACGTTGTCTAAATGATTATCAAACCAAAAAAGTAATATATAATCAATCATTTTCAACAGGTAATTCAAAGAATAACAATGAGATAACAGTTTTTAGTCAAATTACACATCCAGATATATATTCGTTATACAAATCATGAGAGCAACTGTATTATTTTGATAATCAAACGAGAATCTGGAACTGGAAAAAGACCGATTCCACGCCAAAGAGGAGGCAATGGAAGAACATGAGGGGATGTACACGTGGCGACTTCCTACGAGTTAGTAAAGTAAACCACTTATCATGTCAGTCCACGTGTCTCTCATCTTCTGTTCACGGAACCTGACTCATTTCTTCAGAGTTCAAACCAACTAGAATTGTTGTTCTTCTATAACTGTCGCCGCCATTAATCCTGTTTCATTTAAATATTAATTTTTAAATACATATATTTTGTTTAATTACTGAGTAGTTGGTCTCTAAATAATTTTTGCATATAACTTCTATCAATCCATTTGTGAGCTCGACCTAGTTCAATATATATAATTTTTATTATAATTCGACAATACATAAGTCAAATCCCTCCAAATCTCAAATAATATAATCTAATTTCATAATTTAGTATATAATTTTTTTGTTAATAATTAGATTGCAAAAACCAATTCATACATAATTAGCATAGTCATTAGCTTTTAATAAAAATCAGAGTCATTAGTTGAATTATTATAACCATGAAATTGAAAATAACTAAGCACATATGTATATTATACATATAGTAAAGAACTATAATCATGTATACATTATCTTAAGAATGGATTACTAATTAGACAGGCAATGGAGAGAAAGCTTAATACACATACATATCCCAAAGAGGTAAAAACTTATCCGGAGAGATCGAGTTTGGCTTTTTGCTTTCAACTCGAAATAGAATCACAAAAAAGATCACGTTTGATTGAATCTTTACCAAATCAAATATGAATTAAATTTGTGCATTTAATAAAAGGAGCCGTTACGTATGTCTTCAGAGATTTCCTACTTTGGTACGAGACGAAAGGATAGAACATGCATGTGAGTTTCAACAATTTTACTAAACAAGGTAAATTCAATCCAGACACGTGACGACTTCACCGACAGCAATTTTTTTTACTACCATGACCATTTGCTTCATCCTTAAGCCACTATTTAATCAAACCGTGTGATTTTAATTTTTAGGATAATATAATTTCGTTAAACAAATTAATATTGTAGTAACTAAAAGATAATTACGCAAGGTGGATGATTATTGAGTAAATAAAAGTAGATGGATAGATATATATATATATATATATATATTAGTCTTGTGCGGATGTATTGAAGATTATGTTGAATCCAGAAGAGTGACATGTTTTCTAACCTTACTAGGAGGATTTTTTCGGAATGAAGTCTTTTTATCGTTCCTTATCTTTTCATGTTATTTTGAAATTTTTGCTCTCGCTCCTAATATAAGAAAGTTGGCTAATGACTTAGTGTCGTAACTTTAATTTTTTACCGGAGGTGAATTTTTTAATATATTTATGAATTGACAAAAAAGAAAAAAGATATATACGTTGGTTGGTCCAGTAGCCCACACAACATGTTCTAGATAAAATGGCTGAAAGATCTACAAGCTTTTTATATAATATATACTATTGTGGTACAAAAGTTGTGAATTTCGATCGAATTTGTGGAAATTAATTAGAATGTTTGTTTTAACTTGATTAGTATTTTCCATGAGACTTTATTAGTAGTCTAGATTTTTTTTTTTTTTTGTGTTTGCAGATGAACAGTTTAGGTATATTTATATACTTATGTGCAACATAGATTATCAAAAGAAAAACATTAGTAACTAGGATAAAATGAATGTCAAGACTAAGGGCGACAATTGTCTCCATTGCTCCCTCTTTTAAAACTCAAAGTTGTAAGTGAATTTTTAGGTTAAAGTGAGTTTATAAAATTTAATTGTGTTTGGTTAAACTTATACATAAACGTTAGCGATAATGTCTTTACATAACCACAAAATCTAAGCACAAGGTTTACTATTAAGCATACCTATAAACCTAATTTCCATTACATATATCTAGGGTTTAGGGAAAATTACTATTAGCCTCGAGTTTGGAAAAATGTTATTGAGATTCGCATTCATTTGAATTTGATGTAGGGGTATGATAATATGCTATTAAATCATTCAGAAAAAGATATATGAAAATTTATTTTCACCGGCAAAAAAATCCAAAAAATTTCAACAGAAAGATAAACCAATTATTATGCAATGTAGTATAAAAAGAGAAAAACTATTCGTTCATTCAGCTTCGACTTTAGCCAATCGATTATCACAGGAGAGTAATAAAAACATTATATTATATGAGTATGCATTACCTAAACCTTGAGATAAGGAGGATGCATTTACTATATAATTAAGGCTACAAAATCTTAGACCCACGGAAAGAAATTCATATTTTTGCAATCTAGGGTCATAGTTTATAGATGTCTCCACGTTAGGTTCTCTCTATAGCATAAATATAGAAATTATCCAATAAATTGCGACAATTGACTGATCTCTCATCCAATACGTTACTTTATTTGGAAAGTCTTTTCTTACTAACTAATTTGTTGGGAGTTGGTGTTGCTGCCTCTTCTTTACATAAACAAATAGTTATATTTATGCTTGTCCACCAATGATTGGTTTTGTTATGCTAAATAGTTATATCAGTAAATTCTTTGGAGAAAACAATTCCTAGACCAATATTTTTCATCAATATATTCCTTGAATTACGCCTTAATACGGGCACTAAATTTACCATGTCTTAAACTACTTAAACATATTAAAAACTTATTCTAATATTTTTAGTATTATAAACTTCAGGATCAAATTTAAACATGCGCCTCAAGGATTAGTACCAAACCAATTAAACATGTTCTGCTTTTATTGCATACAACTGGATATATCGAAACATGTTGTAACACTTCATGAAAGGTGCGATAAAAGCAGAAGTAACGTTTGTTATTAGCGATTAGTACGTCTAATATTACATTTTTGGCGATATAAATTAGGTAACTTTTGTTTATTAAAAGAACCAATAATTTTGATGCGTATGCATGCATATATTGCAAAAGGCATTACTAAAAAGTTACCTAAAGTTCTTTTGTGAAGCTACCTATGAGATAAATTGAATAAGAATAATTCGCATGCAATTAAAAAACTGTATTAACAAATAGAAATAGTGAAACAACCTATTTCACGTTTTATTGGTTGCGTTTCTTTCAATAATAATAAACTTTGGAAACTTAAAAGATTTGACCTAATCGTCCTTTAAGCAATAAAATAGATTGCGACATCAGTAAATAATCTTTTCAATAGAAGCTAGGGACACAAAATTTCTTTAACAAACAAATAGAAGCTATGGACCCTATAAACTTTAATGAGGCAAACTCAAAATGTTTTTCTCTTTTATTCCTTTTGGGTCAACACTTTAAAATGTTTTCTAAAAAGAACAATTGGGACACAAGTCTCTCGAAGCCGTTTTATCCTTAAACGTGAAATTACAATGTTAAACAAAATGCATAGTAAATAGTTTTTGGATTTAATTGCATATGTTTGCTATGGGTAATAGAGAAAAATTGATGAATTTTCATAGAGTTTAAAAAGGTTTATGGAAAAATGTAAATAGCAAAAAGATTCATGTCTTTTTCTGTGAAAAATAGATAAGTAGAAGGTGAAAAAAATTTGTCGACCAATGTTATTATCTACCAAATTTTTGTTGAGAAACACAAGAAAATACTACTACTTCTTAGGAGTAATTGATTGTTGATTTGTCGGTTTAAAAATCCAATAGAATTCCGTAGATCCTTCTATAGTGGATTAACAAGAGGAAAAATCTTAAAACAGCTAAGCCTAAATCTTTGGTTCTCCAAAATAATAATATAAGATTCTCAATTACTCGATTAAGACACTAATCACCACCATAATCTTTACGATTAAACATTTAATGACAAAACACAACGTGGACGGTCGAAATAACTCTCACGTGGAGTAATTATTAAATATACATACTTTAACATTTTTAAATAATACAGTTAGTAAATTGTCTCTTTACAATTTTTCACTTTGTTAATTCCTTCGTATCTTTCAAGGTCTTCTCCAACCTGTCTCTCTAGTACATCCCAAATAAAAGAACCATTAGAGCTTTAAGCACATGCTTAGAACCAAACAAAACTTGTCATTAGCTCCTTAATTATAATATTAATAATTTCCATAAATAGTTCTTTGAAACGTGTCAAAGCTAGCTAGTAACTCTATTGACAGCTAAAAGAGAAGGCTTTTCTAGATTGCTCTTGGGTTTGGTCCTAGATTCGTGGGGGCTCTTACTTTTCAGACTTACTATTTATATAAAAAATTCTTAATTCGTTGTTATAAATCTAAATTATTCTTTCTATTTTGGTTTTTGCAGCTTTGAACGCGATCTTGTATGATTTTCATGGTGGTCCAAACGAATACTTGGCACAATTTAGAAGCATGAGATTACTTAATTCATAAAGCTTTTCATCAATTGAAGTATTTTATACATAAACCTATTCGGTTAAATATAAAATTATATTTCATCTTTTATATATTAGCTCTAACTAACTTTGATAGATACAAAACATTTAACATTCTTGAAGTTGAGTTTGGAGTAGCCGGTTATCCGATTCGGATAAGTTCTTGCGGTTTTGGAAATTTGTCATGATACCATCATACCAACAAAAATTCGGTTTAATTCAGTTTAGTTTTATTTGTTTCGGTCCTAAATGAGTATATGGAATAGAAATCGAATTAGACCCAAAATAATTTTAATTTTTAGTCGATTTGGTTCTAAACCGAGAAGTCATCGAAGAAAACCAAAATTATTACTACAATAGTATAATTAATTAGTACAAATTTTTTTTGGTTTCTATATGGTTACTTCCGGTTCTTTGTTAAAAATTAAATCATACCAAAAATCGAAAATATCAAAATATTAGAACCGAACAGTTTTTATCAATAACCAAAAACCAAACCAAGTAATTAGTTTCGGTGTTTCGGTTCGGCTCGTTACTAGTTAGTTAACTTATCTTTTTGGGGTTAATACTTAATAAAATCCCATAAATGGGCCAATAATTTTATGGCTCAATAAGTGATAGTAGTTCAAACTTTAGTCTCTTGTATAAAACCAACAAATAAAGCCCAATAATAAGCCCAATTTGTTGACCGTAAATTATGCGGCGCCGTTGTTGTGGACCTGAGTCTGAACAGTGTGAACTGTTAAATCTTCACTTAATTTCAATTTTAATTTGTGAAATTATTCAAAGTGATTGTTTTAAGTATTTTAAATTTTAATTAAATTCATTATCGTTGACGGAAAATTTGGAGAGTTGCTCGATGGGGAAAGGAGGTGGATGCGTTCCAAGCAAGAAGAAGAAGCCGTCTTCGTCTCTAACGACTAGCGGAAATGCTCCCGGAACCGATAGTAACGACGCTGCTAATGCTCCGATCCCGATTGAGGATGATCAAACGACGGCGACGAATACTGCGGGAACAACAACACCGGCGATTATTCCGGCTAAGATCTCTCCGCTCAAGATCTTTGTGGTGTTCTATTCGATGTATGGACATGTGGAGAGTTTAGCGAGGAGGATGAAAAAGGGAGTGGATGGAGTCGAAGGAGTTGAAGCGACGCTTTACAGAGTGCCGGAGACGCTTTCGCAGGAGGTTGTTGAACAGATGAAGGCGCCGGCGAAGGATTTGGAAATTCCGGAGATTACGGCTGCGGAATTGGCGGCGGCGGATGGTTTTTTGTTTGGATTTCCTACGAGATATGGTTGTATGGCTGCGCAGATGAAAGCATTCTTTGATTCGACGGGATCGTTATGGAAAGAGCAAACACTCGCTGGTAAGCCTGCTGGATTCTTCGTCAGTACAGGGACTCAAGGAGGTGGACAAGAGACTACTGCGTAAGATTTTTGTTTACTTTTTCTCTTTATCATTTGCATTGGTTCTAAACTGAAGTAGTTGAGTTTATAGTACAACTTATTCAAATTGCTATAGTCACAGCTTTGATTGAGTCATCATGTGATCTATATGGAAGTTTGTATTAAATGTTATGTTATAGGTGGTTGCTAAAGCTGATAGTTAGGTCTTTTGTGTAGTACAATTGAGTTTAGTAGTCTATGGTGGATTGTATCTGTAGCGAAAAGTCTCATGGCTATAATCATGGTGAATTGCTTGCTTGATGTTTGATTGTTTTCCTAATAACATCATTCATTTCATTAATTTCTAGTTAGGCTTTGTCTCACAATTCAATTGGATTGGCGTTCATTCTGTGAGTCCAATCTGGACACTATTCAGTTTTCTGTTCACTCTAAGCTAATCCTTGCTGTGATTAGGGGAGATTTAGGAGATGATCCAAAATTCAACTTATTAAGATGAGATTTTCAATTTCACAGCAGCCAAAGTGCTAGGCATGAGTGTTGTTTCCTAAACATTGCCTGTATTTAAGCTGTGCAATAGATTCAGTCATCATTTGTACTTAACTAGATGTCCCTTGAGCTTAATTCCCAAGTTCCATGGAATCAATTCCCTTCTATTCCTTCTATTTTCACATGGCTTCTGTGATAGTTTGGTCCCTTTATCACAAAGCAATATAGACGAACATAGCATTGCAAAATCTTGCATCACATGAGCATACTTAAGCATTTGTAAATCTCAACAAATGTGTAACTAGGATGCAATTATTGGTATCCTTCCCACATTATAGCTCAGAGCACTTGTGCTGATTCCAGGTCTGTGTTTCTTGCAGCTGGACAGCAATCACACAGCTTGTGCACCATGGGATGCTATTTGTCCCCATAGGCTACACATTTGGAGCTGGAATGTTCAAAATGGACTCAATCCGTGGAGGCTCTCCTTATGGAGCCGGTGTGTTTGCTGGTGATGGCTCAAGAGAAGCAACAGAAACAGAACTAGCTCTTGCTGAACATCAAGGAAACTACATGGCGGCTATAGTCAAAAGACTTTCACAACCTTAAACAAAAATGGCTTCTCTCTTTTTTTTTATCTCCAATTCAATTCCTCCTCCCGTTAAATAATCATATAGTCTTTCTTTCTTTTCGATTTTCTATTGAAGTTCTTTCTTCATGGTAATGGTTGTGTGTACATGTTTCCTCTTTTATTTTAAAAAAGTAATTTTTATTGTTCTTCTCCACAAATAATGATTTTTGTGGACATCTATCTCTTTTTCTGTAATATAGTTGTTATTTCATTGGAGTTGTTGAGTTGATGTTTGTTTTCATAATATTTAATTTTCAGGTTTCGTATCGCTAAAATATAGGAAAAAATATTAAATTTAGTTGCGTCAGCCATTAAAATTCCTTTAAAAACGTAAACTTTAGAAGTAGAGTGATATATACATATCATAACTTTGCATCTGTGTACTGTGTTCGTCTCTTGAAAGAAATCGAATACTGAAGCAGGCAAATTTCTCTCTTGAATTCTGAACTCTAAACACCGCCATGTCCGAGATTCTCGCTTCCTTGAGGTCACTAATGGCATCTCACTCTCCTCCTCTTGATGCTTTGGTTGTTCCTTCCGAAGATTATCACCAGGTCTGATTGTCTGAATTACTCTTTTGATTCATGATCCGATCGTTAATTACTTTAATTATACTTCTACCACTGCTTAAATCATGTTTTGTTCATAGATTTAGTAAAAGTTGTGATTTTTTCTTTAATTAATCGAATCTGAGTTTTGATTTCAATTGATTTCAGAGCGAGTATGTTTCTGCGCGAGACAAACGTCGTGAGTTTGTATCTGGATTCACTGGAAGTGCAGGTCGGTTCTTCTTGTTTTTTCCTCGATTTGTGAAATTGTTAACTTTGGAACTTTGATCGACAATGGAAGACACTTAATCAGAATTGATCGATTTTTAGGTTTGGCACTTATCACGAAGAACGAAGCAAGGCTTTGGACTGACGGTCGCTACTTTTTGCAAGCATTGCAACAGCTTAGCGACGAGTGGACATTAATGCGTATGGGAGAAGATCCTCTTGTTGAAGTTTGGATGTCTGATGTGAGTCAAACAGATATTTTGTGATTGATATTTAATACATTTTGAGATGTTGATTTGATTGTGCTTTTTGGATTGTGTTTATTGGGACAATGTAGAATCTACCTGAAGAAGCAAGTATAGGTGTTGATTCATGGTGTGTCTCGATAGACACAGCGAATAGATGGGGTAAATCTTTTGCCAAGAAGAATCTGAAGCTAATCCCAACAACAACTGATCTTGTGGATGAAGTTTGGAAAAATCGTCCACCTTCTGAGATGAGTCCAGTTGTTGTTCATCCCATGGAATTTGCTGGCCGTTCTGTTTCTGAGAAATTGGAAGATTTGAGGGCAAAGCTTAAGCAAGAGAGTGCACGTGCTTTGGTTATTGCTGCTCTTGATGAGGTCTGTAATTAGAACTTTGAACTCTCTTTTTGTTTGCTCTGGCATGTATTGATACATCGAATGATGCAGGTTGCTTGGCTGTACAATATCCGTGGAACTGATGTAGCTTACTGTCCAGTTGTTCATGCGTTTGCAGTTCTTACAACTGATTCTGCATTCCTCTATGTTGACAAAAAGAAAGTATCCGATGAGGTCGGAATCCAATTATTTTGTGTTAATATGCATAGATTGTGGTATTGCGTGTTCTGTAGATTCTTATATTCTATTTTGTAATGAAGGCAAACTCTTATTTCAAAGGGCTTGGTGTAGAAGTCCGAGAGTACACGGATGTTCTCTCAGATGTGGCCTTGCTTGCTTCGAATCAGCTTGTGTCGTCATTTGCCTCTAAGAATGCAAAGGACATGGAGATTGATTCTGACCAGACTGATCGGTTATGGCTGGATCCTGCTTCATGCTGCTATGCACTTTATTCTAAATTGGATGCCAATAAGGTCCTTCTGCAACCATCTCCTATATCCCTCTCCAAAGCCTTGAAGGTAATAATGAATGCCTGTAAAAAGAGTGACATCTCTTACGTCTTTGTCATATTACGAATTATTCATATATTGCTTCATCTCTTTTATGTTAGAATCCGGTTGAGCTTGAAGGAATCAAGAAGGCCCATGTTCGTGATGGTGCAGCTGTTGTCCAGTACCTTGCCTGGCTCGATAAGCAGGTACTGAATAATCGGAGAGATTAATATTCTTTGGAATCTTGAACTCTACTATATCGATGAATGCTTAAGGTACACTCGTCTTTGTGAAACCACAGATGCAGGACCTATATGGAGCATCTGGATACTTCTTGGCAGCAGAGGCAAACAAAAAGAAACCATCGTAAGCATCTTTCTTCTTCCTTTTTTGTTTTTATTCCACATTTTGCAAAACATTTATTCATTATTTATTAACTATTGAATTGTGCTTCTTATATAATAACAAAAACAGAGAGACCTCTAAGCTTACTGAAGTTACAGTGAGCGATAAGCTGGAGAGTCTCCGAGCTGAAAAAGAGGTAATGTTCATATATACTTTCTTTTGAATCAATGTATAGGTAAATCACATTTCTCTTGTTTATTCATGTGGTTGCAGCATTTTAGAGGTTTAAGCTTTCCTACTATATCATCTGTTGGCTTGAACGCTGCCATTATTCATTATTCGCCAGAGCCGGAAGCTTGTGCTGAAATGGACCCGGACAAAATTTACTTATGTGATTCAGGAGCACAGGTTTGTATCACATGATTGAGTATATACTACAAGCTTCCTTTGTATAACATTCAAAGTCTTAGCTCTGTAATACAATTTCATTGATGTCTTTTTGCAAAGTATCTCGATGGAACAACTGATATAACCCGAACAGTTCACTTTGGTAAACCTTCCGCTCATGAAAAGGACTGTTATACTGCGGTATGTAATTATGGGCGGTAACTTTATGAATATTACGTTCCTCCTTATTTAAAAATACCATATTTGCTAATATCTTTTAATTTACCGCATCTCAGGTCCTCAAGGGTCATGTTGCACTAGGAAATGCTCGGTTTCCAAAGGGAACAAACGGTATTGTCCCATCTAATTTTGTTTCTGTTCTAACTTGAGATTACACTTTACATGTCAAAATTGATTATGTGCGAATTTACAGGTTATACACTTGATATTCTTGCTCGAGCTCCTTTGTGGAAATATGGGTTGGATTATCGACATGGTACTGGTCATGGAGTTGGCTCTTATCTTTGTGTTCATGAAGGCAAGTGATGAGATGTATCTCTTTATTCTCTAATAGTCATTGACCATAAGGTTTTTGAAATTCTAGACATCATCAACTAACTTTCTGCGACAATTATGTATGTAATATGTAGGACCTCACCAAGTTAGTTTCAGACCGAGTGCTAGGAATGTACCTCTACAAGCTACCATGACTGTTACAGATGGTCCTTCTTCAACAACAGCACAATATTTCTCCTGCTCAGTTTAACCTTGATCATCTTTTAAAAGCCGTGTTTTATTGATTAATTGCAGAACCTGGTTACTATGAAGATGGGAACTTTGGTATTAGGCTGGAAAACGTTCTTGTTGTCAATGATGCTGAGACGGACTTTAATTTTGGCGACAAGGGCTACTTACAGTTCGAGCATATCACTTGGGTACTTGCTCGTTATCTCTTAACTGTTCCTGGTTCTCTTGTTGATACGTATATCTGAGTAACTCTCGCTCTCTCTTTCTCTAGGCACCGTATCAGGTGAAACTTATTCATCTAGACCAGCTGACACAGGAAGAGATCGACTGGTTAAACGCATATCATTCGAAATGTAAAGACATCTTGGCCCCGTTCATGGACAAGACCGAAATGGAATGGCTCAAGAAAGCTACCGAACCTGTAAGTGTATCGGCTTAGATTTCGTTGAAATAGATGTTTTATCAATGGCTTCTTCACTTAGTAAACCAAAAATAATAAAGTCATTTACACACATTGTTTCTTTTTAGTATGCATTCAAAGCTCAATGTTTCTAGACAACATATCTTTATTAATACAGCATTCTCAGTTCTTAAACCTTGTCTAAACTTTCTTGGCTCATGAAGAAATAATTATGTATACCGTTTTGATACTATTATCTTGTAGTTATTCTGCTAATTAGTTTTGGGTGAAGTAAGTAGATGGAATGTGAGTCTTCTTGAGAGCTTCTTCTGCTGTCTTCTTCAGTTCCTTAACTTTCTTCCTCATCTCTTTTCCTTCCTCTTCATCCATCACTCTCTTCACCATTTCAACTATCTCTTCCTTCCTTACAATCCCATCTGCAACATTAACCCGCACCGCAATCTTTAGCTCCTCTGAAATCATCCACGCGTTCATTTTCTGCTCTGAGTACAACGGCCAAGCGACCATTGGCACACCGTTCACAATACTCTCCAAAACTGAGTTCCATCCGCAGTGAGTCACAAACCCTCCTATTGATTCATGTGCCAGAATCTCTTCTTGTGGCGCCCATGTTCGAATCACTAAACCGATGTCTTTGGTCCGGTCCAGAAACCCGTTGGGTAAGAAATCGAGTGATTCTGTCTCATTCTTGGCTTTTTCAAACATGGATGCTGACGGGTCGTCTTCAGCTGGTGGTCGTACTACCCAAATAAACCTGTGACCGGTCAACTCCAAGCTGTAAGCCAGCTCTATCGTCTGTTCAGCAGTTAGTGCCCCATAGCTTCCAAAGGAAACATAAAGCACATACTCTTTGGGTTGTAAGTCAAGCCAGTCCAGCAACTTGTGGTTCAAACCTGGTTGTGCTGTTCTAATCAGCGGCCCAACAGGGTGAACCATCACTCCTTTCATGACCTGACTGAGACTCTGTGGATCCAAGAAAGATCTGATCGTCACAGGCTCCAGACTCTGCCACGTATTTACAAACACCCCATCTGCGTTGATCACCTCAGACCCAATTCGCTGCGACTCAGCAAGTTCTCGTGTATATTTACTCAGATCATGAACCCGGTCAAACTTAACCGGGCTGCATCCTGGTATAAACAACACTCCACTAGTACTCAAATGCTTTTTCAACGTCTCCTTGTCAAGACTCGCCATATAAACCGTGAAAGCTAGAAACCAAGCACTGGTAGTAACCAAAACATAATTTTTCATGATCTCAAGCTCCTTAGCCACCGCTAAAGCTTGTGTGCCCAACAAGTCAACTATGAATACCCTAGGCCGTGGCTCTAACCCCATGACTGCTGACCTGATATCTGGTAATGCCTTCCTCATCATCTCTGATAGTTTAGTTAAAAGCGAACTGCTCAAATCTTGATTCGAAACATCAAGTGGTATAAACCTGATCACGAATTTGGCTTCTTCTTCCATCCAAGTTTTTCCAATTTGAAGTTTAGAACGTGAGACATCGTCTGTGATTAGGAAGACAGTAACACAGTCAAACCCGTGGCTGTTCAGGAGACGTTTACCGAGTTCTAGGATGGGTACTGCATGGCCCATGCCTGGACTAGCCACTAAAGCTCCATGAAGCTTCATGGTCCTGAGAGATTTGGTTTCTTCAATTGGTGATATGATGATGTGTTTGGTGATTGGAGGGATTTTGTGTTAGATATATATAGAAGAATGAAGGAGATCGTAGTTATTGAACTGAACGAAGCAATAAATCATTTAAAACGGAGTGAAAATCGTAACTCTAAAATAAACATTAACAAAATTGCATTAATTGAACTGAAATTTGATTAAATACTTTTATGATAAGATATTTAAATTGTTTTTCGACAAATGTAACGTTCTACTAAGACTTAACTTATATCAATGCTTTATTTCATCACTTGAATTATGTTTGAGTCATTCTTTTTTATTTGCGTGTAACGATGGTGTTTCGATGAAATTAGAGGCAGAGAGAGAAACATGTATCAAGATGTGTTTGCTTGTTTGTTAACCTTGTTTAAAACAAATCTACAAAATGCAATCTTGTGACTTGTTGAAACTTACTACTTATAATTGCATCAAATAAACAAAGGCATTGTCTAATTGTAGTTAGGCATGAAGATCTAAAGTAAAGTTAGGCCTCTCCATTATCATCGTACTTGTCTCGCACCACCATACCAACAAAAATAATAATAAAAGGTAGAAAAACATGTAATTCAAGATTTCTTCTATACAAATGATAAAAAGCAACTATCGATAAACATATCATAAATCGGATAAAACTATTTATTTTTGGTAAGAGTGGATCCAAACTAAATAGCTATATGAAAAGAAGCAACTCAGTCTCAAGTGGATCTTTTTGTTTTCTTATTGATTTTCGGTTCTTGGATCTTGCTTTGTTTGGTTGTTTGCTAATCTCTCCAACAACTCTTGTTTAATACCGTGATTATATAACCGTTATACCAGGATAGAAAAAGAGGCTAGTCAGCTCTCTCTCTCGACAAAAAAAATATGTTTTGCGTTGTATCAGTATCAATTCGTACAGTGTATATTCTCAAGGAGATATAAGCGATGTTGTGTCAAGACATAACCAAGGTTAAATCTTGGTGGGTTAAGTTAACTGGGAGAGAGAGTCTATTTTTTTTGTTGTAAAAGTAGAAAAACTGGGAGAGAAAACAGAGAGCAAGTACTTAGTGAATAGCAAGTCTAAATTACTCTTAATCTTAATTAAGTTAACAAGATGATAAGAATGTAAATGTATATATATATCTACATATTATCCGTGCTACCAACGTACATATTTTTGGTAGTGTTTTCTTCTTCCATGTACTTCTTTTTTGCTTCTTTGCCATAAAACTTCCATCTTTTTTTAGAATAATGTGATGCTCCCATCCGTTATTTGATTCCATCCTTTTACAAATAACTCTTTTATCCATACAATATCACCATTGTCCGTTTTCCTGACCTTTTTTAACTGTCGCTTAAGAAGCTTTAGTGATAGTCCTCTTCTCTTTTCTCTTTCCTTTGAGCTACGAGATCTAGAATTTGATGTTTGGATTTGCTTACAAAGGATGAAACCAAGGCTAGAAGAGAAATTGAAGAAACTTTTGAAAAGCTAGCTCTCGAAAAACTCAACATGGTGAACAAAACTCACAAATTTTATTAGAGAGATGATAGAGTATATGTTTTGGTACTGTTACTATAATTATAGAGGAAGCCTAGGGTTTCACTGCAAACATGCTCTATGGTTTGACTGTAATACTTTTTTTCTGGAATTTTTTTTTTTCTTTTGTTGCTTCTTAATTACACATTTTTGTTTTCTTGGTAAAGGATTTGTTTGTTTCTCTTTAACACATTGTATTACTGAACAACACTTGAAAGTAAATGAAAAGATGTCTTTTTCATTTCTAATCTGTTCTTCATTAATACAAATAGTTACTTGTCTTTTGTTTTTTATTGGTAAGAAATCACCATCAACGATTTTGTGAATTTTATGAGCTCAGTATGAAGTATATTTAGATGAAACATATGTTATGTTGAAAAGTCTCATGAAATAGACGTTATAGAATACCAGAGACACTTTCGGATGAGGTTGTTGAGCATATGAAGGCGCCGGTGAAGGATTCAGATATTCCGGAGTTTACAATACCTAGAAGGTGACATCAGAAGAATGATCATTTTGAAGGATATTGTAACAATGGAGCTTTGTTGCAGAGAAAGAGAGAGAAATTATACTAAAAACAAAACTATTTCATTCATTGATTTGTAAATTGTTATGCCAACGTTTTCTACAAATAGCCAAAAGCAAAAGTTAAAGCATCATCTGCTTTAGGTAACCAGGTAGTTTAAAATAGACAACAACATAACCAAATGCTAAAACCCTAAATTACGTTATCTTCATCTTCATCTTCATCTTCATCTTCATCTTCATCTTCATCTTCATCTTCATCTTCATCTTCATCTTCATCTTCATCTTCATCTTCATCTTCATCTTCATCTTCATCTTCATCTTCATCTTCATCTTCATCTTCATCTTCATCTTCATCTTCATCTTCATCTTCATCTTCATCTTCATCTTCATCTTCATCTTCATCTTCATCTTCATCTTCATCTTCATCTTCATCTTCATCTTCATCTTCATCTTCATCTTCATCTTCATCTTCATCTTCATCTTCATCTTCATCTTCATCTTCATCTTCATCTTCATCTTCATCTTCATCTTCATCTTCATCTTCATCTTCATCTTCATCTTCATCTTCATCTTCATCTTCATCTTCATCTTCATCTTCATCTTCATCTTCATCTTCATCTTCATCTTCATCTTCATCTTCATCTTCATCTTCATCTTCATCTTCATCTTCATCTTCATCTTCATCTTCATCTTCATCTTCATCTTCATCTTCATCTTCATCTTCATCTCCATCTTCATCATCATCTTCATATTCATCTTCATCTTCACAGAGCAATACATATAATATAAGAAAAAAGACTTTTAGGTTGTATTGCACTGGTATTGATGTATAGCTTCCAAATTCTTGATCGTTGAGCTTATGGTGTTGTCAACAGGTGAATAATGGAAACTATACAAAAGCAATATATATTTGTGATAAGGTGATTTTCATGTACTCCTCTTTAGTGATCTTTACATGTGGTGAATGTCTCTTGCTTTCTCTGTTTCACATTCTGCTTGGAGCTTGTTTGGGCAAAACCACATGGCTTAAAAATTTACTATATAGTTCATCTTTGTGCAGGTGCTGAATGCAGACCCCACTTACCCTGAGGCACTTATAGGAAGAGGAACGACATATGCGTTCCAACGAGAGCTTGAAAAAAATGCTATAGACGATTTTACAAAGGTATGTAAATATGTATACCTTTGTCACGATAATGGGTCAAGTCTCACCAAATTTTCTCCTATGATGGTGATGGTCAGGCTATTCAATTCAACCCAGCAGCAGGTGAGGCCTGGAAGCGGAGAGGACAGGCTCGTGCTGCTCTTGGCGAATTTGTTGAGGTTAGTGGTTCCACGTCTTCTTTGCTTATATTCTGAAATCAGAACTAAAAGCATAAACAATAAATGATATTAATGGGGCTCCTATTTAAGTGTTTGCTCTGCTCTGCATATTTGTTGATTGATGACAACAAAGTTTAAGCCAATCTTGTACTTGCATATTATGTGTAGAAATCCAGAAACGTTTGTTGTACAATACTGATAAAGCTACTCTTTGGTGATATGCGGTTGAAGATTTGACGAAAGCACTGGTTTTTGAGCAAAACTCACTTGACATATCGTACGAAAGGGGTTAGTATTTGTATATGTTATGTTCACCTGACGTATTGACTATGGTATACACTACTTTTTTATTCACTTGAATTGTTATTTTCTGGCTGCTCTCTGCACTCCCGGTAGTTCTATCAAGAGTTGGCCGACCATAACAAGGCTTTGGAATGCATTGAGTATGTTCTACAAGTCGACAATATGTATCTCTTATTTGGGATGCACTATTACATGTTTCACTATCTTTCTGGTTTTGCCATCATACTCATGGCAATGTTCTTGACCAGGGTTTGGAAGGCTTATCACTTACGTGGATTAGTGTTCCATGGATTAGGTGAACACATGTATGCAGTGTTAGTTTTAACAAGGATTGCTGAAACCTGAGTTTGGTTTAAAAGGGAAAATATGTCTGTTGATGAGCATGTTACCGAAATTATCCATGAGTGATCCAAGTATATCTCAATGTCTACTTTAAAATATGATAGTCAAAAGTATTTTTTTCTCCTGGCTCTTGGTGGTGAAAGAGCTGTGATCGAGCAAAAGGATGTCCGAAAGGAAGTTGATTAGTTTGATGATCATAATTTACCATGGGATTTTATGTACAGGGCTGGTCATGAAAACAGGGGACTTATTCACCTGTGGTTGTTTTGGTAATTTTATATCTCAGGAAGGCTATCCAAGAATTATCTATAGGCTTGAGTATTGAGAACAATAGAGTGCTTGTACCTACGAGGTTCCTGCTATCATGCTGTAGGAGAATATAGAGAAGTGGTAAATATTTGTTTGTTAAATTTATGGCTGCTTTTGATAAGAAGACTCTCTCTTATTTACTTGCCTGGAATATCCTCACAAGTGAGAGATTACGATGCTACAATGGACATGGAACTTGATGCAGTGGAGAAATTTGTACTCCAATGCTTGGTGTTTTATCAGGTTTCAAAAAAATATTTCCTTTGTGATATGCCTCTTAAGGCATATGTTAGACACAACATGAAGATCATGACACAGTTATTGGTTAAGTATCTCTACTTAATAAAGTGGAGATCCCTTATTCTAAACAACCTGTATTTGTAATATATTCACAAAAGCCTCATTTTAAAATTTTGGTTTTGACCCCTAAATTTTAGTATTTCCAAATTAAAAAAAAAGTAATTAGATGAGGTAAAGAAAGAATTTATCCCCACGTTCTCTCCCATGATCGACTCCACTTCGCCTTCTCTTTGTAACTTCTTATTTTTTAAACGCCTTATTAATTATTTTGTCCCTGAACATTGAACACAACGATCATTTGGCTAAACTGTGGGAAATTTTTGGGCCGGGTTTCTCCGACACAATTTTCAGAACCGGCTGGTGGTTTTGGGTCGATGCTTTCGTCTGGAGTTCCAGTCAAGTTTTGTTCATCCATTACCTTCCCGGTACATATCCTCCATTAATAATTTTCTCTTTTGAATTAGGGTTTTTGAAATTTGATTAATTTTGGTCCGTTTGATAGGGTTTTGTACGTATATTCGTTTCTCTCGGAGCTTTGATGTTCAATTGCATGAAAAAAAGAGGACGTTGATAATCTGCAGATATAAATACACACCGTCTCGCATGCTAATAAGTCGATTTGATCCAAAAGCTTTGTCTTTCCTCAGCGTTTTCTGGTGTTCATATTCAAGGTAAGAAAAAGGGTTTACTTTTGGGTTTGATTCCATTCGTTTATCATTGCTATATTCTGAGATTTGTGCTCATGTTTCTAAAGTTTTGTGTTTTGATTTTGATGAATATACAGTCGTGTTTTTATTCTTTGGAACTTGTTTATGCAGAAACAAAGAAAAAGTTTAACCTTTGTTTTTTTAATTTGAGATTAAGAGGAAAGTTAATTTTCCCGTTTGTTTGTTTTGATCTCTTATATTGCTGTGTTATGGATTTTTCTTTGTAAAGGCTTGGTTAATCTTTGAATATGTGATATCCATATACTTTAACTCCATATGTTGATAATGTTCTAACATTGGTTACTGATGGGATAAAAATTGTTATGGATGTTACAGAGCCATTCTTCTGCAATCACAGATGATGAATGAAAGAATTCCATGTGGCTAGGTTTGATATAAAAAAATCTTATACAGAAATGTATTCAATCATTGTTTACACATTCTTAGCTTTATCCATTACATTCTTTGACTTTATAAATTTGTACAGGTTCAATGGAACTTTTGTCATGCTTTTAGAAATATATTCTTGAATGAGACAGTTAAACTGCAAGATATGAATTGGTATCCTTTAGGTTTCGATTACCCAAGCTGCTTCACGTAATGACTTTTACCAACAACTTTTCTTTTGTAGGGCTGAAAGTGTTTTTAGTAGTCTATTATTGCTGCTTCAGGATGCATCAAACTTTAAGATAAGATTACAAGTGGCTGCCGCTTTGGCTGTCCACGGAACCGACATGGTGAAAATGATACTACTCCTCTTTCTCTTGTTCCTCTGTAGCTATATTTATTTGGACGAGATGGTTTTCTGTCTATTGTTGTTTGTGTTTTGGGGATTGTACTGTTTGGCTAATTTCTTTCTTGCACCTAATTTAATTTCAGCATATGATATATCATTCCCTGATGTTGTCAAAGGTGTGGAGAATACTTTACAACTCTGCATTCTAACAGAGAGACACCTCTAGCAAATTTCAAATATAAGAGATCGCTTGAGAATCGAGTAGACCCTGAAACCATGTTGGCTTAATTTTAGGTTGTTTATGAGTGACTTATTTGAAGTCATGTTGCTTATTTCAGTTAACTTGTACCATGCTGCATCTCCTTAGCCTAATTTCAAGCTGTCATTGTTAATCATTGAATCATTTTCTTTTAAGAATAAGAAATTGGCATATAGAATTATTAATACCACTGTTTTTTATTGCTTGAGTTTTTAAAAATTAGCTACTCAAGCTTTCTTTTTGGTGTCTGTGAAATTCTACAGAAAGCCTTTTTCTAGAGGAGTGGTTAAGAGGATAGTGTGTGAAACTAAAGGAGGAAGACAATGAGTCTAGATCAAATTTAATGGATTCGGGTGAGAAGCAGAAGAAAGATTTGGTCTCTAGATCAATACTGTCGCTTGCCAAAAGCTTAGGGGCTGGACATAGTCTTGAAATGGCTCTAAAGTTTTAGGAATTAGATAGAAATGTGAACTAACTGAGCCGGCTATGCTTCTCAGCTCAACTTGGCCCTGTAATTTTTAACTCGAGTGACCCTAAACAATTCAACACATGTACATTATTTTTGTAAACAGACAAAGATATTCGACTTTTATAAACACATAGCTATTTGTATCACTAATAGGTTTCAGCGATTCTTCTAGAAAGTTTAAGCAGAAAAAGCATCTAAGGACATCACAAATGTGACAGGTAAGCATTACAATTCTCCGAATAAAGTTTGTTTCCTCTATGGTCTAAAAATTTGGAGTTTTTGTATTGGTTTAGATGTTGATATCTCTTGTGGTTGTATAAGTATAATACTAGGGGCAATCAAAAACGAATGATTGCTTTTGAAATTGCTTTTTAATCAACACTTTACATCCATTCATTGGTAAATCATTCTTATAGAAGTAAAACGTAGTTTCTAACTCATTGTTAAACTAATATAAATTGGATAGTTTAAAAAGTTACATGTGAACAAATGTTTTGTGGCGGAGGCTAATACTTTGTTCACATCTAGATTCTTATAATTTCTATTAGTGATACAAATAGCTATGTGATTTAATAAACAACCAGAAAAAACAATTATGTGATTCAATCATATATGGAATATACGTCTAACGCACAATCAAAACATTAGATAATCATAGTATACTATTTTTTATATAAACTACTTATTAAATTTTCTAAATAGTTATATACAATCCTAAACCCTAATGAGGCTTACCAACTAATTTCATTTATTTTGATTTCAATTTGAATATATACACACCAAAATATTTGTTTTTCCTGAAAACACATGTGAATATTATAAAATAAGAGTATATAATAAACATAAAATAAGATATATTTAGAGTTCAAACATGGAACATTCATCTATTACCATTTCATTAAATTATATGGAATACGATAACAAAAAAAAATAACCCACGCTTATAGCCTGAGTAGCATCCTAGTTTTTAATAAACGTTTAATCTTTAAGCTATTGGATTAGTATTTTTATTGGTCGGTTAACTAGGGTTGCTTTCGTTCAATAATTTGGCCGATATAAGGAGAGGCTGTTCACTGCCCTAGTTTTCCATCTCATTGGTGAGTTCATTGTTGGTACCGAGACCCAGGCTCGAGAGAAAATCTGTGGAGTTTCCGACGTAAATTTCCCTTTCATCTGTTTGGTTCATATCACTTTGTTAATAAGCCAGATCTTTTTGGGACACTGTTTTTCTAGCAAACTGTAATGATAAGTTATTGTATTACTGTGTCCTTAAAAAGCATGTCATTATTTATCTTTGTTTGTTTATTTATAATTAGCATAGTGAACAGTGAAAACCTCCCTCTATCTAATAAAACTGGATGCTTTATTTGTAGCAGCTCTAAACTTTTCCTTTCCTAATAACTCGTAACTTGTCTCTTTGTCTTCCACAGAGGAGATTGCCTTGTACAGGCTTCCAAAGTTAGTAGTGACTTTTTCTGCTTTGATATAGATGGTGACATAGATCCAATGTTCAAGGTAATATTTTCTCTTTCCCGATATTACCATGAAGTCGGGCTTTAACTTTGTTTGCATGTCTGCTATCTATGTAATCAGTTTATTCCAAATGGAATCAGCATAGGGTAAAAGATGGCCCAAATAGAATCAACTTTCAAGGGCTGTAGGTGATATCCGAAAGCAGATCTCAGAGTTTTTTGCACTGTCAGGCTCTCCTTTTGTCCCACTGATATATGTAGTGAATGTGGCTTTTCTTTTTATGTGAGTTTTCAGGAGTAATGGTGTAAAAGATTACACCCAAAAAGATTACAATTTTTTTAATTTAAATTCAGGGGAACTCTTGGGTATGATTTTGCAATTCGAACTCCATGTACACCTGCGAGGTGGAGCGAATTTGAGGAAGAAATGACCTCAGCTTGGGAGGTTAGTTTTTAAATAATACCTAAGCAGATGCACAACAAGTTGTAACAAAACTCAAGTTTGCATCTGAATCCAACAGGCTTTATGCAATGCTTATTGTGGAGAGCTACGGTTCTGTTGACCTTGACGCCCTAGAAACCGTTAGAGATCTATCCTCATGACGTATTACTGGTAAAAGACAATGACAACATAAAAGATATTAGATTACTCAGAAAGTATTGTTATCTGATCGCCTCGAGCTGTATCTTTCCTGGTATAATTTTATGCCGTTAGCTCGAGGAACTGCGGTAACAGGATTTGTAGTGTCACTCGAACTTCTACTAGCTGCTAATATGGAGTTCACCGAGAATATCCCGAAAGGATCACAGATCGATTGGGAAACTATACTTAACATCGAACCAGGGACCTTTGTTGGTACGGTTGAGTCTTGGTTAAACCCGAACCTGAAAATCAACACTTCATGGAAAGATCACCCGGAAGTTTCCTCGGCTTTTTCGACAACAGGATCGGTTGTTGCGGCGATTGAGTTTCGAAATCTCTGTCTTAGCTTTGCAAAATCTTCCATAAGTGGTGAAGAAAGCTAAACAAACCATGAGCAGTAAGAAAACTTGTGTTTCAGATTAAAAGTCTTCGGCTTATGAAATGTTTCTCTCAAAAAAACTATAAAAAAATAAAGCTTTGTTAGAGTTTCTCAAGTATGTAAACTCTCATGTTTAATTTTATATTTACAGCTTTAATAATGTATGTAATTTATTGATCTCTCTCGTTACTAATCACAAGTCATCATGAATAACTTTTTTGGAGTTGTTGCATATGATTTACTCCTATTATCTTAGAGTGTGTCTTAGGTTAATTAGGTAGAACTTAAAAACGTTTTGTTTTCTTATCGAGTTTTGTGTCGGTTCTTTTTTTTGGTCGAAAGTTTTGTGTCGGTTCTTGGATTTTACTTTGTTTGACTGTTTAGTAATCTCTTCAACAGCTCCTGTTTAATGCCAGTTTCCTAACTAGTTAGGTCAGATTATACCATTAATACCGTGATTATCTCCATCTTCATCTTGAAAGGAATATATCCTTTGATTGTGATTATTATAAAGGAAGAATTTAAAAGCATGGATATAGAGAAGATGAGTAAGTTCATCAGAAATATCTATAATTACCACCACAGGCAAAGAAAAACAAATTCAAAAGAAATTGAGGTGGTTGGAACTAAAAAGGTGAGCAATATTCTTAGATGAAGTTGTAAAATCTCTTGGCTGATGCTAAAATGTTGGAATGACACATCATAGGCGTCAGGAGGCGAAAATAATCACCATGTGTGATGGCTGATGCAACTTTGTAAATCTCACTTCGATATGCAATATATAGTATAAGAATATTAACATATGGACTGGTGATGTAATTCAATTATATAAAAAAATTGTTGGCTTACCCTAAGCCCTCTAGATCCAACATCAATGAGGACTGCGCCTGGTTTTATCCAGCTTCCTCTAATCGTGTCTTCTTCCCCAAAATACGTGATTATGATATCACCTTGTCTTGCAATTTCTTCAGGAATCTTGGATTCTGAATTGATATAGGTAACTTTTGCACCTTCTCTCTATACCACTTACAAATTAATATATAAACAAAACTAAAAGTAAAAATATGGACTATCAAAGGCATCACCTATACCTTGAGTAACAGAGCGGCTGGCAAACAAAAGTGGGAACTAATTGGGGAACTACTTCCGAGAATAACTACTCTCTTTCCAATACCGGTGAATAAGCTCGATGCATGCTTTTGCAGCAGAAGGAAAACATAAGGGTTCTTTTCCTTGCTTCGCAAACCGTCTAAGATTTTGTGGGTGAATTCCATCGACGTCTTTCTCTATACTAAAAGCATTCACTAACTTTTCTTTATCTATATGCTGCATATTACATGCCAAAATCTATCACTAAGTCGTTTTCTACTTATTTATAAAAACGATTAAAGGTAGAGTAAATACCGAAGTCGACTGAACAAGGATTCCATGGACACAAGGATCATTGTCGAAGCATGAGACAGCTTTCAACACCTCCTCTTCTGAGGAATCTTCAGCAAGACGAACTTTGAATAGTTTCATTCTAAGCATTGAATAACAACGCGGATACCAAAAGAATGGGTCCCCAACCTGGATTAATGCTAATCCTGGAACCACACCGATTGATTTCTCCATTCTTGAAACTTCGGTTTCGATCTCACGTCTAATCTCCTCACACACAGAACGTATATTAATTATCATCACGCCATCAGCTGAACAGAAAAATGAGATTAGTCCAGAGGATAATTAAAATTCATGGTCAAAAGATTTAGTGTATGTACCAGTGAAGTGAGGGGAGATGCAGCCACGTCGGGGCGGAGTGCTCCGTAAGCAGAGTTGGCCTCGGGGCGCAGTGGTCCCTAAGTAGCGTTGGCTGAGACGTCGGGACGGAGTGGTCCGTAAGCAGAGTTGGCCGACGCTACGGAGAAGGTTCGAATGGATGAGATGTGAAGCCGTGGAGGAGGAGAAATAATTGAGAAACATCAAGGATATTTTTTACTCGGCAACGACAAAGGCTTTCACAATAAAAATATTTAATAAGTAGACTATTTTAGGCGACAATCTCTCGAGAAGATTTCAGATGTGAAATAGCAGAGAATGAATATTATTATTTATGTTAGGGTTAATTGGAAATAAAGGATATATCTTGGAGGAGAAGGTTCACTTCTTGGAGGAGAGGGTTTACTTCTTTTATACAATTTATTTACTTGACAATTTTATTTTTATCGTCTATTTATGTTAGGGTAAATTAGAAATAAAGGCCATATTTTTTATATCTTTGGTAATTTATATCTTTTTTTCCCTAATTTTTTTATTTAGTGTTTATATTAAATCTGCTCATCCTTTTGCTAGATTTCTCTCAGGTAATAAATTTGTTCTCATAAAAACTTAGGGTTCTTGATTCTTATACAGACAAGGTAGAAATTTAAGCTTCTCGTATTGAAGAAGAAGCTTGAGATTGTGAGGAATTCTGAGTTTCCAGCTCAACAAGAATGTGAGCCCACTTCTCTGCAACAAAGAAAACAATTCAGTTCATTAGTTCCATTACTAAGTTTAATGAGTTTTGATTACGAGATAAATGAGCTTCCATTAACTGAAGAGATCTAGATTTTTCTACTACCTATGTTATCATTTGTAATCATTCAGTCAAAAAGGAATTTCAATACAATGAGAAATTCATCTTCCAATTAACTTGTAACTTCTTTTAATTCGATTGCTTTTGTTGATCGTACAGCATTTCTGTTTGGAATGAACTCTATCTTAAACTCTATCTTGAAATCCGTAAAGATGATCTGCATATAAGATGATGATTATATTTCAAGAGAATATATAAGGTATAAAGGCATTTGTGATCCTGGGATGAAGAAGAAGAGACTTGAAACTCCATGCCTTGATAAAGATAAGCGAATATGTAGTCTTCTAGAGACAGAATTGTTTGAATGTTCTAGTTCTATGTGACAAGCAGTAAGTGTCTGGAAGAAGTAGGTTTACATGTTGATATTTCTTTATGATTAAGCTTTGATTTTCTGTTTGTGCAGGTTGTATGTGAATTTGACTGGGAGTTTGACCAACTTTTGGCAAAATCTTCGGCTTATGAAATGTTTCTCTCAAAAAAAAAAAACTGAAAACAAAAAAAACTTTGTTAAAGTTTCTCAAATATGTAAACTCTCATGTTTAATTTTATATATACAGATTTAATAATGTATGTAATTATGATATCTCTCGTTTCTAATCACAAGTCAACATGAATAACTCTTTTGGAGTTGTATATGATTTACTCGTGCTATCTTGGGGTTTGTCTTCGTAGAGCTAAAAAAAATAGTTTTGTTTTATTATTGATTTTTAGTGTTGGTTCTTGGATTGTACCATTTATACCCTGATTATAATATAACCGTTATATATGTTAAAAAAAACTAATCTCATATAGTAGTTAAAAATGTATATTAAGATTCGAGTCACATTTGATTTACTATATCGTAAACATTATTTAAATAGAGTCCTTGAAAGAAGAAGCATGGAACAATGTGAGAAGATAAAAAGAAATGGGACAATCTTAGACCATGTCCATCAATTAGAACCTCATTAGGGGTTCTAAATATTATTATATTGAAAAAATATCATGTATTTTAATTATTATTTTAATTAAATTTTTTTACATCCAATTATAATTGGACAACTCACTTTTGGAGTTCTATAAAAATGGGAAAGAGGTTCTAAAATAAGAAACTTTAGAACCCTATCTCTCCTCTTCTCTTATTATTTTAATTTTTTTTTACTTAGAACCCTTCCTTTAAAACCCCCAATGAAGATGCTCTTAGCTCTTAAGTAATTACATTTTCGTCATTGGCTCGACCGTTTTGATTATATTTCCACCTATTTCATATTGAAATTGATTAGAGTGATTCATTTCGACTCGAATGAATATAATGGTAGTTGTTATTGTAGACGGTGGCAACAAAATATGAATAATTACATAATAAAAATCTGTAATGAAATCAGAGCCAATAATTGCGTGAGAAGAGGCTCTTAACTTAGCAGATAAAGTGGAAGTCCGTGTATATTTACTCAGATCTTGAACCCGGTCAAACTTAACCGGGCTGCATCACGGTATAAACAATGCTCCATTGCTACTCAAATGCTTTCTCAATGTCTCCTTGTCAAGACTTGCCATATAAACCGTGAAAGCTAGAAACCAAGCACTGGTAGTAACCAAAACATGTTTCCTCATGATCTTAATAAGCTCCTTAGCTACCGCTAAAGCTTTTGTGCCCAACAAGTCAACTATGAAAACCCTAGGCGTTGGCTCTAACCTATGACTGCTGACCTTATCTCTGGTAATGCGTTCCTCATCATCTCTGATAGTTTAGTTAAAAGAGAACCGTTCAGATCTTGACCCGAAACATCAAGTGGAATAAACCTGATCACGAAAGTAGGATCATCTTCGGTCCACGTTTTTCCAATTAGGAGTTTAGAACGTGAGACATCGTCTGTGACTAGGAAGAGAGTAACAACGTCAAACCCGTGGAGGTTCAGGAGATGTTTACCGATTTCTAAGATAGGTACTGCATGGCCCATGCCTGGACTAGCTACTAAAGCTCCATGAAGCTTTATAGTCCTCAGAGATTTGGTTTATGTAATGAGAAGGATTTATGTTAGATGTATATAGAGAAGAATGAAGGAATTACGATTGCAGTTATTCTAGACGAAGCAATAAATCATTAAAACGGAGTGAAAATCGTAACACTTTTTAATCCCAAAATAAACATTTATAAAAATGCATTAATTGAACTGTAATTTCATTGAATACATTTATGATAAAAGATTTAAATTGCTTTTCAACAAATGTAACGTTGTAGTAACTTATATCAACGCTTGAACTAGTTATGTTTGAGTCCTCCATTTTTGTTTGCGTGTTACGATGATGTTTTGATGAGATGAGGCAGACAGAGAAACATGTATCACGATGTGTTTGTTTGCTTAACCTTGTTTTAAACAAATCTACAAAATGCAATCTTGTGACTTGTTGAAACTTACTACTTCTAATTGCATCAAATATAAATATCCTTGTCTTATTGTAGTTAGGCATGAAGATCTAAAGTAAAATTAGGCCTCTCCATTATCATCTTACTTGTCTCGCACCACCATAGTAACAAAAATAATAATAAAAGGTAGAAAAACATGTGATTCAAGATTTCTTCTATACAAATGATGAAACGCAACTATCGATAAACATTATCATAAATGGGATAAAAACTATTTATTTTTGGTAAGTGTGGATCCAAACTAAATAGCTATATGAAAAGAAGCAACTCAGTCTCAAGTGGACCCAACCCAACGTGGGTCATTTTTAGTTCCTTTCATCAAGTGGGCAATGAAAATGTTGTCTTGTATTGTGAATTACGACAAATTGAAAGAAATAAAGAGTATTTAAGTACAACAATTGTGTTGACATAAACAATTATAAAATAAAGAAAATTATAAAATGAATGCAAATAGTTGGAAGAAGTTGTTTCGTATAGGTCCCAACAAAAGTGAAAATAAAGACAGAGCACATGGTAGGGTTCCATTATCGTCCGCTCGTGGAGGTTTCCTTTTTCATTCAAAACTCTAAATTAATGACAATAATTCAGAATTTTAAAAACAATATATCTTAGAAATTTGGATAGCAAAATATATATTATATAACTAAATATCAGTGAAAATTAAAAATAGCTTAATGTAATATTAAGTCTCTCTACATACAAATTGCTCTTATCCAAAAACTCAAAAGTTTATCCTGTGATCAATCAAAAACCCATATGAATATATATCTAAGAAACACAAACATCACAAGAGAAAATTTAGTATAAACGAAGATTGTAATCGTATTTTCTTAAGGTTCGACCCTTTTTTTGACCTTCCTCAAACGGCGATGTGAGCTCTTCCAAATGTACTGTACAATGCTGAAGATTTGCTCTGTTATGATCACAATGAGACTGATGTTTGCTACCATCATTTCATTAAGCTGATTTGTGTTTCAGCATCGGGTTTTAGTGCCACCGAGAGTGAGCTCAAGATCTTCTACACCAACTTCATGAATCATTTCACCTTCCCATGGTTTAACAGTTCCATTCTCAAACTCAAACTCTGAACCTTTCATTCCCCAATCTGATCTCTTCATATCAATGGACATAGATGATTGTTTAACAAGATTGAATGTTGGTGAAGTAGGAGCTGTAGATTGAAAATTAATCCATCTTCCTGAATCATCAATGGAATCCTCTTCAGACTCATCACATTCAGGTATAGTTGGTGGTGTTTGATGACCAGCACGACGAGTAGGACTAGATGGAGCAGAAATAGCGAAAAGTGGATGTCTTAAAGACCCTCCATTAGGTAATTGTTCTGGTGTGAGTTTCCGTTTTGAACCTCGAGAAGTAGGAGAGGACAAAGGAGGAGTTACAGGAGCACTGTTGGATATTCTAAGAGGAGGAAGGTTTGCAGGAATGGAAGAAGCAATGTTGTGTAGGAATGGGAGAAGAAAGTATGAAGAAGGGTTTCCATCATAACGCGTTGGACTTGGGAAAGAGGATGAAACTGGACTTCCATGGTAAGAAGGTGCAGGACTTGGAAATGCAGATGATTGTGGACTTGGTTGTATTGAAGAATTTGTGCTTAAGTTTGTTGGAGTTCCTGATATCTCTGATCCTGGTGCTGGCTTAAATCCCTGTTTTCACAATTCATAAATCAACCCAACTTTAGTAAACAAAATTGTTAATCATAGCAAAAGATTACACTACATGGTGATTGATTGATTGGATTTCCCCAAAATTTCCCAGTAATCAAGCTTAAGCCTATCTATTCAATTAGCTCAATTTCAGCTAATCTAAAGCGAAATTCACCGAATCTATTACCAGATCTAACTAATTACGACAAATTGAGAACCCAATCCAACAGTGGAAACCCAAAACTAGCAACAATTCAAGTGAATCGGAACAGAACAAGCTCCAGAATCTAAGAACTACGAGATTCAACGATTAAATACTGAATAATTGAGAAGCTCAGATTCCGATCTTAAAAATAGAAATAATCGCGAATATCTTTACCTTGCGATAAGTAGTACCATCATCTTCAACAATCCAACCAGCTTCAAGACAAAGAGCTTTAAGAACTTCGTTGTTATCACAGTGTTTAGGAAGCTTATAATTCCCTTGAGCTCTAAGACCAGAGTAAATCTTAGCAGTAATTGCTCTTCTTCTTCTCTCCCTCTTCTTATTATTCTCCCTCTCTTTCCAAGTCGGAGTTCGTCCCGACGAAGATCCTCCTCCTCCTGCTCCTGCCGCCATGGAAAAAGCTCTCAACGAATCTGGGTTTGGTTTGGGTTCAGAAGTCTTTGTCAGTCTGGCGCACGAGGGAGAAAGAAAAGAAAGGCTTTCTTTATTTATATGTTTTTTTTTTTTTTTGCTTTTGTGAGTCTCGAAGCGGATTGGCTGTAACTTGCTTTTATTATAAAGATAAATTTAATTCTGGCTATTTATTTGTCTCCGCACGTGCGATTTGTGTTTACACGTGGGATCGATTTTTGGAAGTCAGCTTACACGTGTCCAATTAATGTAACGCACGAGCTGTGGTCCCACTTAAACGTTGGTTCCCCATTCACTGTTCAATGTACTCATTTCTTTCTTTTCTTTTTTTTTGATATTTTATATTTTAATTGTTTTTCTGGAGTATAACTTTGTTTATTTTTTAAAAAAAGAAGGATAAAAACTCTATCCATAATCAATATTCTTGAATTTCTACTATTATGTAAAGCTACATAAGTATGTAAAATTAAATTCAAACAGAAATTACTGTAAAAATAATTATTAAGTCATTTGACAAAAAAAATGATTATTTATTATTCTCATAAGTTTTAAATGACAACATTATTGTATATTGTCATCTTGGAACGCATTAAACCAACATATTTTCATATTGTACTGTTTAACTACACTAATAAAGAAATTCCATAAAAAGATTCTTTTATCAATTTTGTCATGTCATCTCATTTAGCAAAAAAAATGTAATTTCTTGGAATTTTCATATAATTATTGTTTTGTTCTTTTTTTATTTGGTCAAGCATAATTATTGTTTTGTTCAATTCAATAGTAATACAAACAGTTTGTTACAACTATAGCGTGTTTTGTTTTCCCCATAACGTGTGCATACATATATACAAATAAAATAAGATAAAGGATAAGATGATTTCTTTTTTATTGTGACTGGAAGTTTGTAGTGAAGCCGTAGGTAGTTGGTCTGGGACGGTAAAAAGTAAATTGGTGATATTTTTTTACTACGCGAAACTAAGTCATAATTTTTTGGTCATCTTTACATGGATATGAGTTCATATTTTCAGTTTATTTAAATATCTGGAAGTGAGGGTCTATATGTGGAGTGCACCACCCTTAAAAGATTACTTCAGACCCTTCCCATCAGATTTGGGAACTTCTGAATTACAAAGATAAGATTATATTTATTTATCCAAAAAATATATATATATGAACATAATTAGGAAAACTAAAACATTTTAAAATTAAATAAATTATATAATTAGGACAAAGAAAAACACCAAATTGGCATCGTGGTCGGAGCACGTGCGGGTCCAGTTGGGCGTGAGCAAAGACAGGAAGCAGCATCACCAGCTAGACTCATGCAATTATTTTAGCCAACTAATTTAACAAATCCTATTTACTCGTTTTTTAGATTTTCACAATCTTATTTTAATTAAATTTCTTTTATTTAAAAATTATTCGTTATTATTGCACACAGCAATCAAATGAAACAAAAAAATCCAACAATTATGTTTATTACTTTATTCTATAAACCACGTAAACTCATTTATATTCACAAATTCGAAAACCTACGAAATTAAAAATAAAAATATGAGGTAGATAGATGCAAAAGAAATCCAATCTGTCAGTGTTAAGTTGGATCAGATCATTCACGTGGGAGAATCTTAACAAAATTTCAAAACGTACGGCGTGGTCACGTTCATTTAATCTACTTTTATTCATTTTTCATTTATCTAATTAAATCGTGCGGCGGTCGATTATTCCTAATCCAACTATAACTCAATTATATTGTCCATTGCATTTGTCAATTTTGGTTTTTTTTTTTTTTTTTTAATCTGTACATTTGTTAAAAATTTTGGTCTGTTTGTGTCATTGCACATTATTTTTCTTAAAATATTAGCAAATTTCTGCATGTAGACATTTGGTGTATTATGGATTATTCAACTAATGATTTTTATGAATATTAAACTTTGGTCAGACTTAAACTAATGAACTGAGATTTATGCTTTGTAAAGCCCAAGTTATATGTTTATCTGAGGCCCATGGGCCCATAGTTCTAAACTCTCAAACCCATATTTATAAGACTTTTCCAATATTTCTAAATTCAACATCATTAAAGTCAAAGCTCATAAGTAAAAAATTCCTGGCTATATTATTCAGCTCTATTTTATTCATTTCAAAAAGCATCAATTTGTACTTGAATCCTAAGAAAACAAAATTATTTGTACCCCAACTAAATTAATACTAATTACTAAAATTAACAAATAGCTTAAATTATACGTTTAATCATCTATTAACATACAGAAAAAAACGAATAATGATTCATGTAATCATTGTTCACTGACGTTACCCTGTAACGATCCAACCACCAAGCTAGAATACGTGACCAATGATCTTTTAATCCAATTAATTTCGTTAATCAACATAATTAATTATCCAACTAAATTAATGGTCACTTAATCCAAAAACATTTTTCAATAATATTACGTCAGAAACAAAAAGAATATCTAAAAACATGTCATCAATCGATAATGGTAACTACGTGTACGAGAAAATGACGATTGGTGTTGAGTTTTTAGATCCGATATTATAGAAAAGCAGCCAAACTCCAGCTCCGGTTAATCGGTAGCTCAAGTTTTGGATGTTAATGGGTCGTGCTCGAACTCGTTCCGGTTTTGTCTCCATCGCTTTTAAATTCCTCCGGTCTCTATTCCCTCGCAATCTCCGTACGAGCAACATGAAGATAAAGTAAGCTTCCTTTTTGACTTTTATCTTATTAGATTCAGATTTTATAAATGCTTTAGGGTTCTTAGATTGACTCCAAGATCTATTTAATTCATTTATTCTGTTTTGGATTCAGTAGTGATTGGAACTGTTTCATTGTCTTTGGTTTTGATGAATCTTGATTCAAACTTTCCATTTTTACTTGTTTACTCTGTTCTCTGAACAGAACAGGAAAGTTTTTGGGGATTTCGATTTCACTGATTCTCATAAACTTAGCTGCGATTATGGAACGAGCAGACGAGAATTTATTGCCTTCGGTTTATAAAGAAGTGAGTGAAGCATTTAACGCAGGACCATCAGATTTAGGCTACTTAACATTTGTAAGAAACTTTGTTCAAGGACTCGCATCGCCTTTAGCAGGAGTTCTAGTCATTACCTATGATCGTCCCATTGTTCTTGCAATAGGTATCTTTTGTTGGGCTTTATCAACTGGTGCAGTTGGAGCTAGCAAATACTTCATTCAGGTACTGCTTTAACTGTTTTTGTTTTTGGTAGTAGTTTGAAGCTAAAAGTGTTTTGGATTGACTTGATCTTTTGGGTTTGTTATGATTTAGGTTGCTTTATGGAGAGCAGTGAATGGATTTGGATTGGCAATTGTTATACCTGCACTTCAATCTTTTATAGCAGATAGTTATAAGGATGGTGGAAGAGGAGCTGGTTTTGGTTTGTTGAATCTCATTGGTACAATTGGTGGTATAGGAGGAGGTGTTGTAGCAACGGTTATGGCTGGTTCAGACTTTTGGGGAGTACCGGGATGGCGATGTGCTTTCATAATGATGGCAACACTTAGTGCAGTGATTGGTTTACTCGTCTTTCTCTTCGTAGTTGATCCTAGAGAGAACACTGAACGGTACACTCAACAAAACTGAACTGATTTGTAAGACTAGAGGTAAAAGCTTGATGAGGTTCTTTTGCTTGTAATTGTAGAGAGGAACTAGTGGTTCATAAGATGAAGTCAACCTCGGTTTGGAATGATTCATGGGCGGCTGCAAAATCAGTCGTTAGAGTACGTACCTTTCAGATAATCGTTGTGCAAGGAATCATTGGTTCGTTTCCATGGACTGCAATGGTTTTCTTCACCATGTGGTTTGAGCTCATTGGTAAATGACATTTCCTTCAAAAATCTTGCATTACTGATCAAAGAATGAGACTTTGGAAGTAAACTGTCTTTCTTCTTTTTGTATAGGTTTTGATCATAACCAGACTGCGGCTTTGCTTGGGATATTTGCGACGGGAGGAGCCATAGGAACGTTAATGGGAGGGATAGTTGCAGATAAGATGTCGCGGATTTATCCAAATTCGGGTAGAGTAATGTGTGCACAATTCAGTGCATTCATGGGAATCCCATTCTCGATAATACTTCTGAAAGTAATACCACAAAGCACAGATAGTTACTTAACCTTCTTCATAACTCTCTTCTTGATGGGTCTTACCATAACTTGGTGCGGATCAGCAGTTAATGCACCAATGTTTGCAGAAGTTGTTCCTCCAAGACACCGTACAATGATCTATGCATTTGACCGAGCTTTCGAAGGGTCATTTTCTTCTTTTGCAGCACCTTTGGTTGGGATTTTGTCTGAGAAGATGTATGGGTATGACTCAAGAGGTATAAACCCTTTGAATGGTTCCTCTGTACGTGAGGCTGATGCACTTGCTAAAGGGCTTTTGTCTATGATGGCTCTTCCGTTTGGGCTCTGTTGTCTCTGTTACACTCCTTTGCACTTTGTTTTTCAGAAAGATAGAGAAAGCGCTAAAACCGCGAGCTATAAAGAAACTGAAATGATCTGAGACACTTAGGTTGCTCATGTTGTGATTCTTTTAATACCACAGTTGATTTTTATACACCTAAAGGTGGACTTGTAAACCAAAACAGAGACCACATCGATCTGAAGTTAAGACAGAACAAAATTAACAGAACTACAACTGTGTAATGAATCTTAGAACCTAAAAATATGTAATGAAGGCTATGAATTCCAACACTAAATTGCAAGAAATTAAACAAGTAATCTAGAGAGAAAATGATAAATGATCAAACATGTTATACATCCCAGACTTTTTGAGTCTTTCAGTTTCGTTCAGTCTCCTCTATCGAATTCTCTCAGAAAGATTTCGATCTAAGGAAAGGGTTTGTTTTTTACGCGGAAGTAATTTTACAGATTAAACAAACAAACATGTGTCCTCGTGAAGAAGAAGGAATACAATGGCTGATAGAGAGCTTGGTTCTTATCTTTTTGCTTGACGAAGAAGAGGAACCAGAGCTTTGTTAGATACAGCGCGGGAAAAAGGTTTGACCCACATAACCACCAGCCATGGCTCTCCGGACATTAGTCTCAAACAGCTTTGGGTTATCCCTTAAAACTGCTGCTGCTTCATGGTTCAATGGATCTTCAGAATTGGGTTCCTGTGTGTAAACAAAACACTTGTCAAGGAAATCAAAACAACACAACCACTAGTTTGATTCAAACTGTCTAAGTAATCTTACAGTGAAAAGATGGAAGAGTCCGTAGATAACTGTGTTTATGTTAAGAACCGGTTTCCAATCTTCCCGCAAGATGTTCAGGCAAACATTTCCTTCCAAATCGATATTAGGATGATAAACCTAAACAAGACAAACAAACAAAGAGCTTTAAGCAAATATGGAAACTTTAGGAATGTAAAAGAAAGAGTCTACCTTAGTTTTGCATTTAACTTTTGGAGCTTCATGTGGATACACAGGAGAGACTTGGAAAGTGAAAACGAATGTACCATTACTGTTTAATTGGTAAGATATAAACAAATGAGTATTAAGTGTGAGCATGAGACGAAGAAATGCAGATGAAAGAAAGCTCTACTTAACTGGTAGTATCCATCATCAGGTTTAATGGACACTTCAAAGTTCATCAAATCATCTTTGCCATTTGGAAAAGATATCGTACAAGAGCTAGGAAGGTTCAATTCTGATATATCTGCACAATTGAAAATGGAAAAACACTAAAAATAAATGAAACTTGAAGAAGAAAGAGACCAAATGTAGGAACAATCAAATAAAAAGTCAAATACCTTTGTGAAGACGAAGTTCACCAGCAGATTGCTTCTTCACAGAACCACCTCCTCTATTAGCATTTTGAGCTTGTTCTCTTTGCTTTTCCTTTACTTTAAATAACCCAATCATTGCTTCTTAACCTCTTAACAAACTCACACAACTGAAACAAAATCAAAAACTAATTGATTGAAAGAAACTAACTTAGCAAGCTCATAATTTAGAATTCTTAAATTCTGAATTAAGAAGACCTAACAAAGATCTATCCTTTTAAATCAAATCAAAGCTGCAAGAACTTATATGAAACTTTCAATCAATTTTAGTAACAAAAGCTACAGAATTTCAGACAATAATTGAAGCCCAAATCCAAAGATCCCTAAAACAAACTTTTCACCAACAATCATTAGAAAGAGAAACACTTTTCAAGCCATTAACAGTTTCAAAGATCAGAAGACTTTAAACATTATCAGATAATCAATCGAAAAGGACCAACTAGGTCGAACATCGAAGACAATCAATCAAAGGAAACTTTTTAGAGAATGGAAGATGAAGCTTACAAAGTTAATAATTTCGATATTAAAAAAACACTAAAATCAAAACGAGTTACGTGCGATTCTCTTTCTCTTTCTCTCCACCAGATTGAAGCTAAAACGAAACAACGAAGAAACAGAAGAGAAAATGTTGCAAATGATACACAATCGTAGCTTTTTCTTGACGCTGAATAATTAGAAAGAATCATACAATAAATTCTTCAACTGTTTTTTTGTTGTTTCCCAATTTAGGCCCATTGGGCTTGTATTAACTGGGCTGGTAATATCATAATCTTCAATTACAAATTTGGTCGTCGTTTTCGACTTTGCGCGCTCTTAAGTCTTAATGTGATCTATTCTTCTTACACGTTAAACAAGCTGATGTTAAAGAGATCAAACGTCAAAGTCTCCTGTAAGGTATTTGTGACCCGTATGCATGTTTCATGCCATTTTTTACTAATTTTCGTGGACAAGATCAATAATATTGATAAACCATAAATGGAATAATTCTTCTGTTTTAACGTTTTTCTAAATAAATGTTGAATGACAAACGAAGTTATGTATTTTGTTTGTTTCCATATTTAGTTCACCCGATTTACATTTAGGTGATTGATTTTCTAATTGAATTAGAGATTAAGAAAGTATTTATAAAGACACTTAACATAATAGTTTTAGTTATGTGTTGCAGCATAATTCAACCCTCAAACTTCCAATAATATTTATGTGGAACACTGAAACAATGTAATTTTTTTGAAATTAGAGAATACATTAAAGATAAATATTTAATCAAAAACACTTCTCGAGATTTAAATTTTATAGTGTATATTTTGTATATTTAATTTGTGGTATTAAATAAACACATGAAATTAGTGTACAAACCACAAATTCAATCTTTTTTATAGTCACAAAAATCTACAAACTGACAATGCTTTGTAATAATCTAAGCCAGAAGATATTTAAAATGTCATCTTTGTGCTATAAAACTATTTTTTATGGACTTTATTATATATAACAAGATAGTGAAAAAGATAACAAAAGAAAGAAAAAAAACTTTTTTAGAAAAAAAAAGGAAAAAAAAAATCGTCATCCACCACTAAGGCCCATAATGGTCACAGAACCCTATCTGTTACTTCTAGCAACACTAATGGCCAATCCAATTCTCTATAGATTTTGACTCCATTTTCCAATTTTTGTATATATATAAAATAAAAACACACACAATCGCAAATCTGACATTCTAGATTCGAAGAAAATCGACATGGCTTCAGTGAGTTTGGGTTCATGGGTAATTCACCACAATTCTCATCATCATCCTTTTCCTTCCTCAATTTTAACCCAATCCAGATCCAGATCGAGATCTTCTATGACTCTTTCTCCTTCCTCAATCTTTCTCCGTCCAAAACGCACCGTTTCATCTTTATCTTCTTCTTCATCCACCACCATCGTCTCTTCTTCTGTTGTAACTAAAGAAGATAGCAAATCTCAATCATCATCATCATCATCATCCACCTTTGATTTCATGTCGTACATAATTCATAAAGCTGAATCCGTCAACAAAGCTTTAGATTCAGCTGTTCCTCTTCGTGAACCACTCAAGATCCATGAAGCTATGCGTTACTCTCTTCTCGCAGGTGGAAAACGAGTCAGACCAGTTCTCTGCATCGCTGCTTGTGAACTCGTTGGTGGTGAAGAATCATTAGCTATGCCTGCAGCTTGTGCCGTTGAAATGATCCACACCATGTCGTTAATTCACGACGATTTACCTTGTATGGATAACGACGATCTCCGCCGTGGAAAACCAACGAATCACAAAGTATTCGGTGAAGACGTAGCTGTTTTAGCTGGAGATGCACTTCTTTCCTTTGCTTTTGAGCATTTGGCTTCTGCTACAAGTTCTGATGTTTCACCGGTTAGAGTGGTTCGAGCCGTTGGTGAATTGGCTAAAGCGATTGGAACTGAAGGGTTAGTGGCTGGTCAAGTGGTGGATATAAGCAGTGAAGGGTTAGATTTAAACGACGTCGGATTAGAGCATTTAGAGTATATTCATATACATAAAACAGCAGCTTTACTTGAAGCTTCAGCTGTTTTAGGAGGAATTGTTGGTGGAGGAAGTGATGATGAGATTGAGAGATTAAGAAAATTTGCCAGATGTATTGGGCTTTTGTTTCAAGTGGTTGATGATATTTTGGATGTGACGAAATCTTCCAAGGAATTAGGGAAAACTGCTGGGAAAGATTTGATTGCTGATAAATTAACGTATCCTAAGCTTATGGGTTTGGAGAAATCAAGAGAATTTGCTGAGAAATTGAATCGAGAAGCTTGTGATCAGCTTTTAGGTTTTGATTCTGATAAGGTTGCTCCTTTGTTGGCATTGGCTAATTATATTGCCAATAGACAGAACTGATGATTATGTTTTGTCGGAATCTCATAGATTGAATTGTTGTTTGTCGGAATCTCATAGATTGAATTGTAGAAATGTCGGATAATGGTTCTCTTCTTTGTTGGTTTAATCATCTATTTGTATCCATGTACTAAATAGTAGTTGGATAGTAATGAATGGGACATATGAAAAGATTCTTATGTTGTAGTGTAATTTTTAACAGAAGCCTAAAGCTGAATCTATAAGTCTTATTGATATATGAAACTCTCTTGTGTTTAGCTCTGATGTACACTGTTTAACACTTTAAGAGCTTAACTACGGAAAATAAACCTTAGAACTTACAAAATCCGGTTGATTTAACTATGAATTTCGGATTCGGTCAATTAAACTACTAATTTATTGTTAACTTTAAAAAATCACTAAAGTTTGGGTTGATTTGGCCAATTGAACATCCCGAAAATCTCAAATTTAAAATTTCTCTAAATTTGAAAGCCAAATCGGTTTTTGAAAGTTCGATTCAGTTCTTATCTTCATTTTAAAGAACCCCTAAGCTTGTTTTTTTTTCTTTCAAGAATGAGCTCAAATTTGAGTTTTCTTAACACATATATCCATAAGTTTGAAATTTAAATTTGAGCTTATTCTTGAAAGAAAAGAGAAAATCAAGCTTAAAATTTTTTTAAAATGAAGATAAGAACTAAATCAAACATTCAAAAATCGATTTAGTTTTCGAATTTAGAGAAATTTTAAATTTGGAATTTTCGGGATGTTCAATTGGCCGAGTTAACCCAAATTTTAGTATTTTTTTAAAGTTAACAGTAAATTAGTAGTTTAATTGACCAAATCTGAAATTCATAGTTAAATCAATCAGATTTTGTAAGTTCCGAGGTTTGTATTCAGTTTTCCCGTTTAACTACATAAACTCTGATAGGATCTTATAGATCGGCTGTTGAGGCAATAATGATCGGGCTATTGATGTTTCCAAAATGGGCCAAGTCAAGCCCATTTATCGGTTTACAAATCAATGGCTCAATCGGTATAATGGGCTCCTAAATTACTGTTTAAGCCCATATAGAATAATATTTCTTTTATTTTTAATTTATTTTAATTGATTTTTGACATCCACACAAAAGAGATCAACTTCAGTTAAAAATAAAATATGTTACGACCAACCAGAAACAATGTACATTGATTTGCCAACTCTTTATAGAGATTGTTATATCGTGTACTACATCGAATCATATTGTATGGTTGATATAAAGATTTGCTATATTTGCTCTATACACATCACACAACTTGCCGTTTTGCTTTTTTTATAACGAATTCATAAATATAAATTTATGGCTAATAATCAATTGGTAATGGCTTCCATTCTTTTCGGAATTTCCGTGTCTTGTGCTGTTTGTACAGATAGCGTAAAAATTTAGGTTTTTTATTCTCACTTTCTCAATTATTTATTTCATATTTAGTTGTTTATTTATGAGTTCATCAGCATATATACGTCGAATAAGAATATTACTATCAACATATACTTACGTGAAAATTTTAAGAGAACAAGAATTACAGAATCTGATTTCTTTCATTGATGATAATAGAAGAATTAATGCATGACAAGAGCAAATAAATATTCGTAATGGTAAATATATATCGATCATATCATAATATCTGTAGCTAAAAGAATATGAAAGTACATATTTAGCAGCTGGAATATAGCCACTTGTGCAAGAAAACAAATTACCATTTGCTTATTTTTCCAGCATTCTTTTTAGAATCTGACGGAGAAAAAAACAAACCATGCATTTTTGAATATCGCAAGTCAAAATAGTCGCCAATTTTTTACTTTATTATTCTTAATACAAAAAATCTGATTTTATAATTAATGATTTTCTCTTCGTATTTGTTCACATTTTCTTTGATTGATTTTTTTCTTAATCAATATACACTGTTCTATTTTGAATAATTTATAATCATATTTTATATAGGTTATCCAAGTTCTCGAATCTTTGTTAGACCGAGATGATCGTTGAGTCAGATTTATATAAAGCTTGTTTACGTAGTCAGACGTATTTAAATAAATTTAACATGATCTTTGATTTAAGCATGGCTATAATTTATATTATCTCCATCATTTTGAATCAGCAATCCAATATAATACCAAATTTTAGATTTAAACGTAATCATCATATTTGTCATATCAACTTCTAGATGTATAGGCGATATTTTCAATATTACTGATTGTATAATATATTGTAATTGTTTGCAATGGAATGTTAATGCTGAAAGTTGGTATAAATTATTATCAAAAAAAAAAAGTTGGTTTAAATTCACTGTCTCTTTGCATAAACATTTACGTGCAAACAAATCTAAAGGTTGTGTCGATCAGACAAATCTAAATGTTGTCGATCAAACAGATTTACATGTTGTCGATCAAACAAACATAAACATTATTGGGATATTGATTAGTTGAAAGTACAACTGAATTATATTGAAATAAATAAAATATATAGAAAATAACTTTAAATTGTAATCTTTCTACGGATAATGTCATTTGTTCATGTTTTGTCCGGTGACATTATTAACAACAACAAAATTTAGAACATGTGATTTTTGTTTCTTTGGTCTGATATTCAAGTGAATGGCAATACATAGTTATATCTTGATTATACTTTTTAGAGATCAATTTTTTTTTGTCGTCAATATTGAATCACAACTGAGTCGATCTATTAGCTAAGTCATATATAATATAGGCGGTGGAATTCGATCCCCGAATATACAAGTGCGTCTACCTTTTAATAGACTTATTATCTGCCATTAGGCTAAAAACCATTTACAAAAATTTAGATCATTTCTTAATTGCGCGTGTCATCTTTGCGAGGGTCATGTTAATCTTCTATGTATCGTTCCAATTTTATCAAACTTATAATAATAATTATTGTTTAGAGATAAGACTAATAATTCTATAGGTTTTTTAAGGTAATCCTACTCATTTGTTCTATAAGATAAAATGCAAAATGTGGCAACACGTCATTGTTTAAATTTTACATTTCAATTTACAGAAAGAATAAACAGGAAATATGATGATAAATACTATTTGGTTTAAATTTACTTCTTGACAAAAAAAAAAGATTTTGTTTTAACTGAATTACCAAATATAATTCACATCAAAATCACAAAATGTGAAAAAGATAAAATCAGATATGCGGCGACACGTTTTTGCCTTTTCTATTTAAATTTTGTAAAAATTTATCAGTTTAGTCATAGAAGTAATTCAAATATATCAATAAATTATAAAAAAATAAAAAAATAAAAAAATTAATCGGACGGCTATGGAGGCACCGCAAGCTACCACTAACGTAATCCAAACACGTGGATGGTAGTCAGCTTTCAATATATTGAGCAAAAATATTCATGAAAAGGCAACTTTTATTCAATTTCTCGTGATATATCTGCTGACGTGTCAAATACTCATTCTAATTAAATACCATTAAGATTTAATCTTACGTCATTAATTGTAAGAGATGACTTTGGTCACCTATATATATAGCTCTTGCTTGCTCTTCAATATTTGAAGTAACATATTAAAATCGAATTCACTCTTTCTTATTCATTTTTCGATTTTTGATGTTGATGGTGATGATGAGGAAGAATTTATCGCAACGTTTATTCAATATGTCGAAAATGGCGTCACAAGGTCATATGAATTGTCGTATTTCGTCTTCTTCATTAGCTGTTCGTACAAGAATTCCTCAAGATCCAGGAGAAGCTAAGATTGATCCAGAGCCTGATGATTCAATGAATTTACGGAAGTTTTTGCATAAAATCTCCATGAATACAACGAAGATGCAGATTGGTGATGGTTTGATTGAGAAGCTTCGAGAATTGGATGTGAATAAGGATCGGGTAAGATTAGATGGACTTTCTCCTCCGATGAAATCTACGGAGGTATCGTTGAAGCTTAGTGTTGAAGATGTGAAGAAGTTGTTAAAAGCTGCACAGATCGAAGTTGTGAAAGCGAAGCTTATGGAAACTGGGAAAATCTGGATTCGTTATTCCGATTTCGTCAAGTTTTGTAGTAATAATTCATTGGATCCTTCTCAAGGTCCTTGGATCGCTAAAATGCTTGATGATTCAGGAAACGTTATTGTGTTAGGAGATTCTGTTTGCTTACGACCTGATCAGGTACTTCTTCTTCCTCTTAACCATTTGAATTCTTCTGTTTGCTCTTTGTGACAGAGTTTGATGCATTACTGTGTTCCAAACGCATACAAACTCTGTGTGCTTTGGTTCTTAGACAAAACTGTCTGTGTTATTTTAGGTTCCACCAAAAAACGTTTTGTTGATTCTTCTTTTGTTGGTTTGGAATCTACCAAAAAACTGATACACTTCTTTTTCCGGTTTTATTATTTTCCTTGTGATTCCAATTTCAACAGGAGAAAACCTCTGTGTCACTTACCAAAGGCATGTAGGAGATGGTCCCCAAATTTGAGGTGGTAACAAAGAGGAACACTTTCAATGGAGACCACCAAAAAACTGTTTACAAAAAAAAAAAAAAACCTTGGGATTGGTTTTTCTTCTTCCTCCCTTGATGATTTGAGACCAAGAGTTCTCAGTTTGGGTTTAGGTGTGACTGTTCTCTGTTTTGTTTGGTCATAAGTACTTCCTTTGACCTTTTTCATATAAGGGTTGGTGGATTAGGCATAAGTATCATTGATCATTGTGTGTTTTGAATGGTTTAAAAGAGGTTGGTGAAGTTCTTGTTTTACCCAAACTGTTTTTGTCTTTGTCCTATGTGTGATCAGATTACCAAATCCATCGAGGGCTTGCTTCCTTTACCACAAATCCATAACCAAAATGACCCAAGAAGAAAGGAGCTTAAAGAGCTTGAAGCCATAAAGACGATTATCGACTCAAAAGCACATTCATTAGTGAGAAGAGAGCTTTGGGCTGGTCTTGGTTATTTGATTATACAGACTGCAGGGTTCATGAGGCTAACGTTTTGGGAACTTACTTGGGATGTTATGGAGCCAATATGTTTCTATGTTACATCGGTTTATTTCATGGCGTGTTATGGCTTTTTCCTCAGGACATCAAAAGAGCCTTCGTTTGAAGGGTTTTACCAAAGCAGATTTGAAGCTAAACAGAGGAAGCTGATGCAATCTTATGAGTTTGATGTTGATAGGTACGATGAACTAAAGAAGCTGTTTAATCCTAAGCCTTCAGTTGCTGTTTCCAAGATTCTTGGAACTCTACAATAATTGAACTTTTAGTTAGATTCGATGATGTCATGTGGATGGTGTCTCGTTGTCCTAACCTAAGAAAGATAATGTGACCCCTGAAATTGTGGAAACGAATAGTCACTAATTCTAACAGTTTCGTTATCTTTTTCGGAAATAAAGAGAAAAAGACCATAAAAAGTCAGTGAGCTTATGTATTCGGAAGAGTTAATAAAAAAAATCGGATGTTTTGTATATGTAATAAAAAACTAGAAATATATTATCATATATTCTCCATGATTATAGATTATTAGATTTCAATTCTTTTTTTTTTTTGTTAATTTAGATTTTAATTCTTGAGTGTATAATAATTACAATATCGTCATGCATGCATATGAGCTTTCATTTTTCAAGTATGAATTTCTGAACTTTTATTGACACGGTTTTAAGAATTTCATTGTCTTAAATAGGAAGTCCTAATTGCCGAGTTGCTCTCAGTCTTGTAGTAAAATGATCCGGCTAATGATTTAGTATTAGGGTTCGATTCCTATCCGCTGCATTATGGTAGTTTAAAAAAAAATTTAAGACTGAGTTTTTGATTATGGATAGGATCTTGTCGATTCAATTATTGATAAAAAAAAAAAAAGGAAGTCCTAATATATATTTTGATAAAAGTTGTTTAAGTTGGAGATGATATGGTTATATTATACCAAAAACTCATTAGAAAGCTATTGCGATTTAAGGCATTAAAATTTTTATGGTGTAATTATGTATATATTCTATGTTTTTGATTAATACCAGGTACTCGTTTTCGGTGTAGCATCTCAATGATTATAATTTTTGATATATAAAACATGTATAACATATGTTTAAAATTATCTCGTTGGACTTATATATTAAACGAATTGATAGAGAGCATGTTATGCGTGGGAGTGGTAGTTGTAAGTTCACCGTCCAAGTCTCCTTTAGATTTATCCACGATAGATCAATTACGACCGCGTAAATAAAAATCTAAGTTTGGTAGGTCATGAGTCACTTATGGAAAATAATATCAAGTGGACCAAACTAAAATTGCTGTATTACTGTCCTTGCCACAATAACGATTAGTACTATGATTAATATATATTTACTCGTTTGGTTTTGGTACGTGTCAAATATTTTGTTTACTCATAAGAATAAAAAAAAAGAGGTCCTCAAACAGTTGTTGCCAAAATAAGGATTATGACGACTGATTTTTTACTCAGAATTAATTCTTACGTATCGAATATCTTCTGCATCAAATTACGTGAAATAATAATTTAATTTACTGATATTAACATCTTCGTAAACATCGCCCGACGCATATTCCAATATTTACATCTTGTTTTAAGTAATGTTGCACTCTTTCTCAAGTCTCAGCTATCTCCTTGAGTAAACTTAACACTTAACTATGAAAATATAAAGCAATATAAACATTTGTCGCCGAATTGCTTTCCGTTTTCTCGTAGCTAGAATGATCCAGCTAATAATTTAATATCAAAATTTGATTTCTATCTACTATATTATAATATTTTTTTTAAAAAAATGTAGGAGTGAACTTTAAACTATAAATCGGGACTTGTCAATCCAATATTAACAAAAAAAAAGTTAGTCTGATTTTCTCAACCTCAAACTCTCTTTCTTATCTAGAGGCTCTTTGGTTTTCTCACCTGCTTTCTCATACATTTATTATTTTATTGCAACTATGGTAATAAATCAATAATCCAAATGGTAAAATCCCATTAAGATCTTAATCTCGAATTTTCATATCTTTTTACAACATTGATGTATATAGCTAATTTGTCTTCATCATTTTGGACAAATTGATATTGAATTATATAGCTTTTGAAATTAATATTGGTCCACATCTTTTTGCTTTCATGACAAGACCGGCCATTTAATCACTTATGTTTTGCGGTTTTGCCCCAATTATTATAAAATCTATATGAAATAAAAACAATAAAAAAAGAGCAGAAACAGAGCTAAGTTATGGAAAAGTCGCACGCACACATATAAAGACTCAATAGACGAAGAAGAAGAGTCACAGATAATAAATCAAACCATGTCAAAAGCTCTGATTAACACTCTCACTTACTATCTCTCTGAACATCCATACATAGTTGGATTCCGATGGAGCAATAGCCAATCATGGGGCTCCACGTGGTCTTTCCTCTTCACTTCTATTTTCCTTTACATCGCCGTCGCTTACACAATCCACTTCCTCCTCTCCGCCGTACTCCGCCGTAACCGCTCCTTTTCTTTAGGCCACATCCCTGAAATCCACAGTCTTCTCATGTCAATTCTCTCCGTCACTATTTTCGCCGGAATACTCCTCTCCGCCGCTGCAGAGATTCGTGACACACGGTGGTTATGGCGGCGGAGCAAAACCGCCACTCCTCTTCAATGGCTTCTCTGTTTTCCTCTCGGGACTCGTCCTTCTGGTCGTGTATTCTTTTGGTCCTACGCGTTTTACCTCACTCGTTTTCTCCACATGTTCCGTACAATCTTTGCCATTTTCCGTCGCCGGAAACTCGCCGTGTCTAAGCTTTTCTGCAACTCCGTCATGGCTTTTACGTCTTTCTTGTGGCTTGAATTCTCACAGTCGTATCAGATTTTGGCCATTCTATCAACGACGCTGGTTTACTCAGTGGTTTATGGATACAGATTCTGGACCGGGTTTGGTTTACCCGGTTCGGCTTTTCCTTCGTTTGTCGTGAACTGTCAATTGGTTCTTGTGAGCTGTAATCTCGTGTCTCACGTTGGGGTTCTTACGATGCACCTCTTTAAAGGCGGATGCAATGGGATTGGCGCGTGGTGGTTAAACTCGATTCTCAACGGTGCGATTTTGTTGCTTTTTCTTAACTTTTATGTGAAAATGCATTTGCTAATACGACGTCGTAGCACTGAGACTGAATTACCAGCCAACGTAATGCAAAAGAATTTGTAGTAAGTGTTGGCTCGATAAAACAATTATAATATTTTTGTAATCACTTCTTAAGTTGAAATTTTTTTCTTATACATATGAAATCAAATATATAAGGCCAAAAGAAAATCAAATGATTCACGAAACAAAAGTTTTGCTTGCTTCCACATAGTCTCCATAGCCATCTTCTTCTTCTTCACTTTGTAAGCTTTTTGACCTACAATACTTATAGTAGATATACTGCAATATGATCTGTTTTGATTTTGTAGTTAAGGTAGCAAATATAACCTAGTGGAATTATGATTAATACATTGAGATTGTGCAAATAGTTAATAAGGATACGAATAAATCAAGTACTACGCAGACAATAGCATCAAGCAACCAAGCAAGATTTGGTTTGATGTTGTCCCATTCAGTTGTTCGTACAAGAATACTACCAACATATGTTGCATTTGCTACAAGTGCAAAAATGAACATAAGTGGATTCAAACCCTGTCAAATGTCGAAACATATTGTTAGATAAATCACATACTACAATAACAATTATGTTTAGTCTGTGTTGGTTGACATTTTTACCTCGACACTTCCTCTTTTGATCTAGTTCCAGAGATATCGTCCCGAGTCAAAAACAAATTAGTATCTATTATTATAAACAACAAGCAATGAAGAATCAAGACTAAGAGATGACTTACATTGAGCCAAATCTGAGGAATGCGACCACCCATGTAAATGGCTGCCATTAGCCATCCTAACCATTGTCCCAATGCACTATGCTCTACACTTCTTTCCTGCACCGAAACAACAATGTGTTTGAAATCATCTTCTTGCATTTCACTCATACATAATCAACAAAATGCTATATATGTCACGTACGTTTAGAAGCCGTCTACTTGAAACATATGCGTACTTTTCGGCTAAGCTCTTGGCCTGAATTGGAAGACTAACCGATGCAGCCAAAAACGTTCCAAAACCAGCCTGAGTCCAAAAATAGGTCAATAACTTAATATTATGTATTTGGGCCTATAGGCTATAGTGGGTCTTTTAAAGTTCTTTTAAGTAAAAACATATTACTAACCGATCTAGGAATTGGTCTTGGTTGGGTAATGGATTGAGTCGTTACTAATGGAAGTGTCGACATAGTCTCATCTTCGTCCGACGAAGAATCATTGTCTATTGCTAAAGCCGAAGGACCACTTTTAGTCACTCGAAAATACGATGTTCTTAAAGGAGGTGTGCCACTTCCAGCCAATGATCTCGCCGACCTGACATATATAGTCGCCCACAAAATTAACCACTCGTCACATTTTAATATGAAAATTATGAAAGTATAAAGTTTTGGTTTTAGAGTTTATAAGCAATTACAAAATATTTTTATGGAAAAAATCGTTCACTCTTTTCTTCTATTTCTTGAAAATTTTCGAAAACGACAAGAAAAAACAAAGTAGGCAGGGAAAAGAAGAAGATATGACTATATAATAAAGTATTATTTATATATTGGTTTTTTGTCACAAAATTTAACTTTAGTCGTTATCATATTAGAGTAAATGAAATATGAAATCGTACGTGTAATAGAACTCTCTCCGAGGAGAATCTTTGTTAGATCCTCTTGGGATCGAAACTGCAGATCCCATCGTCTTCGGTGGTTTCAATGGTTTCTTCTCTTCATCTTCATCCTCCTTCACAAAATTTCAATCACACTCTTATTATTACTAACAATAATGTAATTTAACTTATTTTACAACTAACGATAATATTACCTTTGGGCAGATTTTGGTGCGTCCATGTTTACAAAGTCTGTAGATATAATCGTAATAAATTGTCTGAATCACCAAGACCACAGTGCTCAGAGTGTAAAGCTATAACGAAATAGTTAGAAAACAAAGTTACGGGGCTGAATTGTAAATAAATATAAGTTATCAGATCAAATCATAATTAAACAAAAAAGAGACATTTGTTAAATAAAAAACGGCACGTAAGCTTATGACATATGTTTATGCGGCGAGTAGACAGCGAAGTTACCAAAGCTGTGTAGAACTGAGTCGGTAACTACAATTAAAAACCAAAAAACAATAAGAACTCAATAATAACAATTAAACTAATGATTAATCATCGTACTATAGATGTTTATGTGACTTACAGTAGCTGGTTCGAGAAGACAACCGACAAGATTAAAGACATCACTGCACCAATTGATACAAATCAGTAAAGAGTTGAGTAAAGTGATTAATATGTGTAAGAAATGGAGATGATGGTTGTGTACGGACCCAGCGACCCAAGCGAGGAGGAAGGAAAGAGAGACTCCATGACTAGATTTTGTACGGAAGTTAGTGAAGATTTGAGGAATTTCTGCAACACCCCAACAGATGAGGCTAATGATTCCAAGTGTGAATGAAACGTCATCGTTTAGGTTACAGAGACAGTCGTCAAAGTATTTCTCTACCCATCTCACGCATGGCTTCTTCTCCTTTAAGCAGTAACCTTCATACACCATCTCTTCTAGATCTTTCTATCTCTATATGTGTGTGTTTGTCTCTCTCTCTCTCTGGGAGGGTCTAAAGATTGTTTTATAGGATTGTGGGTTGAGAAAATGACAAATAATAAGGAGATAGGAAAGAGAGATATGTGTGTATAAGATACATGTATTCATATACATTGGACCATTTGTTTTACTTGATGAACCTGTACCGGGTTTGATGGAATATATACACAATTAGTCACCAACTCTAAACTTTGTTAGGTTTCACTTTCTTAAAGATGTTTTTCCAATCTAGATATTATAGTACAATATTATCATTATTCATTGGTAGCTTTGTTCGTGATTAAGGAGCATTAGCAACTTGTTATATTGTTATATATGTGATAGATATTTTTAGAACCCGGTTTGGAGAACCAATTCAAATTAACTATATGCAAACCAGAGGTCTAAATCTAAATATTTAATAATTGATGCCCGGCATCAATTAGAGATCTAAATCATTGAAGTATCAGTTAGTTAGTGGTTGATATTTCGTTCAGAATAAACACTTCATCTGCCTCATAATATTTGATGTTTTATCAAATTAATTAATGTTTTCAAGTATCAATGTAAAGTTAATTACATTTTTATCCGTTTTGACTATTAATATTCTTCGGATTGATTTATGATTGGTGGAACTATCATTTAAAAGATTAAAAAGTAATAGATATATTGGAAAAATTTAAAATTAATTAATTTCTTAATATATGGGTAAAAACCTTACACATAGACAGAATCGACAGAGAGGGAGTATATACAATCATCGTAAAATGGAAAGGAAAGACCATAAATATCGATACATGTAAATTCAGAAACAATTTCAAACTTAAAGTAGGAATGTGAAAGAAACGGTGGAATTATGATTAATATAGATGAGAGCATATTCTCTTTATCACATTTTGATGCTCTGTTGAATCTCAGATTGTTCAGGCTTTGTAGTACGTTTCATTCGGTATATTCTCTTCACGATTCTCCAATTCTTGATAGGGCAATGCATTTCTGTTTGCCATGGGCATTCAGTTCGGGTCAGATGTTTCAATTTTGCAGTTTTTTGGTTTCGATAATATGGTAACCAATAACAACGGTTTAAAATCTATTTTGGTTTGGAATAAGTATAACCGAATTAGACTCAAATGTACTGGTTCTGGTTCAGTTTCAAATGATTATTTGTGATTTAAAAATACCAACACTAAAAAAATGATTATTTGTAAATATTATTTTAGTATAAGTTAGTTTCGGTTCCTTTTTTTTTTTCCGTCTCAGTTAAAATCTGAAAAAAAAAAGAATCTTATTGGAATCCAACGGTTCTTTGCCAAGAACCAACACCGAAATTCAGGTTTTTATGCCCGGGATAGTTAAACCAAATGTAATCCGGTTTAATTGTTTTTGTCTTAAGTACGAGAATTTAATTGGTTTAAGCTCCATGATGTTGCCGTTGTCATAATGTAAAAGATCCTGTAGAATTTTATAGAGTCGAGCTCTATTTCCCCCCGATAGTTTCAAAAGTTTTCATATGTACCCAGTACTTTAGCTCATTAAATTTGCTCTTATTTTAAGTTTATAACATCCAATTCCTCCTCTCAAACTATTGTAATTTTGATTTCTCCCCGACGGTATAACTATTGGTTATCACGGTACAGTAAACCACACTTAACTTTAATTTAAGATAAAACAGGATTAAACCGTAATTACCTAATATGTGACCTGATTACAAACCAGATTATGCCTAACCAAAACTCAATTACACATAAACCCCCTCAGAATTTCTTAAACTTATCGTGAAATCAATTTGGGGAAAAAAACCCTAGAATCACGAATCAATGAAGAATCTTGCAATTGGCTATGGAAGTGGATGATTTAGTCGAAGGTGAAGAATGTTTACGTGGTGGAGGTGGTTTTCAGACAGTCTCTGAGATGGAGAAGGAGATTCGTGAGAAGTATAATTTTGATGTGGAAGACCACGTTGAGAAATGGAGCGACGAGGCTCCAATCCGACACAACGTTGTCCCAGAGAATAAGAGCGAGGACGATGAAGACAGTGAAAATGATGATATGCTCAGTGAAGATGAAAACAGAGAAGATGAAGACAGATAAGATGAAGACATCGATAAAGAGAGAGAGAGTTGAACACATAGATGAGGAAGGAGTTTCAGACAAGCGTAGGCGCAAGAGGACCTGAAGATTGTCCCGATTGATTACTCATTCTCTTCTTTCTGAAAATTGCAAGTACAAACTCAGAAGAAATCTGAAGAAAATTTGAAAAAATTTGAAGAAATCGGGTTATGCAAAGAAGAAGAAGAAACGAGTAATTGGGTTCTGCAATCGGGTCTAGTTTTAAACCCGCAATGGGTCGGGTTTGTCTCAGGATATGGGTTTCGGTTCGGTTTATTCACGCTTCAAAAGATTTGGTACCAGTTGCATCAATTTAAACCGTATTTATACTGTCGGGGAGAAATCGAAATTACAATAATCTGAGAGGGGAAATTGAATGTTGTAAATTTACAATAAGGGTAAATTTAGTGAGCCAAAGAACTAGATACATATAGAATTTTTAAAACAATCGAAGGGAAATAGCACGTCAATCCAATTTTATAACATTTCTTGTTAAGCCACTTGCATTTTGGAGTTTGTACTATTTAACTTTAGATTCGATTTTTTTTCATAATCTCCTCTTTTGTACAAAGCAAACGTTAAATCAAAATAATTACTACAAGCTTATTGGTAACTGAATTTGGAAAAGCCCGACAAAGTTGTAAATTTGTAATTTTGTGGCTCATTGGCTGACGCAAAACAACGGTCCAGAATTTTTACTGCACCAGGACATAATAAATATAAATGAGAAAATAAATAAATATATGAAGGTACCAAATAGATTACGTTCGTCGTGGCATCATGTTGCGATGATGATGACATCTTTCATGTGAACCGACTTCGAATTCAATGATATCTTTTTGAGATATCTCTGGCTTCTTAAATTCTTGAGTTTATAGCATTAATACAAAACAAATACTTAAGTTTTACGTTGTGGACAGAGTCGTGCCTACTATGTAATGAAATGTGTATTTGCCCCAGGCCTCAAATATTTTTCTAATTTTAAGGCCACAACTTTTACAAATTATTCAATTTAATTAACTAAAATAATTCTAATTTATTTTATTTTAGATTTATAAATATATTATATATTATAAGATGTGAATTTTAAGTTATAGATTAAATTTTATCGATTCAATTCTTAAAGAAAAAAACATATTATACATTTATACTTTAAAGTTAATAATATTTTGGAAAATTTTTTTTGTCAACATTTGGCCACAATTAGCCGGTCCATTAGACAAGTTCATGCATAATGCAGGCGGCGAGACTCGATTCCGGAACATGCAAGTACGACTGTCTTTAGAAGATTTACCACTTGCCACTAAGCTAAAGACCACTTGTATATTTTGAAAAGTTTCTTAATATAAAACATATTTATCATTCAAAAAATAACATATAAAGTATTATATATTACAATTTGCTTTAGGCCTCCAATGACCTGAGCACGACAATGGTTGTCGAGACGAATAAACGAGTTTGAATTATACTCCCTCCATTTCATATTACTTGTTATTTTAGGTTGGTTAAATTTTTTGTTTCACTTAACTTGTCATTCTCGTTTTCCAATATAATTTTTAATACAAAATAGTCTTATTTGTCCCTAACTAAATAAATAAAATATTAAATAATTAGGAATTCTAATAGTCAAATAAGTACATAGTAGACCATTTACCTATTTTTTTAATATGTATGCAAAACTATAGAATGACAAGTAAAATGAAACGGAATGAGTATGTGTTAGTGGGTAAGACATGAATCTATGTTTATTTTTATACTTAATCTAAAGATGCCAATAATTTATCTCCAAATATACCAATATTTTTTAAAACTAAAACTCATCATATTCAATATTTCTTTAATGGTTCGCCATATTTTTTTGTAAATGGAGTAAATTATTTTCCCAAATACTAAAAATTACAACACAAAAAAAAAACGAAATTAGTTACAAAAGTTTAATACGTTTAGTGACCACCTTACGTCTCTTTTCTTCTCGACAAGACATTGTTAACATCAATTCATTAGCAATCATTCTAAATTTCGAGTTATCTGCCAAGTAACAATGTCTTCATACGATATTATGTTAATAACAATTTTAAGAAAACTTTAAATATTGAGAAAAAGAAAGAAACGGCGACGAGGCGCCGCGACAAGTTGGTAGAGAAAGTGGAGAACACGTGTAATCATATCATCCTATCTCTTATGTCTATCTTCATACATATCTTCAGATACTTCGTTCTTGATAATGTCTGATTTTATCCACATTCGAAAAATTAATGATTGAGAACTAACAAGAGACGTTTCTCGATTTTCATCTTCAAGAACACTTGGATCGAGAACTCCATCTTCTACAAAGGTCAATGTGACGTTTTATACATCCTACGTTTTGGACCGTCGTCCTCTCAGCGAATACAAAAGCCATAATATATAAGTATAATGTACATATACATATCTATCCATTGGTCCAGATATGATAACTTTAAAACTTAAAATAATGATCGTATACATTTAGATTTTGAAAATATAATATAACACTGACCATATCTATTTGCTATCTAACATACAACAAACAACAAGCAACAAGTGGTTAGAATCTTGGTCCATATAAGAGTTTGGACAACACTAATGGTGGGTCTAAGCGAGTTCAAATCCCATCATCAAGTCAACTCCAAAGTCTGATCCAATGAAAACAAGTTCAAACCCTACAGAATCCTGGAGAACTCGTCGACAAAGAAAATAGAAAAACTCGATCTAAAAATCCAGGATGAGATTACAATATGTAAATACTGAAAAAAATCCCGAACAATCCAATTACAGTACGAATATTTAATGAGACATTAATGATTTATGTATATAAAGAGGAGGAAAACAAGATAGAAAAGAGGAATAGAAAAATAGCATGAAAACTAAATAAAATCGAGAATACTTTAGCTCCATAGCAAATAGATATTATCTTCATAGGAAATAATTATTATCCTTTTGCTTATTGTTGTTTATTGTTAGTTTTTGTATTAACATGCAAGAACCTTTGGTCTTGACTCTTAAACACAACAAAGAGACTCTAAAGCATGTTGAGCTTCCAAAATTGGATAAAAATGGGTTCAATGATCATTCATTTTAGACTTTGATAACCATGTAAAAGTTCATAGACATAAAAGCCATAATATTCAAGTAAAATTATACTTAAAAGTGAAAACTTTATGACTCTTAAACGTGCGTATAGCACCTATACATTTCTCTTTGCTTTTTTTTTCTCAGTCTATATACTCTAAAAACTATAAACCAAAGCTTTTGTATCTCTTTGAATCCCATTCAAGGAAATGTACCGGTCAAGCGAATATGGTCGAGTTTTCGCCTCAGATCATGCTCAAGGACTACTTTGTTACCTTGCCTGAACCCATCCCTATATGCCGACGAAGAATCTGACTCTATTTGGTGATTGAAAAACTCACCAAGTTTCATCTCAAATTTTGACCTTTCATCTTTCTTGGATGATGTTGAGATCATAGGAGCAGATGATGAAGAAGAAGATGCGATATCTACTAATGTTGTGCCAGTGTAAGTCTCAGATTCCAACCACATGTGAGCCAAAACCTAATAGATCCTTTCTTCCACTTCGGTCTAGATTTGGATACCCTACTCGTACATATACACAACAACAAAACATCAAAGAGCATTTATCTCATGAGCAAAGATTACCAATGAGAAGGGAAGGTTCTTCGAATTACCATTTAGTCGAAACTATGCATGCATCATCCCATGAGCAAGGATTGACCACGTTAACAAACTCTATATATATATATTAGACTATCTCATAAAGACAAAAAGTTCACTTCAAGAGCCTGTTAAGAAGACTTTTCTCACCGAGAAAATTCATATAAAATGAGAATGGTTGTAACTTCACAACGGTGTGCCAGCCTGCAAGGCTCTGTAATCATGTCTATCAACTTGTAGCCTACCCCAATTCTTGGTCTCCTTAACACCTATATGTGTGATAATCTTTCTGTCTTGACACAATTTGTGATGGAAAGAAACTAAACATGATTTTACTGCTTCAAAAAATTGGATGAGTGAGTACCGTGGTCACAGTTTGTTCTTGAGACAAACAACGTCCTCTGGTTTCAGGTAAATGATGATGCCCCTGCAGCAAATTAGATAGAAATAGGTTGAAATCAATGAGCAAGAGAGAAAGAGCGTATAAATAACATTATATCAATAAATGCGGATTACATGTTTCTCTCCTTCCATAGCCTCGTTTAGAGCTGATCTCTCCACCAAGAGCATAGGAATTTGCTGTTCAACTTTCATGTGTAAACCTTCGTAAAATTCACGTATCTCTAGGTACAATGGTTGGCATTCATGAGTGTCCATAATGGCTGAGTCGAGACATTCAAGACACAGTTTTCTACCATCATCAAGGATGAGATATTTTGTATCTGTCGGCTGAAACCATGAGCAAAAAAACAGAACACATCTAATTTTAAAACAGATTCTTAAATTCTGTTTTCATAAAGTAAAAATTATATATTTAACAACTGATCTCCATTCGCTCACAACTACAGCGTCGAGGAGTTTTCCATCACGCTCATGTGAAGTGACAATACTTTTGCATCCAAAAGAGTTTTATACATGAATAAATATTCTGATATTAATGTGCACGCGCAACAAAAGAAAATGCTAGTTGTCTAGAGAGTCTTTTTTGTTTTATAGCTTTGTCTAGAAAGTTAATAATTTAAGAGATATGTAATGGTTTTTCAAAAATGACGGAAGACGAAAAGATATATATTTATACAATAGAAAAATGCGACTTGTAGAAAAATGGTTCTTCATTTACCTTTTCTTATATCTTTTAGACTAAATAATTCGAATAATAATATTTGAATACAAGTTAAGTTGGAAAAAAATAAATTTAATACGTGAGTCGTGACAAATTCAAGTTCTTAAAATCATCCATCGACATTTACGTCTACGTACATTCTTAGGATTTATTTCCAACACCTTTGGCTCTTATCCACATTTTATTATTATTAATTGATAACAAGATTGGCTAGAGATTAATATTCATTAAATTCGGTAAGTCTCTCCAAAGGTAGATAATTTTGCATGGTTGTAGAAAAAAGGTCTCAGATTAGTATTTAATAATTTTCGCAAAGTTTAGGTCTTAGTTGTAGAAAAATTGGCAAGCGTTTTCATCAATAATTGCCAAACAGTTTGGCGTTACGCGGTATGGGTGGCTCGTTTATATGGATAAGAAGGCAAAAGAGGAAGAGAAAAGGCAAAAAGAACTCATCAAAGGGGATCCTTCAGTTGTAAGTTGCAAGGCTCATTTTTTCCTCCCATTGCATATCAATCGATGACTGTGAACTGATGAATCAAAATTTATGGAAATGTAGAAGAAACTAAGTCGCAAGGAAAAAAGAACAGTTTCTAGGATAGAGAGGGTTAGATAAAGAGAGACTTCAAGGAGTGTCGGAAGGGCAATGATTCATCATGATCCATACAGGTAAGATAGTAGTATGAAACATAAGGAAGCGAAGGTCAAGTGTAATGTTTAGCTCATTGACGTGCTTTTAAATTCACAGGTGCTCTCAAGAAGGTTTTTGTCGTTTTAAGCCTGTTCTTATGCCATACCAACTACAGAAACATTAGGAAAATAATAGCTTATTTCTTATTTTCCCTATTGTTACAGATCAAGATCCAGATTCCGGTCATATTCTCCATCATACTCAAGGCGGAATGGACGTGAAGGTCATTCGGATGAACAAGCAAACCAAAAATCAAATATATAACAGAATTTGGAGGCTCTGGAGATGTTGGTAGTCCAAAGTTTGAAGGATATTCCCCACCGCGTTCACCACACTCAACCTCTAGTTCTTGCAAAGATAACCACTTATTGGTTTGGGGCAACACTTGTTGTAGAATAAATTTTGTTCTAGTTGATTACATGTGACAACAAGGAAGCTTCCATTCTGGAACCACTTTTAAACTTGAATAATATTTGCTTATTATGGTTTACTACAAATAACAACCCTCGATGGTCAACTACAAATAAGCCCTTCCTGTAAAAGATGCTATGGTGCTAAATCAGAACAGTCCCTTTGGTGTGTGGGTTTGTACTAATTTCAGCGAAAAACCCTTCCTGTAAAATATGCTATGGTGCTAAACTATGCAAATAATTTCGAACCAAATTTATATCGCCAAGGCTGGATAGCATTATTTGGAACTGAATTCTCACTACTGTAACCAATATTGGTGGAAGCTGGACCCACTTGACCTCTAACTTGGGATCTAAGAAGATTCACAGAAGACGGACCTGGTTGTGAGCTACTAGTAATAATAAAAAAATGAGAAATAAATTTGACTAGAAAAAAATCTCCTCAGTAAGAATGTAACAAATGCACACAAATGTATAATATGTTGCAACCTACAAACCAACTAAATGTATGTAAAAAAAGTTGCCAAAGGAAAACTACACAACGTCCATGTTTCCTTCACCCAAATGACGTTTCAGTTCTTTCCTAGCCACCTTGAACTTCTGCCACTCCCTATTTCCTCTTCCATTAAGTCATGTAAAATCTTTACCTGAAACTCATCATTAGATGCCATGTATTCTTGGAATTTTTTTCTGGCCATAACATCTAGTTTGTTCTCCACTTCGGCTTCCTTAAATTGACGCCAATCCTTCATAACCTCCGACTCATTTTCAGCAAATAAAATACATTCAGTTTCCTGCAATATTTTCCACGCTGCGCGATACATTCTCCATTCTCTTTGTTCTTCATTGAGCAACTTAACAAGTATGCCTTGCTGAAATTCATTGGAAGGATCCATAAACTCCTGCAAAGATTTTCTTGCCTTGATGTCTAGTTTTAATTGAACTTCAGCCTCTTCAAGGTTGATTCTATCCTTCATAAGGGAAGATTCTCTTTCACTGTTCTTAGAAGTACAGTTACATGAGACTGCATATTAAATAAGAGTAAAGAAAAAGCATTAATTCCTAATATATGTCAAAAGTAGAGCGAGGAAGAGAAAGGAGGCGCTACTCTAATTTGTGAAGGAAAAAAAAAAGAAAGTAAACTTTGATCTGAATATAGGAAATCTTATTATATAAAGAAGGGTTTTTCAAAGTTAGTAATTAACAGGATTCTTCCACGTGTCAAATTTAACGATCCAAAAATTTTCTGGATTTATTTAAAACAATTAAAAATAAAAATCTTATTATATAAAAAGGGTTTTTCAAAGTTAGTAATTAACAGGATTCTTCCACGTGTCAAATCTAACAATCCAAAATTTTCCTAGATTTATTTAAAACAATTAAAAATAAAAATCTTATTATATAAAGAAGGGTTTTTCAAAGTTAGTAATTAACAGGATTCTTCCTCGTGTCAAATCTAACGATCCAAAATTATATCACAAAATATTTATATATATTTGAAATCCTATTATATGAAGGAAACGAATCTTAACATAAAAGGAAATCCTATTATATGAAGGAATCGAATCATAACATAAAATAGAATAGTAAATAAGAACCAGAAATAAGATCTTGTTTCTAATCTAAAAGGGAATTGTGAATATTAATCTCTATATATACATAAACACATAGAAATTTTTTCTAGCTCTTTCCTACTTTTCTTTTTCTTCAACTTAATCTTTATCTTTCGTTTACATCCAAGACAATCAAGGGAAACAAGCAAAAAAGGTAAACATTTAAAATTAAAAATACCATTATTTTGTTATACTATTATTAATATGATATTTTATCAATATATATATATATATATATATATATCTCTTATTATATAAAGTAAGGTTTCTCAAAGCAAGTAATTAACATGATTATTCCACGTGTCAAATCCAACGATCATAAAATTTTTAGTAATATATTTTAAAAAATAAAATTATATATATCAAAATATTTATCTTTATTTGAAATACTATTACATAAAGGAACTGAATCCTAACATAAAATAGATCTTATTATATAAAGTAAGGATTCTCAAATTTACTAATCCTATTATATAAATTAGGGTTTCAAAAGTTAGTAATTAATGGATTATTTCACGCGTCAAATTCAACCATCCAAATCTTTGCAGTATCCTATTATACAAAGTTGAGTTTCAAAAGTTAGTAATCAACGAGATTCTTCTATGTGTCGAATCTTATTATAACCTATTATATTAAGTTGGATTTCAAAAGTTAGTATTTAACGGGATTTTCCACGTGACAAATCTGATTAATAAGTTGGATCTCAAAATTAGGAAACCAACATACATATAAAATTTCAAGACATTATTCAAAATTTTATATTAAGTTTTATTTAATAAAAATAATCCCGTGCATCGCACGGGGCCATATCTAGTTGAATAAAAAGACTAAAGAAAAAATAAAAAATAATTAAAACTATAGAAAATTGTGATTCAATCGACATTAATGATTAGATATTAGTAACCGGCCTAAATCCTAAACCAAATTTGTGATTTATAATATTTAGATTAGATTACTAAAACTAAAGAAAGCTGAACAAGAGCCGCATCAGAGAAGAGTGAGACAATTTCGGCTGAAAGTGTTATTAGAAAATCGAAAATTAGTAAACCCTAGCTACTCTCTAGCACCAAATTAAACTAACTGGATTCAGGTTATTAAATCAAAAGAAAACTGAAAATTAGAAAGTCATTTCGTTAATTGAAACTATACAAAGAAAAAACTAACTAACTGCATATAAGGAAATTGAATAAAAAGATTAAAGAAAGAATAAATGATAATTAAAACTATACAAATTTTGCGATTCATCAAACTACAAAATGGACATAAGTAATTAGATATTACTATATCCTAAACCAAAACTGTGGTTTATGATATTCAGACTATTAAAACTAAAGAAAGCTAACGATCAAATCAAAGAAGAAAGAAAAGATCGAATTCACTTGCACGATCTTCGTGTAATATTAGAGCATCTCCAATGCTAGTTATAGGTATCACACCAATAAAATTAATATAATACTTTCACATGAGTCTCTCATTTGGAAGATTATGAGTACTTAGTGAAATGCTCCCAAATTAGACACATGTTAATTTTTGGTCTGTTAAAATTTGTTTATCTACTTATAATTTGTAATATTAAATAAATTAGTTATATGTTAAAATTTTTGGAATTCAGATTTATTTAGAAATCATAAAATAAAATTAGCTATCTATTAAGATTCATTATGCATAATTATAAATTATATACGATAATAGTTTTTTTATTAATTTCAGTTACAATATAAAAATTAAACTTAATATTTCTTCATAATAATAAATATTATATATGTTTTTGTAATATTTTAAATTTCACTATAAGTTTTGTTATGTAATATCTAAAAACTTATGATTTTAATTATGTAATGCTACTATTTCTCTATATTATTTAATAATTTAGATTATTAATATTATTTTTAAAAATTTTAAATATACAAAAAATATATTTAATAAATATATTTTGAGATGTAATTATTCTATATTAGTTAAGATTTTTAATTTAAAATAAGTTTTTAAAATTCAAAACTAATTTCCATAATTTTAAATTAATACAAAAATATTAATATTATATTACTGTGATATTCATGTAAGTATCACACTAATGGGAATGAAAAAAAATAGTGATACTCTAATGAGTCTCTCAAAATATAAAAATATTAAATATAATAATATTATAATGATAAGAGACTCCCATGGGTACCACCCATTGAATATGCTCTTAGATGCTCCGAAATGTTGGAAGTTTCTGCACGGTGAAAGCTTTGAAAAAGCTATTGTTGAACTCTGAATCAAAGAACAGAAGAATCAGAATCATTATCTTCACAAACGGAAAAGATAAAAACGATACAGAAACAAAAAAAGACCATGTTAAAACTAAGTTCGTAATTGGCAACGAAACCAACAAAAACAATTAATTTACTTTAGCTTAAATGGAGAGATCGCTTGAGTTGGTGGAGTTAGGGTATGAGTCGCTCGGGTTCTCGAAGCCAGAGGTTGAAGACAAAGAATTGATCTTGGGGTCTTCAGACTTGGAAGCTTTGAAGCTATCGGATCAATGCACACCGAAATCTCCACTATTGAAAACAGAATGCTTGATCTTCAGAATCAGAATGCTTTATCTTCAGAGACAGAATGTTTGATCTTCAGAAACAAAATGCTTGATCTTCAGAAACGGAAACAGGAAAAACAAAACAAAAGAGAGAGAAAACGATGTGTTTATAATTGGCACTCAGTTTCTATAACAAAATATAGTTCCACATATAGTTAGAGCATATGCATTTGTGAGAACCCTATAGAATCTTTCAAAAAATAAAAATATTAATATTTAATATAATTTAGTTTTGTAATTACATTTTTATTTTAAATATAAAATTTAACTAATTATATAGTGACATGTGGCATGATAATCTCTCATGAGGTTCTCAAAGTCTCTCAAAACCATCTCTCAAAACCATCTCTCTTACTTTTTCATTATTTTTAATGGTGAGAGATTTCATTGAAAGACTCTCACTAAAAATGGTCTTATTATGTCAATCTTGGACTCGGGCTAATAATATTCAGACCCAATGGACCCGCTCTGATTTCTTCCTAAATTACTTGTTTTGCAAGTATAGATAAAAGACTGTGACCTTTAGTTATACCCTTAGGCTTTTTTAAATCAAACCTTTTTCCTTTGTTTATTAAAAACATTGTGTTCTTTTTCCGCATGTTTTCGAGCTGTTAGATGCAATGGTTTCTTATCTCTTTCAATGGCTTTAGCTCTTCCCTAGCTTCATCATCTTCATGAAAGTTAAAAAGAAAAAACTTAATAAGTCATAAGCATGTATCATCAGAATCCTGCTGTATCTAGAGCTCTGTTCCTAATCTGCATTGCCACGCCAATAACATTTCAGAAGCTCTTCAATGCGTTGTGGCACCACATAAGCCCTTTTTGATTCATTAAACGGGTGACGACAAAGTAACCTTTCACCAAACAAACGAGTTTGAACCACTATATACTTCGAAGATTACTATGTCTTGGTGGGTAAAACGCGAATTTATGTATTTTTTTTTCACTGATTATATTATAAAAGCCAAAGAAAGATTCAGATGTGGAGACAAGACAACCAAAACCTAACCATACCTTGCAAAATGAAGAAAAAGCGGCTACACCAAAGTGTCAATCCACACAAAACCACGAAAAAAACTTAATCAAAAACAAGATCGAAAACAAATTAAATGGCAGAAATGATTGGTTTTATATATAAGCCTAATTTATGTATATTTCTATAATGTGCTTTTATATATAAACCTAATTTAAAGATACGAATAATTTATCTCCAGCTATATATACAAATATTTTCTTCTTTTATTTTTTAATATAAAACTAATATATATACAATATTTGTCACGTGAGAGTTCGACTCCACAATTATTATTTAAGGTTTAGGCATAAATTTAAGTTATAGATAGCTCTTATCGATCTAATGCGTAACAAAACAAATTTAGAAGTTATAAATTATTTTTGATTGTTTTCCCAAACACAAAACAAAAAATTAATTACAACTACTTCAGGTTGAGGAGAGATTATAAATCTAGTATTAGTATTTAGTTATTTACAAAAGATTTTCTTAAAATAATAGCAATCACAAAGATAAGAAAGATTTTCTTAACATGCAAGAACCTTTGGTCTTGACTCTTAAACACAACAAAGAGACTCTAAAGCATGTTGAGCTTCCCAAAATTGGATAAAAAATGGGTTCAATGATCATTCATTTTAGACTTTGATAACCATGTAAAAGTTCATAGACATAAAAGCCATAATAATCAAGTACAATTATACTTAAAAGTGAAAACTTTATGACTCTTAAACGTGCGTATAGAACCTATACATTCCTCTTTGCTTTTTTTTTCTCAGTCTATGTACTCTAAAAACTATAAACCAAAGCTTTTGTATCCCTTTGAATCCCATTTAAGGAAATGTACCGGTCAAGCGAATATGGTCGAGTGTTCGCCTCAGACCATGCTCAAGGACTGCTTTGTTACCTTGCCTGAACCCATCCCCATATGCCGACGAAGAATCCGACTCTATTTGGTGCTTGAAAAACTCACCAAGTTTCTTCTCAAATTCAGATCTTTCACCTTTCTTGGACGATGCTGAGATCACAGGAGCAGATGAGGAAGACGAAGATGCGATATCTACTAATGTTGTGCCAGCGTAAGTCTCAGATTCCAACCACATGTGAGCCAAAACTTGACATATTCCTTCTTCCACTTCTGGTCTAAGATTTGGGTACCCTACACTCATACATCGAGCAACTATTATCAGAATGCATCATATTCAAGAGACACTATAAACGGTCAATCTTTCCGATACTTCCTTAGATTCAATTGTTCAACGTGATGAGAAGGGAAGATGCTTTGAATTACCATTTAGTCGAAGCCACGCATGCATCATCTCATGAGCAAGGATTGACCCCGTTAACAAACTGTACATATTTGTAAGACAAAATATTTTAGACTATCTCATAAAGACGAGAAGTTTTGTACAGGAGTCTGTTAAGAAGAGATTTCTCACCGAGGAAGTCCATATAAAATGAGAATCGCAGTTACTTCACAACGGCGTACCAGCCTGCAAGGCTCTGTAATCATGTCTATTAACTTGTAGCCTGCCCCAATTCTTGGTCGCCTTAACACCTATATGATAATCTTTCTGACTTAACACAATTTGTGATGGAAAGAAACTAAACATGATGTTACTGCTAAAAGAAAACTGGAAGAGTGAGTACCGTGGTCACAGTTTGTTCTTCAGACAAACAAAGTCCTCTAGTTTCAGGTAAATGATGATGTCCCTGCAGCAAAAATATATAGAAGTAGGTTGAAATAAATGAACAAGAGAGAAAGAGAGTATAAAGAACATTTTATCAGTAATTAGCGGTTTACATGTTTCTCTCCTTCCATAGCCTCGTTAAGAGCTGATCTCTCCACCAAGAGCATAGGAATTTGCTGTTCAACTTTCATGTGTAAACCTTCGTAAAATTCACGTATCTCTAGGTACAATGGTTGGCATTCATGAGTGTCCATAATGGCTGAGTCGAGACATTCAAGACACAGTTTTCTACCATCATCAAGAATGAGATATTTTGTATCTATTGGCTGAAACCATGAGCAAAAAAACAGAACACATCTAATTTTAAAACAGATTCTTAATTTTGTTTTCCTAAAAGTAGAAATCATATATTGAACAACGGACCTCCATTCGCTCACAACTACAACATCGAGGAGTTCCATCACGCTCATGTGAAGGACAATACTTTTGCATCCAAAAGGGATGCGCCCTATACTCAATAAGACCCGCTGGATTTGTCGGAATCTAGAGTTACATTAAGTATACATATTAAGCTTAGTTTCACCTGAGAAAATATTTTTGGTAAAACGTAACTGAAATATAGAGATCAGAAGTTGAAAATCACTCACGAAGTTATGGCAAATATCACATTTAGGATGATGCTGCTCCTTGTAACACAATTTGTGATAAGGCCGATTTCCCGACATTGAGAACTGTAAAACACAGCTTAACAGGTTATAGGCTTCACAAGAATCAGGACATGTAATAAAAAAAAACGAAATAGATTGGGACCTCATAATCTACGATGGGCTTATCACATGCATGGCAGCAAAAACATTCAGGATGCCAAACGCCACCCATGCAACTCAAAAACCTTCCATGTCCAATCTCAGCTTGGCAGCCAGCGCATATCCTTCGAGAAAATAATTGCAGCAGATGTGAATACTATCAATATCTCGAGAATGCTATTGTCTCTGACTCTAAGAGATAGATATTAATGCATCTTTTTACCTGTGACTAGAAGGCATGAGGTAGGGATATGGTTGGAATAAACTTCCCGGATCATACCGAGGAGGGGATCCCTCATTCATGCTTTCTTGAATGGCTTTGGCGAGTTGCTCATCTTCCTCCAGTTGAGCTTTGGAACGCCTCCTTTCTTCTTCCTCTACTAATCGAACTTTTGCAAGCTGTTTCTCTATTTCTTCTAGTTGAGCTTCCTCTCGCCTTTTCTCTTCTTCCTCAATTTGGGCTTGAGCTAAGCGTCTTTTCTCTTCCTCTGCAGCTTCTACCTGAGCTCTCATACATTCTTCATCCTCATCCTCATCTTCATCTTCTTCGGTTTCAGATTTGTACTCTATAAGACATGATATTTAGGAAACAGCTTACCAAGTTGCAATTCTACACAACTTTCTTAAATCTCTTAATGTGTGCTGTTACTCACTATGCATACAAAGGGCATAGAAATAACCTTACCGATGATTTTCTTTCCTTTGTCATCTTGTGGAATTACATGTTCTTGTTCGGAAAGAGAGAGTGCAATAGCACAATCAATTTCTTCTTTGTCAAAATCAGATCCATCCTGAAACAGAATTCCAAGAAACCTTTTAATCTTCACTTCAAAATGGCTTTTTTGTTCAATAACACTCCAAATACGAGAACGAGATCATGAAAAACAACAATGAACCAAGAATCTAAAGAAAAACTTCCATTTACCGCAGAATAACGAGGATTCTCCAAGTTTCTATCCTCTCTGTATCTTCCATTACACTGTCCATCCGAGAATTTATGGCTAGAACCCTTAAGGATTTTAGTTAGCCACCCCATTGGCAACAACAATGCCCTGCCTGCAAGGAGAAACACTGTTCTGAAGTACCCAAGGAAGAGAGGAAAGTCCATAACCTTTCTTTTAGTTCTTTAATTAAGGATTAAGACATAATTGGTAACAAAAGAATCAAATTGAGAAGAAAAAATCCAACAAAGAGAGTTTAAGAATATGCAAAGACATTTGAAGTAAACAAGAGAAAGTGATTAACCAGGAAATCAGCAATTGAAGAAAGGTATTACAGGGATTGCATCAGATAAAAGTGTTACCAAATAATGCAAAATTGAATCGAAAATAAGGAACCAAAGTAGATGCTTATTATAAACAATCCCAATATCCATTTTCTGATCATTCCAGAATTAAGCTAAGGTTCTCATCGAAATCATCCTAAAAACAAATCCACCAATTCTAGATTAAGTTCAGTTAATTGTTCACAGAATTCGTTGGATAATTAAGGGAACAAGAGGCATTCATCATTCTAGATATCCAGAAAAACAAAAGGATCGAAAGTTTTTATGAAGCTTCTTAAGAAGGTCTCGAATGTACAACTGTTAAAGAAAAGGAATCTAAGTACAAGTAGATAAACAGAGCATAGAATTTAGAAGTTACCTAAAAGAAAAGACGAAGAATCAAAAATGAAAATTTGACAAAACTAGATGACCCTTTGGATCAAAAAAGAGAACCCAATAATCATGATTCTTCAAATTCTCTCGATCACCTGAAAAATTAGGACTTTTATTAGAAGTGGAGAGTAATGACAGAGGAAAATTAGAGAGAGAAAGGGAAGAGAACACTTGAATTCGAAGCAAAAGCCTTAACCTTTTTAAGACCCGTGACTGTTAATTATCTTAAAAAGCGTGCAGAAAGCTTAATAAATGAAGAGGATAGAGAAAGAAATATGAGTAGAGAATAAATCTCCATTAGAACTCACTTAAAGTAAGGACTTTATGGAGAAGATGATGGAATTGGTAACAAATTACGTTTTTTTGGGGGAAGGTCAAGCAAGTGGGCACTTGTAAACAAAACTAAACCACATTATTTTGCGGAAGAAAAAATAAAAAAAGGTTTATTAGAAATCCAATCTTTGAAATTTGAAGAGAAAAGATGAAATGGACAAAATATTTTTTTGACAATCTAGTAATTTCCCTTTAGTTAGCCTCACTTTGTTTATGACTTCTTCTCATAAAACTTTTTTGGATAAAATAATTTTCATGTGCATAATCCTCTCTGTTTAAATATCATTTTAGAATCATTTTAACAATAAATATCAATTTTAAAGTTTTAGTTTGAGAAATATCAAAGGTTTTTTCAATTTGAATTTAACAAAAAAGTAAAAAAAATACAACCTATTGTATTATCACATACAAATACAACCAAATGATTTGAAAAATGATAATTTTATGAACAATATTAATAAGATCACCCTTTACACTTTTCAATTAGGAAAATGAAACTTTTAAAAAATGTTAGAAAGATGTAAAACCGGATTAAAAGATCTTTGTAACAGTAAAAAAAACTCACTGGAATTGTTTAAAGTTGTTTTAAAGCTTGTTTATAGTTCACACCATTTTTTGACATTTCTCTTAATTGTTTGAAGTTGTTTTAAAGCTTGTCTATACTTCAAACCATTTTTTAACATTTCCCTTAGTAGCTTGATTAGTATGGATAGTTGGAACATCTTAGTTGGATTATTACTTTCCAAATTTTTCTCTACCCAAAAAATCGTTCTGTTAGTCCTACTTCAACTTCATGTAATTAGTGCTAGTATATGAAAAGTTTTAATTTTTTTTCATCATGTAGCATGAACAAATAAAAAACATGATAACTGCGATTGTGAAAAAAAAGAGTAAAACGCATGAGTTGAAATATGATTGAATTCAGAAAAATAGCAAACAAAAAAACCATACTTTGTATATATTAAGAGTACAGAATCCAAAATTTAGGACAAGAGTAAAATTATCAACTTAAATTTTTGAGAGTAGGTAAGATCATCTAATACTTTATTCAGCTCAACCTAATACATTATGCATAAAACCAAATGATTTGGAAAATGATACAGTATGAACAATGTCAGCTATCATAATGTAACATTGCATTTTCCTATATAATTACTATATTTTTGTGGTTGAGATTTAATTAGTGGGTAGGTATAATCAACTGTCAACTCTCGAGAAAAAAACATGTGTATATTATTATTGTCTTTAGCCAATCAGTTAACAATTTAAATGTTGAAAATTAGTATTCACTTCTGGATTTTATTTTAATTAGGTACTTTATAATTTTTTATCATAAAATTAGATGATTGTTCCACGATATACTTTTTGGAAAAAATGATATGAATTTGTAGTTGTTTATATTTACTTATAATCTTTATATAGTATTTGTTATTTGATTATATTTACTTAAAACCTTCATTAGATTTTGCTTCACTGCCAATTAATCTTTATATATGTACGTATAGATGATACAAATATGTGTTTAGTTTACATTTATTAGTATTTGACATGTTGATTTAAATATTTGATGTGATTCGAATTTGGATGGAATTTTAAATTTTCATATAGTTTAATTTCAGTGAATTTGTAAAGAGTGTAATTACTTTTATGTGGATTAACTTTTGACTTAGAAAAATATCTAGGAATACAAAATTATATATATGATATATAATTTTACAAGTATCTATCGTTTCTAACGGATTATAATATACAATTCTTCAAACATTTATATGATTTTTAATCACAATATAATTTTTTACCGTACCAAAAAACACTATATAAATTATAATATAATACTTTTTGGATATTAAGAACATTAATTATTAGCAAAATTTATAATTTAGTTTAGTAAATTAAGAACAATATGTATAGATATGCATATTTTAAGAAAGTTGTTATTTTTTAGTAAAATGAATTCATAATATTGATACATGACTAGATATGAAATAACTATATATAATATACATATTATCATAAAGAAGTGATAATATAGTATAATATTATAGATAACATAAATACTAACTATTATATTTAATATAACAAATATATATAATGAAAGTATCTAATATAACTGTTAATTTTTTAAAGAGAAAAAACAAAATAGTAATTTAAACATCAATTGATCAAACATACAAAGATTAAGAAAGGAGCATAAAAAATTTTAGAAAGGAAATTATCTAATATAAAATACAATTTAACCGCAGGTGAATTTGCTGAATATACAAAGATAGTTAGTTAATTAAGAAAATAACAATAGCAAATGAATAATTTATAATCTGACTTTAATTTTTATTTTATTCTTTTAAATTAACAATATAATGTTTTGTTTGTAGGTATAATATTATAGTTAGTAATATAATGTTTTATTTGTACGTATAACAAGTTCAATATATATAAAGAATGGGGAGAATGGGGATGAATAAGAAGAGTTCTCATTATTTGCAACGATAACTATTAAGATAAACGTACAATATAGAAAATAGCATGATAATAATATTGTTAACTATATGATCTAAAGGTAAAATGACAATTATGAGTAAACAGTAACCCAATTATTTTCTCTTCGTTACTTTGTCAATTTCAAAACTATCTATATATGGTGAGTCTTTACAATTTTTCTTTAACCAAATACATAGAAATTAGTAGAGATTTAGTCTTCTAATTTAATTTTTAATGACATGATATGTAATATAATACATCACAAAAAGTTGTAGTGCTAAAAATGATCCTTTTATTATTATTTTTGGTAAAGCATCTATGCATGTGTTTTGTTTTCTGTAAGATAAAATTGATTTAGTAGTAGTTGAATCAAGTGACGTTCATTATATTGTGTTCACACTCATTTCTTACGCAAGCAATGAATAAGAGTATTGCAACAGACAAGCATATTTGGTATAATATGGCCATCGTAGTTATCAATTGGCTTTAAGAAATATAAAATCCAATTTATTCACAATCACTCCTGAATTGACCATAATATATATTGGGTATTACTGATGTAAGCGATATACTGAGATAGTTTATCAGTGGCCATATTGTAAATTGACATCACTATGTAACTAGTGAAAGTTTTCTTAAGGCCCATGATGCAATATTGGGTCGAAGAGTTAAACCCATTGTTGTGGAAATAACGAGTTTAATGGGTTTCCGAAATCAGTCACTAGTTTCGGCTTCCAGCTACATAGGACAAAAAAAATTTTAAAAATATATTGGCTTTGGCAATATTCATTTGTTGTACAAAAAGAATTTTTTTTGTCAACGTTACTCGTTCTTTCTACTATATAATCGATAAAGAACTGATCTATAGCCAAATTACTGGACCTAGTGAAATTTGAACCCCACTTAGCTTGTACATAATGATTTATCAATTTATTTTTAATATTATTCTTTTTTTTCAACATTTGATCGATACGACCCAATCTATAACCTAAAATCCATCTCTAAAAATTTTTTTTAAGCTACCATCAGCAGATAGAAATTGAAGTCTGGTACCGAGTCATTAGTTAGATTATCTTAATCAATAGTAAATCGGCAATACTATTTTTTTCATTAGAATTATTTATTGTAAATTTAATTTAGAACACTGAATAAAGAAAATAATTTTTCGTTACTCCTCTTATCCACCATATCTTTTTTGTAAATTATTTTTTTCAGAAAAAAAAAAAGACCGTGAAGCTTGGTGACGAAACAGGCTGTCATGTTCATCGATCAATACACGTGGCGAATTGCGACACGTTGATTCAGACATGGACCACAAATCCCACGTGGCTATGGCCATCCCTTGCCGGTTTTACAGGTGGACCAATCAAATTGAAATGTCTTTTGCGTTCCTTTGGACCATTTTTTATGTGATTAAGCCATTTAGTCATTTGTATAATAATATTAATTAGTTGTTAAACCATGTAGACACAAAAAAGGATATAGATAAATCAATCATTCAATAATGACGGTGCGACTGATTAGATTTTTTTTTTTCTTCATCGAAACTTATATATCTAGTCAAAGTCTCACGATTAAATTGTAAGATAGCTTCTACGTTTTATATTAGTTGTTATTCTAGATTTTATTTCTTGTTTCAAATTATTTTTCATTTTCAATGTAATTTTTGTATAAAATTTTCACATATAACATTATAATAAATTCTATATAATACTAATAAATATTGTAAGGTTAATATAGTTGACATAAAAAATTTCTTAATCTACATAAAATAACCTAGAACAATAATTAAATTAAAACAGAATGAGTATATCTAATCATGCAACGAAAAAGAAAGTCTTCAGATAGAAAAACTAAATGATTTGCAAAGAAAATATTTAAAAATAAGGTGACAGTAAATTAACCATGAGAATGTTGGTCCCTTGGACCTTCACACATAAAAACACTTTGATTCTATTGTTTTTCTACAATTGATGTTTTTTTTTTCTATTTATTCAATTAAATATTGTCCAATGAGACAAAACAACTATATGGTACCTTCTAATTTGGGTTCTATATAGTATCATTAACTTACATAAATTGGAATTATATACATGATTGAATTATGGTTACTTCAAAATCAATGAAACGTACCAACAAGTTAGATGCAAAATCTTTGAAGATAAAGCGCTGCATACTCTTAAATATAGAATATGAGAATGTATATGGTAATGTAATAAAATTTAATTCTATTTGGCCAAGTCAATAGTCTTTGTTTATTACAGTCGTACATAGATACAGCTACAGACTTTACTATTTAGTCGTAGTCAAGTGTGTGCACATGAATTCACTAGCTGAGATGTAAACGAATAGTGTACGTAGAAACCATTCAAGAAAACAGAAATCCACATTAATAATAATAAACAAATAAATTACAAAATGTGTCAGTCTCGATCACACATATATGTAACTGTGGTTGATAGCAAAGAAAATTTGATTGGTTAGAAGGTTAACATCATTAGGTGCGAATTTCAAAAACTTAAATTGAAATTAATAGTACATAATTGTAATCTTTTTAAGACTCGATGTGTTAATCATTATAAAATATATTTCGTTTAGTCACGTCTACATCGAAACCTAGATATTACAAAATAAGTTTAACAAAATGAAAAGAGAACATCAGAAAAAAATAAATAAAGAAGAAAGAACAATTTGATAGACACCAAAAGAACAAGAAAATGGAATAAGAAGGGACCATCACTGCCATTTTCACAACTCCTTTTGTGGTCGCACTCTCCCATTACTCATGAATATATAATTATTCAAATATTTTTGTTTCTTTCTCATGGAGACTTTATAACATATTTATATAATAATCAAACTTCGTGGTAAATAAAAGCATAAAGTTAGGAATGAACATAATTTTGAACCCCTCTGGTAACTTCAAACTCAACATGAGTTTGTCTCTTTCCCTTTCTAAACTTAAATAACTTGTGGATGGATAATTATTTACGATAAAATTTGCGAATATAAATAAATATGTCTTTTTAATTATTGCAATTCTAACGTTATTAGACGAACGTGAAATCAAACCTAGTTCATGTTTTTTCAAAAGGCCGAGATAAAAGCTTTTATATATTGGCTTAATCAATGAACATTGAACGGCACAATGGCATGAAACAATCAATATAAATGATATCTTGTTTTGAAGAGATTTTTATTTGTCGAACAATAATTAAATCGATAAACTTTGATTTATAGTCAAAAAGTTTTATTTAGAATTGGATTGGATTCGAGCTCACCATCTTGTATCAAGATAAATCTAGAACAACTTAACTGAGTTACATGCTTCTTGACAAATCAAGAGATCATATTCGAAATTATGATGAATATTGATGCGAGGTGGAGAAGTGAGAAACGTGTAGAAGTTTTTTTAAAGAAAAGGATTATTAAAAAGTTAGAGTTGAGACGATTGAAGATATGTAATAAAGGAGATAGCTAAAAGGATTCATTACAAAACAAGTTGGGTTTTTGGTTTGGTGGGTAAAGAGTATAAATGCGTAAAGAAGAGATCCTTACCACTCGTGCCATAAAGGAAGGTTCGGCACGTAACCAAACGGATCCTTATGCATACGTGTGAACGCAGGTTGGGTTTCACGTGACCAATTTTTGTAAGAACTAATTTTATTTCCAAAAATAAAATTAAAGGAGAAAGATATATTGGTAGGAGAACAGAGGTTAGAAGGTTGAGCTGTCTATTGTCACTCCAGTTTTGTTAGAGCTTAAAATTATTAATAATACCATATAATTAGCATTATTTTGTATGATTTTTTACGTTGCTTCTTTATTCATTTCTCCTTTTTCGAACAGAATACAATTCAATCTTTTTACTTATCAATTATGTTTTAACAAATGCATCGTTGTATATATAGTTATAGAGAAAATGTTTTGTTAGTTAATCCAGCAATACTAAAAGTTAAACAAGGATTATCGTCGTGCTAATATGATCCTGGCATAATAGATTCCAACATAGTGTCACAATAAACAAATCTCAATTTAAGTGGACTTTACACTTTTGCTTTCGACGTTTCCACTAACTTTTTTTTCTATTATGGACTTATATATAACCTACAACGCGATATCCAATATTTTTCTATCTGTTTGTGGGATATGCACGTCAATTCGAATTCGGAAATGTTATTTATTATTATTGTTACAATTTTTGTAGTAAAACATGTGTAATATACATTGGTGATACCCAATTAATCGGGTCTATTAAGGACATGCCCAATTAAAAATTAACCTGAAGACAATTAAGGAAAAGAAATCAGGCCGTGATCAAAAACTGTAAATGTCGAATCAATCACAGCGAAATTGACGGACAAGTAAAAGGAAATAACGAGTTCATCAACATTAATGATAATTGATTTGATGAAGTGAAATCATCGGACTCGGCAACAATAAAAGGGAGAGAACGAATTCGTATAGGGGCATCTCACATTCAATAGAATTCACTTTGTTACTTCAGTTTACTCCTCCCTCATTGTAAACCCCTGTTGAAACTTAAATTAAAGTTTGAGGATCAACATAATACGAAATGTTATTTATTATGAGATTTATACCAAAGTGCCATACTTAAAAAACACACAATTCGATCTCAAAACTGTCTAGACTAATCAAACAGTTATGCGTCAATTTCTATCGGTTTTGTAGATTATACCCACACACAAACCTAATTAACATTGGTGACTTATTGACTTGCGATCATTCCTCTTACCATAACATGTGCCAAACAACACGTTCGGTGCGTGCGAGCTTCCATCTTTCATTATTTATTTCATATGCCATAAATAATTGCAGACGGCGTTTTATTACCATTTTTTTGATAAAGACATGTTTCATTACGTTATCATCCAATCTTTCCTACTTACATCGTACTTGAACCTCAAGTAGCAAAATCTCAGTTCATATAAGATCGATTGTCAGAAAACAAATTAGTTTTGATTTTGTAACTTTTGCATGAGTAATTTCAGTCTAAAACCCTCGCTAATATCACAAATTATACATCTTAACAATATATGTACGTATGATTATGTGATTATTATAAAGTCATTAGCTCACTTGTGGTTAGAACTTAGAATCAATTGATTATGACACTCATTTTGTTTCGGTACAGTGATTATGACACACGTACGAACTTTTAGAGAATCATATTCTCCTTCTTACAAATTGTCTTAAATCAACCTGAAAATACTTCATCGTAGCTGTTTTACAATTTTTCTAAAAAAATTCCAAGTTAGGATCATACCTAAATATATCATACGCTTATTCTATTCACAACTAAGATAGATGAGAAGTGAAGAGCCCACACATCAACAATAACCAGATTTTGAGAATGGACGTCATTGACCCCATCTGCAGTTTAAGCCAACGTAAACAGATAAATGGAAGGCGAGGGTAGTATGGGAAATGTACCTTGGCAGTATTTTTTTAGATACGACAATATAACTATTGAATATTTATGGTGGTGGTTCGAATCATTGAGATGACCTTGTACTTACTTTTTTCTTTTCTTTTCAATTCATTTTTTATCATCAAGTTTCCAAAATAATTTTTGATATTTTTGTGACCGCCGACATTTCCTATAGATAAAAACAATTTTTTAAAAAATTGCATTGGATTTTACTTTTTTTATTTCAAAATGATTCCTTTGTCGATTAAAAATGTAAAAACCATTAGTAAAATTATATTACACAAAATAAATAAAAGAATTAATAAAGAAGATTGGTGGGCTAAGAAAGAAGAGTGACCTCTCTTTCTCATTATCATGTATTTTTTATACTTTTGATATTTTAGTGAATTTCTGAATAAACTCTTAGTAACAAAGAAAAGGAGAGTCCAGAAAGAGAAAGAGAAAACGATACCTAAGCTCTCTATTATCTTCTCTCTGCAACAATCACCAAAGGTATTATCTTCTTCTTCTGCTCTCTCTTCCCTACATACACATATGTATGTATAAATTACGTATATATATCTCTATATGTATTTGTTCATCAGTTATAGATTGATGTAGATAGATTCGAAACAAAACCTGCATAAGACCTAGTTGACTCTCTCTCTCTCCCTTTCTCTATCTCTTTCTCTGAATTATGTTTGTCTGAATCATTACAGGATCCAAGAGAGATATTTATATATATACCATGAAGAAGAACGTTGAAGACTTGATATGGGAATAGCTATAGCTTCTTCTTCTTCTTCTACTTCTACAATTCTATTGAAGACTCTTCAAACCAATTCTATGTCCCAAGATTATCATCATCATCATAATCAACACCAAGGAGGAATCTTCAGCTTCTCTAATGTATTCGATCGATCAGATTCTTCTTATATAACAACTCAACAGAAGCAAGAGCATAGAAGAGTAGAAATGGATGAAGAATCCTCAGTCGCCGGAGGTGGGATTCCGGTCTATGAAAGTGCCGGAATGTTATCTGAAATGTTTAATTTCCCTGGAAGTAGTGATGGAGGAAGAGATCTTGACCATAGTCAATCTTTCCGGTCAAATAGACAGTTACTTGAGCAACAACATCGGAATATTCCGGCGATGAATGCTACAGATTCCGCCACCGCCGCCGCCATGCAGTTATTTCTGATGAATCCACCACAGTCTCCTTCATCTACAAACTCAAGAAGCCACCATAATTCTTCAACTCTTCATATGTTACTTCCAAATTCATCAACTAACAATCAAAGCTATACTAATAATATGTCTATACATCAGCTTCCACATCAGCATATGACGTGGCAATCTTCTCCCTCCGATAATCATCGTAACAGCCAGACTGAGATCGGGACAGTTCACGTCGAAAACAGTGGAGGACAAGGCTTGTCTTTATCTCTTTCATCGTCTTTAGAAGCTGCAGCTAAAGCAGAAGCCTATAGAAATATATACTATGGATCCAATTCTTCTAATGCACAATTCAATCAATTCAAGACTCTTCTTGCTAATTCTTCTCAACCTCATCAAATATTAAATCAATTCCGATCACCACCGGTGGCTGCAGCATCTTCGTCCTCTTCCATTGGAGTGGTCAATATTTTAAGAAACTCAAGGTATACAATAGCCGCACAAGAATTGTTGGAAGAGTTTTGTAGCGTTGGAAGAGGATTTTTAAAGAAAAACAAAGTTAGAAATAGCTCAAACCCTAATACTAGCGGCGGTGATAGTGGCGGTGGCGGCTCTCCTTCGTCGGCCGGAGCAAGCAAGGATCATCCTCCTTTGTCGGCCTCTGATCGGATTGAACATCAAAGAAGGAAAGTGAAGCTACTCACCATGCTTGAAGAGGTATGTTCATATTTTTACTTCAATTAATCTTGATTTTGGCTTTTCCCTTGGTGATAGTAAGTAAATTTTACGTAAATTTTGTTTTCATGAAATTTCTAAAAAATTTTTTTATTGTTATGCAGTCACATTTATCCAAGAGTTATTACCACCAAAAAAAAAAAAACATGATCTGGCTGAATTGGTCTTTTGTTTTCTTGATTATCAACTGATTTTATTATTTAGGTAGAGTTTGATTACGCAATCCTACCATAAATTATTAAAAATCTAATTTTCAATCATTTTGCTCGTGTGCCGGTCGTATTATAAAGTAATTAGATGCTTAATTAGCGTTTGGTGAAATCGATTAACCAAAGAAATGCATTAATATTGGCGCTTCCTTCTTCATATAAGCTACTCTCATTACGTACCAAACCAAACCCTTAACGTTACTTATTTGTTTAAACCATAATTGAATTAGTTGACTTTTTTTTTTCTCACTAGAACATATTATTTTAATCCATGCTAGAGGATACGATAAAATGCATTGTTGGTAGGATTACGAAACTTAAAAGTGTATCTGATTTTGTCCGTAATATCTTACTATTTCATTATTGTCTCATATTAACGTAATTGATTAATCTATGAATATAACTTTATTCGATGAAACCAGTATAATCACGTGAATATATAATATACACGAGTCAACAATGATATTAAGTAAAAAAAGTTGCAAATATGAAACATTGATGAATAGTTTTAATGCATAGTTTTTGTTTTGTTGGCAGGTGGACCGACGGTACAACCATTACTGCGAGCAAATGCAAATGGTTGTGAACTCTTTCGACATAGTAATGGGTCATGGTGCTGCTTTGCCATACACTGCATTGGCTCAAAAAGCTATGTCGAGACATTTTCGTTGCCTTAAAGATGCAGTTGCAGCTCAGCTTAAGCAGAGCTGTGAACTACTTGGAGATAAAGATGCAGCAGGAATATCTTCTACTGGACTAACAAAAGGTGAAACTCCGCGTTTGCGTTTGTTAGAACAGAGTTTGCGTCAACAACGTGCGTTTCATCAAATGGGAATGATGGAACAAGAAGCTTGGAGGCCTCAACGTGGTTTACCTGAACGCTCCGTTAATATCCTTAGAGCTTGGCTCTTCGAACATTTCCTCCACCCGTAAGTCAAATTTTCTTATTATTATAAATTAAATTTGAAAGAAAGAAAATAAATGTCATATTTCCTCTGAGTTCATGTGGTTAAGTGGTAACGAGACGGATTTGGGACGCTAATACGTTTCAAGTTTGATATACATGTCATGCAAAACAAAAATACATTGCTTTGAACACGCATTAAGATATCAGTTTTTGTTTTCGATCATTTTGCATATTCGGAGTGATGGTTTTTCCGTGGACTAGTTTCTCCTAGAGAGTATCTAGATCCTTTCATAGGTCCCAGATTTACTCTGAATTATAATAAAAATAATTCATATATCTTTTCTTGTTATTTCAATTCTAGTTGCTTTAGTCTATGTCTGTAGAATTTTGCTATTTTATTGTTAATAAGCGTTATCGAAAAAAAGGAAAAAAAGCAAAAGAGACAAGTGTTTTTTGTACTATTTTTAACCTCTCTGTCAAAACTGCTTTATGAGTAAAAACAAAACGAAAAGAAAAAAGTAAGTTAAAGAAAATTGGATCTATGAAATGTAATCATCAGCTTTTCTTTTGTCTCTTAGATTCTCACGCCCTTGTTGGGAAAAAGAAGAAGAAAGTCTGTACAATATACTTGATTGTATTGTCTAAAGAAAAATTATAAAATTAGATTTGAGTTTAGGGCAAAGATCGAGTGATGTCATTTTCTGGTCTCTTTCTCAGGTATCCAAGCGATGCAGATAAACACCTCTTGGCTCGACAGACTGGTTTATCCAGAAATCAGGTCAGTCTCTATTATATTATATTTAATATGTACTATATATGTATATATATCCACATACACAAAACTGGATTACTAATGAATCTTTAACCTTCTATATTAGCATGTGTTAGGATTGGACCAATTTTACACACTTATAATATAAAACCTAACATTTAAACTTCTAAACCCAAAGAGGATCAACAAGATCTGTGTTTGAACTTATCAAACTCTATGATTCCATTTATTCCGGGCTTTCGGTTCGAGTCAATTATTTCAATTTTATAAATGCGGTAATATAGATACTGATTAAAATTTGGTTTGGTTAGTAGTTAAAATAGGAACATAATTAGACCAAAATATTTTTGGTTCTCAATCAATTCAATTCCGAATAATTACTTGTAACCAAAAGTATCAAAATAATCATAATTATTTGTACAATAGTTAATATAATAGTAACCAAAAGTAGACAAAAATAATCAAGTAATCAAATACATGTTTTTGCTTTGATTTATGGTTTATATGCCTAGGGCTAATTCTATCTTAATAAACTTCACAATGGTCCATACATATAGAAGAACTACTTCGAAATGAAGATGAGAACATTGTAGTACGAGTACGAGTAGAGTAATTATTTGAGATGAGTCCTATCTATTGCATGAGTTTTGTTTCTTTCGTTGATTTGGTTTGATATGACAGAAGAACACCATGTGTTTTGCCTTCCACTTACTTATTAACTTTTCTTGGGATTCGTTCTAAGATTAATATATATATATATATATATTATACACACACTCATACAAATGTAAAAAGAGAAAGAGATCGACATTAAAGACTCAAAAGGGACCATTTTAATTTCTTTCAAGTACATCAAAGTTTGCAGCTTTCAATAATATCGATGAAACCCTCAATTTCTTGCATCCCTACATTAATTAACCAAATGACAAATAAACAAAAGTGAGCCCTCGATATTGATTGTAAGTATTCAATTGGTAATAGTCTTGTCTTTTTTAAATTTCAGGTGTCAAATTGGTTTATAAATGCTAGGGTTCGTTTATGGAAACCAATGGTTGAAGAAATGTACCAACAAGAATCAAAAGAAAGAGAAGAGGAATTAGAAGATAACGAAGAAGAAGATCATGAAACTAAAAACAACAACGATAAGAGCACAAAATCCAATAACAATGAAAGCAACTTCACTGCGGCTCGGACCACTTCACAAACTCCAATAACAAACGCACCAGTTGCAGACGCAGACGCAGTAGTGACAGGCCACCGTCTAAGATCCGACATTAATGCTTATGAAAATGACCCTTCATCACTTCTATCTTATTCCAACGCCGCCGCTTCTGCCGCAGTTTCTGATTCTCGTTACGGTGGTGGCTCAATCGCGTTTTCAGCGGTTGACACGCGTCAACAAAGTATTGGAGGATTTGATGATGCTGATATGGATGGTGTTAATGTTATAAGGTTTGGAACAAACCCTACTGGTGACGTGTCACTCACTCTTGGTTTACGCCACTCTGGAAGTATGCCTCCTGATAAGGACCCTTCCTTTTGTGTTAGAGACTTTGGTGGTTTTTAGTTTGCTTTTATTTACTCCATTTAATTTATTAGTTCATTATAGTTTCCATTTTTCAGTTTTACTTTTTAAAAATCAAAATTAAAAATCTATTTAGCCCTCTTTTGTTTTCTTTTTTCCTTCTTGTCTCGTGAACAGAAAAAAAATTCGATACATAAATTTCTTCTCAAATCAATGTACATTTTACAACTTATTATTTTTTCGTATATTTTATGTATTTAGTTATGTAATTTCTTTAATTATTTTCTCTCATACTGTACTAATACAAAATTATTGATAGAATTAACGATCTAAATCAATAAAGATATCGCAATCAGTAATCCCTTTAACAAAAGAAAAAAATATCGCCATCCGTACCATGATACTAAAAGAAAAGCGTTAGGCCCAAAGGCCTTTTAATGAATTTCGATGAAAAATGAAATTCTGACAAAAACTTATCATCCTCTTTCATATAATACTTGATGGAAAGAACACAAAAAATAATTTTATTAGTTTCATTTTTTTCCATTAATTCATACTTACTATTTTTTCACATACGTAAATTTACACATCCAATGTCGTTGGTATTTTGTGTATGTACACATTATTCGAGCTTATTTATATGTAAAAATAATTCGACCTTAATTATGCATATATCATAATATATGATCATGCAAGTCCTTATAAAATTCTCATCGACATTCAATAATTTGTGTATATGTGGGTCTTTTTTTTTTTTTTTACTTTAAATTAGTATTATACCCACGTTATAATGCGAGATTAGGTTATAACACATGAGATTAGGTTGTTTTTATTGTTTTTTTTATAACCGTATTCATTTAGGTTGTTAGATCCGTATTGATATTTTGGAATATTACTTTCAACATGTTTTTTTAGAGATCTGAAACCCGAACCGAAAATGATACGAATTAGAGGAACCAAATCTAAAAAGATAATGAGTCCTAAAGCTATGTACCTAAAAACCAAAACTCGAACCGAAACCAGAACCAGATAAGAATCAAACTTTAGCTTTTTAGAATTTTCTATTTAATCTTTTATAATTTTTATATAAAAATATGAACGCGAACTCGATTTCTACCGACCCAAACTTTATCCAAAAAATAAAAATATTTGAATAAGTCTTAAACCAAACTCGAAAAAAATATATCCGGAAAATCGAATCCAAACCCATACCGGAACCGAATCAAAATCTGAATTTTTAACCGATATAGTTTTATTAAATTTTAGTGTTTTAGAGATTTTTTATTAAATCTTATTAATTTTGAATTTCTGTATAAAAATCTGTAATAAAACCTATTTGAAGCCTAGTTTTAAAGATTATTATAAACTATAGATTAATTTTTATTTTAAAGTTTATAATACTTTTAAAATGAAAGTGTCTCATATACATGTGGTTTAAACCTTATTTTTGGGTAAGTTAGGTAAGATCTAGAGCAGATGAAAACAAGAAAAAAATAGACAAACGGTGCTTGATGTGGATGATAATACAACAGTTTGAGCCCCACTCGTTTTTTTGCTTATCGATAATTTTTCATTCCTTCAATGATTTTATTTTGTCCGATTCATTTATGTATTAGATAAAACAAAAAGAGAAACAAAGACAAGTGACCAAGAGACACTGTCTCAGTTTTTTTCAAAACTGATTTAGTCATAAATATCCGAGGATCAACGCTATTGTGACACGTCAATCTTTTAACCTCTTAAATTATATGTGGAGGATCTGTAACATGAGATCACTTTCATTCATATACGAAATAAATAAAATGATTCGTAAAATCACTGAATGTTCTTGTCATCTCTAGGGTAAATTAATATATATAGATTACTCTCAGTCTCACAGTCGTACAGCATACTCTATGAACAGTGTTCTAATATGTTTTATGCAATTAAAGTATAAATGTCCTGGCTGAATTTATGTTTTTTGTTCTTCTATAGCAGTAGGAAATGACATCTTGATTTGCAGAAAACTTCGACTTACTATTCAATGGTAGTTGAAGAATGAAACCAAGAATAATCACTACAAGAAAAAAGGCTTATTTCCGACGGCCAATACCGTCAGTTTACCGTCGGAAAGAGCCTTTACCGACGGTTTAGTAACGGGAAACAAGCCGTCGGTTCGGCGTGGTCGGAAAAACAAATTCCGTCGGAATCTGTCGGAAATTTTTCTTCCGTCGGTAATTTCCGACGGATTAACCGTCACTTTCCGTCGGATATTTCCGACGGAATATAAATTTTATTTTTTTTAATAAATAAAATAAAATTTATTTTCGAAAAAAAAAATATAANTAAATTTTATTTTTTTTAATAAATAAAATAAAATTTATTTTCGAAAAAAAAAATATAAAATATTAAATTGATTAAGAAAAGAAATTGATAAAAATATTTATTAATTGTTTTGAT
>OVAX01000036.1:0-164730 GCA_900406405.1 Lepidium africanum
AGACTCTATAAAAGGACTTATATCATGGCTGAAAAACCGGAAAAACCATGATATATCAGTATGCCTCTTTTTTTTTTTTTTTTTTGGGGTAACTGAGAGTTTCAACTTCCACTTCTATAAAAATGCGATCAATGAAAACCCCGCAATATCCTCTATTAGGATTACAATTTTTGATATTATAATTTGACGTATATTTTTCTAGAAGACGGAAAACCCCATATAAATTCTTCTTTCAAACAAATTAAACTCGTATACACACATTTTTTTCGTCAACATTGGATCGATAAGACTCGATCCATAGCCTAAAACTCATATCTAAAATCCCTTTTTTAAGCTACCATAATGCAACGGGTAAGAATCGAACTCTGGTACCAAATCATTAGTTGGATCATCTAATCACTAGCCTGAGAACAACTCGGCTTATACAGACAGTATATAAATTTTGTGAACATTTTACCAAAATTTTTGTTATCAGAATCTGTAATAAAGTGTCAACACGTTGACTTATAAAATACTAATAAAATAAAATGGGGTGGTTAACGTAAAATTGAAAAACAAGTAAATGACATACAAGAAAAGTGAAGAGAGACAAACAAGTGGGGATCAAATTGTGATGCCATACCGACATCAAATCGACTTAAGAGCTCACTGAATTGATTATGTATACGTATGTGTATGCGTATTTTTATACATGTGAAAATACATTTGTTTATATTGAAGAAAGGTAAGTCAAAATAGGACCATTTATGCTCCCTAAACTCTAGTTGTCCCAAATGTTTTGGTCCGCCATTATTTATTTATTTTCTTCCTCTATTTATTGACAGCAACTTATAATTTGTTTGGTGGGTCATTCAAAGATTTTTATTTACTGATCAGAACGTTTCAGTTTTGTAATTGACAGATGTATGTGTCCAACTTGTAATTCTCATCAATCTCCGTTATCAATAGAGAACAAATGATGATAATTTTAGACGGTAATACATTTCCGACAACATCATAAGCACTAGAAATTTAAGACCAGTCAAATATTTTTCTTCGAATCGGTTTAATAGGTTTATATATCAACGAGCTATAAAATTTGACTGATTTTGAAATAAAAAGAGAGCCTTGTAAATACTTTTAATACGGCATGTGAATGTGATTGTAGATTTTAGGAACACTCAATTTCAATACTATTATCGGAACACGCCCGCATTGACTATTTTATCAAATTTCTATCGAAATAACTCATTTCAGACAGATAAAAATCGATTTTTTTTTCTCATAGTGAATTAGCATAACGATATTGATAAATTAAATCCATGTTAAAATCACATATTTTTTGTATATGAAAAACATTTTTATTAATATCTTATAAATTTCAATTATTTGTCATAAATAAATTACCACTAGGATCCGCAAATATTTCATTAAACATGGGAACTTAGAAAGAATCATCACAAAATTTAATAATAAAAATGATATGGAATGAGTGATTCATTGATTTCAACCAAGAATGATTAATAAAATTATAAAGCATCAAATTGAGCTTAATTAACATTTAAAAAATCAGGTGGACGATATCAAATTCAATGTTGGTAGCCGTTGGTTATATAACATATGCCCCCAGATTTTTAGGCGACGTTATGTGATTTAAGTTTGACTCCAACTATTAACTAACTTAACTGCAATATGGAATATTATTTGGTAGGTAATATTGTTTCTTTGAACAACAAATATAGTATTTGTCAGAAAATCATTATTATTTCAGAAAGTAAAATTTTATATAGTATTTGTCAGAAAATCATTATTATTTCAAAAAGTATAATTTTATATAGTATTAAAGACCCACTTTAAAATTTTTATTAATAATCAGTGAGCCGTTGCTATTATCATAGATTATTTTATAAAGATTTTAGAAAGCTCAAATTGATTTGATTGGTGCGATAAAAATGGGTCATCGTATAACAACTCATAATAATTGATAAAAATGAAATAAAGACTCATTGAAAATAGCATGTGCTATATAGAGGATGATAACCATATATTTCGGTATTAATCATTTTATTCTTGATTTTATTTCCTGAAACAACCAAAAGATATCATATCAACTCATGAAATGCAATCATCTATTGAGCTTTTTAGATTTAGATACTTTAAAGACTCAAGCTGGAACTCAATATTTTATCTTTCTTAGTAGTTAAGAGCTTTTGGTTTTTAGACGATTGGTGATTTTGATCAATAAGGTTTATGTATAGAGATGATTACAATCTCCGACATTAAGGATCGACATATCATCTTCTTTTACTATATATTTTTTCAGAGATCAGGAAAACCTATGTAAATTTTTTTCCAAGCGAATTGAGCCAATGACTTTTTAGATCTTTAGTATCATGCTTAAACTACTAGTCTATAATCGCTGGATAATATTTATCAATATTAATATATAGATATAATATCATATGAATATTTTGGTGTATATTATATAACAAAGAGCTGTTATATTTTCAAATTATTATAGATATATATGTATGTAATAATTAAGGATAAAGATAAAGATGAGGAGGTAGAGGCGTGAGGGGAAGCACATGGAGATGCAGTAGAAATAGGGTTTAAGAATGCATGTGAAAAGTATAGGTTATACGACCCTACACACCTCCAACAAAGTCCCTACATCTTCATCATCAACATTTTTGTGACAACCATCGTGATCTTTCACTTTCTCATTTTTGTTTTTCTTAATTTCCACTATCATGTTAGAAGAATTCAAGACGTGGGTCCTCTTTTATTTTTTGTCAAATTAGATGGACAAGTTCTAAACTTCTAAACTATGGATATGTGGTAATCCACTTTTGGTTGTTAATATTGTCGTAACAATCGGTCATCTTTTGAGGTCATGTCTGAATCTTGCCATGTAAATACACTCTTGTATTGAAGTTCTGCTTCTTCTCTGTTTAATAAAATAACTTTACGGGAAAATTTTCCAAACTCAAAATGTAACATCTTGGTTTCAAGATTTATGGTGATGCAAGAGAAGAGTCTAAAAAATTGATTTAATTACCTATGATACTAAAAAAAATTTATGTTTTCCATCAGTCATCCTGCGAGAATTCGACAGTTAAACATACTTGAGTTTGAAATTTTTGAGGATGGGTAACCTATTAGAAAGGGATATTTGGTACTATATAAGTAAAAACAAAATATGAGAAAAGTTTATGTGGTAATTTGTAGGGTCGGTAAACATATCTTTAGAGCCTCTAGAAGTAGTATACCGACCATTGAGAAAGAGTGAACCCATAGGCCAAAAAAAACATGGGATCCATTAAAAATGGCGGTCAGGACGTTACATAAAATTACATAATTCTCTTGAAAAAAATATCAATAAAAATATAAGTAAACATTTAACCACTTAATCAAATACTTTCCCTCGTAGATTTTATTTTATACATTCTCAAAATTTATAAGTTTATGGCTAAGTAAGATAGTACATTCAAATTTGATTTTAATAAAGTAGTTAAAAGACTATTTTGAATTGGTCTTATATGACATATGGGTAGGTCATATCATATTCAAGCAAACTTGACAAACAAACAAAAAATGGAAAGAAAAAAAATCCCACCTGCATTGGATACCAAGTTAACAAACAGTATGGTCAACTTATGTTTATGTCTCTATACCAGTTTGTATTTGTCTCTCTCCCTATCCTTTTCTATATATAAAAATCAATGCTGTAATTTGTTTTTATGTTTTCTCTTTTTAGGCAAATGGTTCCCAACTTCTGAAACCAATTATAGATTCGAAAACGACTCATCCAACAGCTATAGGTTACACAAGATTACTCTATGTTTTGTCTCAACAAACAATGATTAAGAAAAGAAAACATTGAAACCTAGTGTATGATATGTATACGACAATGTGACATGGACCATTCTCATACTAGGCCTGGGCCTGTATCCAACAAACCATACAGATATTGGGCCTCTTCTTGTCTTGTAAGAATTGCATCGACCTATCTCTAAGTACATGTCTCTGACTATAAGATAAATGATGAAATTTCCCGATTCCGGAAATAAGGTGGTGCACGAAGAAAACTTACAAAAATTGATTTGGTTATATATGTCATTAATATGTACTATTTTTTCGGTTGAATATTCGGAGAGAACTTATTAAACATGTGAGAGATGATAAAATTGTAATATGAGTGATTTACCAAAAAAAAAAGATTTTCGGTATTGTATTCCGTAAAGACAAAACCCAAGAAAAACCATGTGATAATTTGTAGTATCGGTAAAATACAAGCTGGAAAAGATGTGAGAGCCACCGAAAGTGATGGTCGGGGACGTCACAAATAACATAGCAATAGTGAGTGCTAGATTCTATCAGATAATGTATAACACAAAATGGAAGCTAGTATATTATTAAATACTTAAATTATGAATCAAGTAGTTGATAATGTGTTACACTTTGTGACACTATTGTTTCTTTCTATAGTGAACAAAAAAATGCATATAACATATAAAAGATACATCTGGTTTGATGTTGTTTGACTAGTAATCATAAATAGTGTGTACTAATTTAATGGCTTGAGGTGAAAGACTTGACAAGCTGGTTTGTATGAATTCTTTGAAGCTGCTTGTTCGAATTTCTTGTTTGCTGATTCGTTTTCCTCTAAGTTTGTTTGTGAGAAGAAACGAATCCACCATGAAGAGCTACGCATTTTAGCCTGCAAAGCATTTGGATTGCATAAAGTTAACAAATAGGACAAAAGTATTATCGTAAACCACATCTCTGGATTGATGAATGTAATGTCTGGTTTCATTCATGTGAAGAAAATGGTTTTAATGAACTTACCGGTCGTCCAAATTTCGATAGTTCCGCAACTTTAGCCTTTTGTTGAACAGGATTACCTTATAGAGATGAAATAAAAAGCAATCAGACTGGATATACATCTATTAATCTCAGCTTTTGTTTCTTTCTTGTTAAAAGGTTAGGTTTAAGTTACCTGCAAACAGCACAACACCATCTGAAGCGACACGCGCAAGTTCAGGCACTGTTTTGTTCAGGTACTTGGGTGAGAGATAATCCAGAGCATCTGAGACGATCACAAGAGAGAATGACTTTGACCGGTAAGGGAGAGGGAATTTGATGTCAGCCACACGTACAAGGCCTTTGTGTAATAGACTTTTGCAGTGAGAATCTGCATCCTCTACATCATATGGTTCAACACCCCATGCTTCAGTCTCATCTTCATTCAACAGACTTGAGACCACCGAGCATGTTTCAGGACCAACGTGTAGGACTTTACGCATGCTATCTCCATACGCTTTCTTAAGAATAGGAATGGCTCTTTGAACTTCTGCCGTGCAAGAATGGTCAGCTGTAGAAAGTTGTTAAGGATATTAGACAGATGTCAAGTGTGACGCATTATTGCAGGTAATATCATTGGAAGTGATACTATTTGAGTGAAGATTAACACTATCTCAAGCACATGTATCATTAAAGATGACTTATGAAGAAGTACCTGTTATCTTGCTGACTTCTCTGATACTTTTGAACATACCTGTAATACATAGCAATTGTCCATTAGGGATTTCAGATCAAAACCATAATCAAAAACAAAAACAGCATTGTTTAGACGAAGTTGAAGATATACACACCTGGACCACTGAAAGCATAACCAATGAGAAGGCATGCTCCCTAAATATAAAAAGGATTTACACTTGAGTAAGATTAGTATATGAAACGAAATATGTAAGAGATAACAACAAGTTAGGTAATCATCATACCACGAGAACAAGGCAAACAGATAACAGAGGAGATGAACGCGATTTTGAGTGCAAAGCTCCTGCAAATGGGAAGCTTCCACTATCCCCTACACGCCTTGTTGAACCTACTTGCCTTCTTGACATGACTAAGATCCTTCAAAGCTTTTTTTTTGTTTTTTATATAACCTACAAACCAAAACAGACATTCAAATAGATTTATTCACTGCTTTTTTTCAACCTAAAAGTTTGTAAAACTACAATGAACACTTCGAACTAGAATAAACACCACCATCACCGACAATTTCAACACACAGATTTCAGATATTTTATTTAGTGTAAGCTACTTTGTTATTTCAGCGATACAATACTCAACTAATGCAACAAAAAAACATACCAGATCCATGAACATTCCAAATCTGGAATACAAATTACCAGACGAAACAAGAATACATATATCCGCAGCAATTCTGTATCCATTTCCAGCTACATAATACCAATAAATCTCCAATTCGAACGATTCACAGAAACAAATCGAATAACATGAAACGTGGAATCCTATTCCGATAAGAGAATCCAAACACATTCCAATAGAATTTGAAGAAGAAGATTAAAAGTAGACATACCTTGAATTGACGATTTCGAATTCGGATCTAAAGATCTCAGATCCGATAAAATATTTCTTCTGTGTAGCTCTAAGCTAAAAGTTCTACTAAACGAGAGCTTCGTATTCAGTGTGTTATTAACATACTGTCACGTCACCAGAAAAGCACGAGTGCAACTCCAAAACGTTGTCGTATTAACGTTGCACATGGAACTAACAAATTAGACTTCTTGCCGTTTTGCCGACAGTTACAAGCTTCAAAACAACACGCACTGTTAAAAAAATCTTTTTTTTTGTCTTTATTGAGTCTTCTGCTTCTGCTTTCCTTCTCTATCCTTTTTAGATTTAGCTTTCTTACTCAAATCTTGCACTCCTCTTCTCTTATACATCTTAAAACTCATCTCTCTTTCTGCAGCCATGTTCTTCACCTTCTCAGTGATCTCTACAGCGAGTTCTCTATTATACAATTTAGTCAAACCCTTCATAAGTTTACCAAATGTGCCTGGTTGTGGCATAAAGTCCATCTCTATCATTTCAAGACAATAAGAGCAAGCCTCCTTCACATGACCTTTTGAGAACAAGGCATGGATCCATATTGTCCACAACGATACATTCAGCTCGCAAGAGTCTTTACTTGTGATGCAACTCCAAACATCTTTTGCCATTTCAAGCTTCTCATCTTTTAAAAGGTTATTTAACAATGACTTCAAAGTTCCGTATTGAGGAACGGAGAACAATCCTTGAGATACCATTTCTTTGAAATGATCACATGCTTTGAGTATAACACCTTGAGTTATTAATCCATTGATCATAATAATAAACGTATCTACTTCAGGACTCGAACCATTTGCTTCTATTTCACTCCATAATCGAATAGCTTCCTTTACTTGTCCCAATTTACAAGCCAATCTGATGACGACATTGTAAATGCCAAGATCAGGAATATATCCTATTTCCTTCATCTTCGCCATCAGCTCCAAACACTCTTCTAATCTTTCTTTCTTCTCATGAGCCAACATGATATGCATATAAGTGAGTTCTGATGGCATCAGCCCTTTCTTTATCATATCATCTAACACACTATAACACTTATCAATCTTTCCCAATTTGCAAAATCCACTAACTAGTGCAGTGTAAGTCACAACATCAGCCTCACATTCATACCTCTCCATCTCAACAAACACCCCCATTGCCTCCTCCATTCTATCTACCTTACACAGAGCTTGGATCAACACAGTGTAACAATCCGCATTCGGTTCAAACCCTTTGCTTCTCATATCTTTCAAAAGATCATAAGCATCTGCCATTTTACCAGCATTAGCATATCCACTTAGCAAGTATGTATAATCAACCAAGTCTGGCTCAAACCCAGCTTCCTTCATCCTAACCATAACATATTTAGCTTCCATCATCTTCCCTTCCCTGCACCAACCACAAAACAATGAAGTAAAATATCGCAAATTCGGCGGAAACCGCAATCTCATATCCTCAAAAAGCTTTGCAGCATTCTTAACACTACCATTCTTACACAATGCATCTAACAAACACCCGAATACATATTCATCCGGTTCTAAACCCAACTCAGACATTTCATCGAGCACCTCAATTGCTTTCTTCACCATATTCACAGACTCAAACCTCCGAATCAAAACCACAAACAATTCCGGTTCAATCAACTGCGGATTCTCCTTCCTCATTTCTTCAATTAAACCCCAAACAGCTCCGAGTTGACGCATCTTACTTATAATTCTCATCATCGATTTATACACTTCAATAGTGTGACAATAACCAGGTTGCTTCGCTGCCCAAACAAAGAATCTGTAACCTAAATTCCCAGCATCACCACAACGATTCATAACACGTTCAATAAAACCAGGTCGTAATTCAACACCAGATTCGTTAAGCGCGAGTTCCAACTTCGGAACTCTGGAATGAAATTTCCGCAAAATTCTATATACCTTTTCGACATCACTTGAGAACTCATTGTACTTGGAGTTATTCTTACGCTCGTTATGGCTTTCCTCGAGACAAACTAAGCCAATTCCGTTACTTCTACGAAAATTATCTTCGAAAACTCTAGAAACGTGAAAAGTTCTGTGAATCAAGTCAAACCGAGGCTTGAGATGGGAAGATGCTAAGAAGAATTGGCGTTTGCAGAGAAGAAGCTTCACTATGTTAGAGAATCTATGCATCTCGTAAACGAGAGTAACCGTAGCATCTCCGCTTTCTCATAATTTTCTCGGCCGCAATAATTAACAGAGACGTTTTAGGGCTTGGGTTAGAATTTTATGGGCCTTCAGGCCCATTATTGTCCGCATATTTGTTGATGGGCTAAATTATCACACTAGAAAAATGAAAATCAAGCCGAAGAATTAGGAGAAATGAGAAGATAAGAATTGAAGAGAAGAAGTCGATATGTCGAAGTAAAAATAATTAGAGATTTAACGTTCAGAATTTAAGAAATTTTGGGAAGGAGATGATGAATTAAACAAAACAGTGTTTTACTAAACAATGTTTAATGTCTAATTAACACCGTTTTAACAATGTCTAATCGTTCGTTAAGTTTGATTTTTTTTTAGCCAAAATTGGCTTGGTCTATACAAGTTGAATATAATTAAGCAAATTTTAGGTTTCATATTTTTTTGACCATCTTGCATAAGTTCGGTATTTTTCCTCTATTTTTGTAATCTATTTAAATATTATTAAAATTATAATTATTATTTTTTATCGACTAGATGATAAAATTTGATTTATATCTCAAACTCATCTCACAAAATTTTTACTAACTACTACATATAGTAGTGTATAGTTGAATTTCAAATAACTGAGTCACTGGAGATATTAACCACCATATTTAATAAGCATTCGGCAAAGTGTTAGTCACTTAAAAGTTTTTATTGGGCCAATTAAACACATATTATGATTTATGTACTCCTTATATAATGAAAAAAATACAACTTTTGCATGCAAATATGAAATATCCTTAAAATTTATATATACCTGATCCTTTCTTATTTTTTCAGTAAATATGTTTTGCATAGAATAGAAGTGCTTCGTTTTCATGTTTGTTGGTCGTTCGTTCATGTTTGTTGTTCGTTTCGATTTTGCAGTTTCCAGAATGTTTGTGGGATCTAATTCATCAGGTGTAGAAATCTAGATTGTTATTTGTGAAGTGTCTTTATTAATCATCCACTCTAGCCTTCTGCATTGTGGTGGCTTAGCTTGACCAAGTGAGGATATCAATTTCTTGAGTTCTAGTCTGTTTTAAGATTTTTCTATTCCGATTCTATTATTACATCATTAGCTTCTCTTATTTAGGCTTAATTTTCAAGGATATTTCCGTTTTCCTCCGTCTTTAGTACCTTATTGTTGTAATATTCTGCTATTATTTTATCAATCACACGGAAAAAAAAAAGAAGTGCTTCGTTTTTTTTTTTTTAACCAAACACAAATATAAAAGTTGATGAGACACATAAACGTGCGAAGTTAGGGATCGGTCCATAATAAAGGTGGGGTCATTTATGGTACTTTATCAAAAACTGTTAACTTTTAAGTTCTCGAAGTGAAGTCTTTGACTTAACTTTCGGCGCGACAATGATGTCATTGATGACGCAATCATCACGAGTCAAAACCAATCCTATTAGAAAGTACAGTTTCACATTTAAACCAAACATTAGACACTTATGTATGATTAAAACATTAATTAACCATAACCTTCACCTAATAAATCGTCTAATTTGTGTATAATGATCAAATTGAAAAAAAAGGTAAAATCTAATTAATAATTAGGCATTGAGTGATTAATCTTTCCTTCTTCTTCCTCCATTTTCTTCTCTGTAATCTTCAACCATATACACACTCCTGTAAAACTTATCACTAAGCTCGCAATTCCACTTCCAAGTCCAATTCCAACAATCGCCATTACTGATAATCCTTTGTTCTTCATCTCCTCCAATGGATATCCATACAATTTCTTATTCCCAATAAACGAACTCGAATTAAATCTCGGAATATTCCCGTTTCTCATCGCTAAATTCGTCGGAATCTGACCGGATAATTTGTTGTTTGACACATCAAACGCCGTTAATCTCGTTAAACCTCCAAACTGTGAAGGAATTTCACCGGAGAGAAGGTTTTCATGAAGATCAATGATGTTTAAGTAAGAACAGAGAGCAAGGTCAGGTGAGATTTGACCGGAGAGATGATTTGAAGAGAGATTAAGAACAGCGAGGTTAACTAAAAACTGTAATTCCGGTGGGATCTCACCGGAGATTTGGTTTGAAGATAGATCTAAGGATTGGAGATTTGTGCAATTAGAAATGAATGGAGAAATTGAGCCACGAAGTGAGAGATTGGTTAATGAGAGTTTGTAAATTCTGCCATTGTTGCAAGTAGCTCCATGAAGTGTTGAAGTGAAACCAGAACAAGGATTTGAGAAATAGGGTTTTGTCCAGTTATGGAGATTATTCGCTGGATCTTCTAAGCTTTGATGGAGATTTGTTAAGCATGCTTCGTCGTTTGGTTCACCGGAGACAAAACGTTGTGTTGTTTTGAGAGTAAGAAAGAGGAGGAGAAGTAACCGGTAATTAAACCGGTGATTCGTCTGCATTAGAGAGAATTTTTCATGAACTAAACTTTAATATGAGTGTTTATAAAATATATATATAAATGGATTGAGTAATTTTGTCTTCTTCTTTCGGCCGAATATTAATGCGCACGTTAGTTGAATCTTGGACTCTGCGCATGATAAAGATCTCCATTTGAGAATGAAACAAAGATATTTTGATATACACGTTACAAATAGTCACTTTGAATGGGATTTGTGGTCAAGCAACAATGGCTTTGCAGCAGATATTAATGACATCATTGAGAGATGGGTGATCACCAGTTCCTTCGTCTTTGTGACTGTACAATAGTTTCTTGCCTTTGGACACAAACGTACCTCCCTGAGAAGAAGAAGACAGAAGAAATGATCAAACAAACACAAAGAGAAAATAACTTTTAAAGAGCTTAAACAAACCTGTTGCAACACACTGCTTCTGTCTTCAGGAGTAGCTTCTCGAATCTCATCAAATCTTGAGAAGACCTTAGTCTACAATAATCAAAGTGGGAATATAGTGATACAAAACAATCAAAAAGTACCACAGTTTGAGAGTGGTTCATACACTAAAAAAATGAATTAAATATTTTAGCATCCAAAAGCACCAAAAGCATCATAAACCAAGAACATCATATTCCTTACAGATTTCCAATAAAATTTGATAAAATTGAATTCTCCTTTTTCTTTTTTCCAAATCCTTTTTTTAATATTGCCATATGTTAATTATATATATAAAAGATGGGTTATTTATATAAGAATAATACAGCTGTACTATTATGGTTTAATTTAAAATAAACTATAATAAAAGATGGGTTGTTTATATAAGAATAATGACGACTGCACAATCAGAGCACTGGTTGGTTGTGCATGGTCGTCATTTAATTTAAAATTATTGTGTGATTTAGAGGTAAGATGGATATGTGGCGACAACTCCTAATCTGATCATATTGCTTGTTTGTACATCACGTATATTTTCATTAGAGCGTGTAAGTTAAGAGGCACTTCTTAGCCAAAGAAAATTATTGTTGGCGAGTTCCTTAAATCTTCCGAGTCTGAAAAAGAACTTTCAAGAATGCTTCAAGCAAACACAATCAGAGTCAGATTCACTGATATGGTAGGTTTGTCTCTGTTGTCTACTTTTCATTGTTAAGTGGATGTTGATTGTGAATATATAAATGTTTCTCGAGTTCTTTAGTGTTTATCTTATTTTGCTTACAGAAAATGGCAATTCAATAGTTTTGTTGCAGCTTCGGAGCTAGCTTCTTGTTCATGGAAGAGTTCCTCACCAATTGCTCAAGATGTGGTTTGTGGTTCGATATATAATTGGTCTATTTTTGTTATTGCTTTTAGTCTCTGATATAAGCTTTAATGTAGAGCCATTAAGTCATGAAGTTATTAAAGCCATTGTGTGGAAGAGAACATCGTCTTTAAGATCCTTGACATCTAGAAGTCCTTTAATCCATACATCAAAAGAAGATCATGATGATGAAAATGGAAGTGATTTCATAGAAGAGTTTTGTATTTCTTTGCTTGATAGATCATGATAATGAAAACATATCTTTTATTTCACTCTATGATGAAGTCAAGGTATGAAATCCAAGATCATGAGTCCATGTTGGTTCATGTTGTGCTCAATGAAGTTCACATTTCATTTAGTGTTTCTGCAGGCAAGTGAGATGATAAGGAAAAAATATGACCGAAAATGTGAGTAGTTAAGAAGTAAGATTTGGACTTTTGAATTTATATTCATCAATACATATTAGTAGTCAGTTTAATGTTTGTACATAATGTACTTAAAGTCCAGAAAACGTATAATAATAATACTTGCAAGTTGTTACTGTTATGTATATTGTAAAGGTAAAACATCCATGTCGAATCTACGAGTCTTGGTTTCTAATCTTTATTATTTGTATAAAACTAATAACTGTCTTTTTTTATGTTTTGCATCTGTTTCACTTTCTAGATTTGGTCTTTCTAATATCTCTGTGTTTTTCAATGTTATATAACTGTGAAAACCATTGCTCTAGATGAGGATTGTGTGGTAGCGAAGATGGCAAAGCTTGTAGAATAAGCTCATAACATCAAAACAAAAACTTAGAGATTTATAGACAAGTATTCCAAGTACTATACTCCATATACCAGAAACTGATTTCAGAGTTTTATCCCATTACATCTCTTTTTTGCTCTTGATTGAGTCCTCAATTACTATGCTGCAACCAGATTTCATTAGCTTTGTCTCCCTCAATCTATACGGAAGAAGAGTGAGCATTCTTATCTTCTCCATACACATAATACACAACAACCTTATGTGATTTAAGCAAGAGTTTCTTTTGCTCTTATAAATTTTGGCAGGAGAGAGAGTCCTGAGATTGTGGAAATGAAGTGTGGTGATCTCTACTTCATAGTTTACAAGATAGTAAAAGCGGCAATCAATCATGTTAATGTTGTTGATGTCTCCACTTCTTAACCATGTCTCCACCATTGCTTCACAATATTCAGATCTTAATTGGCAAAATCAACACGTATTTTATCTTTGTGAATGTTTTAAAAATGTGGCTGGATTTTTATTGATTGTGAAAAGTGTTCAAGTGAATTTGGAAACAATAATAATTCACGACTCCTATAAACATCAATGAACATTTCAAAACGAATATTAATGCGATTACATTTCGATTGACTGTTACCATTAACATTAATATTGTTTACTTTTTCTTCTTGCATATTGTTCTTCAATTTCTCTTCTCCATAATTCTCATTTTACAAAACAAAATTTTAAAAAAAGAATCGTAGCGCGCATGGGTAAAAATCTAGTTAAGAAAACAAACATTATACACATTTTATAAATATGTTATAATTTTTTTTATCTATTTCACTAACATTTACTCAACTATTCGGTTATTCTGTTAATCCTATGATGTACCAATTAGATCATAATTATGAGCTTAATAGACAAGAAATTTGTGGTCAAATAGTAGGAGGCGAAGATGATTTAAGATCCAGACGAGTGCTTGTCTAGAGATTTGTTGTTTGTAAACTCTTCTTATTGTCATCTCTCTTTGATTAAAATGAAGTTAAGTGGAATAAGAAATGTCATTCTAAGTTTTTCACACAAATTAAAAATGAAATTTTTTTGTTAAAAGATACATTGAAATTCTAAAATGTTGCCGAGTTACTCTTAACCTGGTGGTTAGGATGATCCAGCTAATGATTTGGTAGCAGGGTTCGATTCCTATTCACTGCATTATGGTAGCTTAAAAGAAGATTTTATGGGTGGATTTTAGGCTATGGATCGGACCTTGTCGATCCAATGTTGACAAAAAAAAAAAAATTTAAATGTTTTTTACACAAGGATAGAATTAATGACACTCTTTCATAATGAAAAGAGGGAGTAAAAACTATTTTATTGCACACAAAACATGTTATAATTAGACACAAGAAAAGTATAATTGTAGAAAAGCATTCTCCATGAGAAGATTGATAGGTAGCAACGGAATCGGTTGAATGCTAAAGTTACATACAATACAATCAACCGATTAGCTAGATTCGTCACTTTTTTTTATTTTAAGTTCAATTCATTACAATACAATACAGTACATTACTTTTTATTTGCAGAGAAGTTCATGTGGAGGCTTGATCGAGTCCATTATATATTGTCACCTTTTAAGAAGATACTCTCAGAAAAGGAGACAACTAAGAACTCAACACCTAGATATATCTGATCGTTCACCAGAAATCCTCTGGAAGCTTTGTGGAGTTCCTCCATCGACAACCACTTATCCGTGCCACATGCTGACTCTATGTCAGTCGGATCAGAAGCAAACCAATGTTCATGGGCTTTACAAACATGTAGTGTAGATATAAAAATTAGGGAACGAGTTAGAGATAATAGAAAAGCTTAAAAATAAAAGGAGGATGCATACATGTTTCGTAGTGATTGCGATGGAGTTGGTCTAATGCTCTCAGTTTAAAGACGGCCAAAGTACTCCCCTTTGGACAATAGGTGACGTAATCGGTTGCATGCAGATATAAAGACAATGATTTTCCCTCTTTGGTTCCATTTTTGATCATCAGTAGTTTCCTGGTTCATTATAAATTACAAATGTTGAGACTTTTTTTTTTTCAACCTTACTCATTCTTTCTATTACTAATGAAATCGATAAAACCAAATTACTCTCATTAGAGCTGGCAGGATTTGAACTCACCACCAGGGGCAAGCCAATTGGGCCACCTGCTTCTTGGCAAAATATTGAGACTTTAATTTTTATTTAAATTATTAATTTATCGATATATTAATTAAATTAGAAATTGAATAATTGGGATTGAAGAATTTTACGACTTCAATTCTATATTATTATGTGTTTTACATATTTATATGCAAAATTAAATGCATTTTATTTGTTGTGATTATTAATATTATGTAGGTTTTTATATGATTGGTGAAATTTTATTATTGTAAAACATAAAATATTTCAATTGATAAAAAAAAATTAAATCTGCATGTTTTTAAGCAAAAAGTCATTTTATTAATTTAAAGAGGTTTAATTGTATTTAATAATAACTACATGCATTATTATCTTATCTTCTAATTATCATGTTCTTTCTCTAAAATTTTTTTTCAAAATTGGTTCATAACTGACGGGTCATTTTCTAATTCAAAACATTAGTTCATTAATTTTCCAAACTGACCTACGTCAAGTGTAAAATTTCTAAGTATTGATAACTGAATCAAATTTTCATGCCTGCAAACATGAAGAGAGTAATTCAAATTTCAATCGTTTGTTTAGACAATCAACTGAAAGAGAGGACACTATAAGATTTTCATACCATCGCCGCTGTCCAACCGTGAACTCGTAGGAGGAATGTTCATTACCAGTGAAGGAGGAAAACTGAGTGATCTTCCATGTAAATCTACAGTTATTCCGAGGGATGTCCATCAGTTTAATGCGTTCAGCTGTCCCTTTAGGAGGAGGGATAGAGCTAATGGGGAAAAATGGTTGGACATTCGTTATCTTAGCACAGAAAACCGCTTCGTCGTTTACAAGAAATCTCTCCTTTAACTCCTTGTACGATATGAAGTCTTGTACCCCAAAAAGAGGATATATATTATAGTAACGCCCTACAAAAGTCCCACATTAGAAAGATTAAAGATTTTTGGACAATATATAAGTATGTGGCAATCCTCCTCTCTTGAGCTAGCTTTTGAGAGTGAGTTAGGCTCATGCTAATATAATATCAGAGTTTGGCCCAATTCTAATGTGGACCACCCGTGGATGTCCAATCCCACAAACAGTCAAAAGTCCTACATTGGAAAGATTAAAAATTCTTGGGCAATATATAAGTATGTGGCAATCCTCCTCTCTTAAGCTAGCTTTTGGGAGTGAATTAAACCCATAATAATAGGTACCAATTCTATAATACATGTTAAAATTTTAATAATATAGAGTACTAATCATACCAATCCATACATCTTGTCCAGTACGAAAGACTGCGATGAGTTTGCAATTGAACGACACTTTCCAATTAGAACCAATACATTTTTCATCTGTGACCCACACATAAAAAGATAAATAGTCCTTTAAACCTTCACTTCGGCGAATAAGCAACCTCCTATATATATCGTCAATTTAAAACCAAAAAAAACATCTGTAAGATATATTTATTTACAGAGAGGTGTGGGAACATCAGATCGAACGACTTACCATTTAATACCAGAAACATAGAAATCCGATGACTGACACTTGTTAACTTTTCCAGTCATTAGCTTAGACATGTTATTAACCAACAAGAAATGAAGGTCGTTGCAGTTCCATTGTTGCCCTCTTATAAATTCTACATTTAATTAATAATATATGCAGATGAGCAAACATATATAATATAGAAACAATTTAAACTTATATGCATGCATGAATATTTAAGAAAGCAAACCTTCAGTTTTTAAACCCATTTTGAAGATGACTCTCGGTTATTCTAAATATATTTTTTTTCTCAAATGTGTCGGTCTAAATTATAGTTTGCATTGGAGTGTGACGAAAGTGGTATGCAATTGTCTCTATATATATAGGCAAATTCCTTAATGAAGGGGTTTCAGAAATGTGACTAGAAAGGGCGTGGGAATCTTATTCTACTGGTAGAATTATACAATAATATAGTGTTTACTAATTAGGCTCTAAAAAGGTAGGTAGGTGTGTCTCTTACAAAACTCATTTTTGTTCTTACATTCATATTTTTTGTGTCTGATTATGCTTTGTTTTGTTTTTCTAAAGTATATATTTAATTTTTGTAAGATGTTGTATGTTTTTGAAAATTGAAGATAAGCAACACACTAAAATTTTATGAAACTAATGTCTTCAAGTAATCTGCAGTACTCTAACAATTGTACTCAGAAATTAAATACCTATTTCGAGTAGGAGAAATAGACATTTGTTATACTATTCAAAAGAGCATCATGTGAAGATTTTATATTGCAAAGAATATATTTATCTGATAGAGTATTTGTCAAGAATCACATTCCAGAAGCACTTTTTATCATCATAAAAATGATACTCTTTAGGGTAGATATAGTGATTTTTTATTTTTAATATACATAATTATCAATACACTTTTAATTTATAGCTTGATTGAAAATATTTTATGTGTTTATATTTTTGTCAATAATACCCCAAAATTCTCGAAAAACCCATACAAAGTTGAATTCTAATAGGAAATACTGTAAAGTTGGATTTAACCATTCGACTAAATATAATTTTAACTGATCGGAATATAGTTATTCTGATCGCTTTCCAACGAAAAAAGCGTCGCTTTGGTTTGATCAAAAACATGATTTTGTCAGAAACTACCGTCGGAAACCATCGGAAGCTATCAGTCGGAATCCATAAGGTAAATATCTGTCGGAACCAGTCGCGCGTAAAAGCTGTCGGGACCCGTCGAAAAGACCAAGACCATTATATTATGGACCAAAAACATAATATGATTATCTATAACTCTGAAGCCCATCAGACCCAAATATTTGTTCATTCCCAGCTGTATCTAAGTGTCCTTCAGTAATGGATTCAACTTGCTTCGAAGACCCAAGTGGCTAACTTTCATGGCTGCCGACATGCAACACCGGAAAAGCTGATCGGCAAAGGTCCGGTTGATGTGTTAGATCGTATTAAAATCTTTTGCGGTTTTCCTTAGATTTATGTACTCAAAGGTTCTATTCCTCCTTGCTTTTATATGAAAATCCAGACAAAAGAAAAAAACAAAGTAGAGAACGTTTGATATTTGTGGTCAAGCAACGGTGGCTTTACAACAAACATTGATAACATCATCGAGAGATGGATGATCTCCAGTTCCTTCATCTTTGTGACTGTACAATAGTTTCTTACCTCTGAATACAAACGTACCTCCCTGAGAAGAAGACAGAAGAAAGGATCAAACAAACAAAATGAGGAAACAATGTTTGAATAGCTAAAACAAACCTGTTGCAACACACTGCTTCTGTCTTCAGGAGTAGCTTCTAAGGTGTAATTCTTTGTAGCTTCTCGAAGCGCATCAAATCTTGAGAAGACCTTAGTCTGCAATAATGAAAATGGGAATATAATATAGTGATACAAAACAATCAAAGAGTTACAAAGTTTGAGGGTGGTTCATACACTAGCTGGATTAAAGAAAGTGCGGCCTAAACCATAGTATAAACCAAGAACATCATATGCCTGCAAAAGTTCAGAAAATTTCCTCTCGAAACTTGAGTCAAACATAAAGAAAGAAATCTCTAATCTCCAAGACAAGATATGTTTGTTTGTTTGTTTACCTTGCGTTCAGGATCAGCATATAGAGACTCCATTGGGAAAGGTAACTAAAGCAATCAAAACAAACCTATTAGACTCAGTAATTCTTGAATGAACAATAATCAGTTGGCTCTGTTCCAGTTGAAAGATTCAAGCCAACATAACTACTCCAGGGCATTCGGTTATTTGGTTAAGTTTAGATTGGTTCTTTTGGTTTTGGATATGTGGTATCTAATAGGTATTGACTAAAACCCGGTTTGTTTTGGTTCCATATAGGTAGAAACCGAATTAGATTCTTGATTCGGTTCCGTATGATTACTTGTAACAAAAAATAACCCAAGTGATTAGTTGTAACCAAATTAATATAGCGCAAATTATTTCAGTTCTTATGTTAAGCACCATACCGATCTAAGAACCAAAATGGAACCAAACGGTTTTTGTCAGGAACCAAAACCGAACCAAATACCTGTTTTCGGTTTGGTTCGGTATTTCGATTCCAGTTTATATACCCAGGGCTAAACATAACTTACATCCTAAGAGAAAATGGACAAGGATCATACCCGAGAAGCAAGTATACGAGCTTTATCAGGAGTTCCAACACCAACAGCTACTAATTTAACACCAGCTGCATCAAATCTCGGTTTTGCCTCTTTTAAAGCAGTAGCAAGTTCCCAACTTTCATACAAAAGAACCAACTTCATTAACAATCCTTCAATTTGGAAAATTCCCTTTTTAAAAAGTGGTTTCAATCAATCAATTTACCAGCAAACGCATCCAAAATGCCTCAATAGTACAACAGCACCAATTCCCTGTGTATAGAAAAAAAGAACACAATTCAAACACTAAAATCTGAGACAAAGAAACAGAATTCTCCATAAAAACATACATCTTTCTGATCCCAGAGATCACTGAACTGCACACGTTGACCAGAAGCAGTAAATACAGAGACATCACCGAGAATCTCGCCGATATCTTCTCTGTAATCAGTAACTCCAGAGGCAGCTCTCGCCAATACCACACGAGGTTTAAAAATCGGTGAAACAGAAGTATTACTCGATTGTAAACTGGTGAAAGAAGCAGAAGCAATCAAAGACAGAGAACTCGATTGTGATTGACATAGAAGCTTCGAGCTTATAGGAGAAACAGTGGAACAAATTAGCGTCGAAGAGCTTGGAGTTCGTAGAGAAAGTATCGCCATTGTTGAATAGTGAAATCAAAATAATTATTTCAGTTTAATAAGAAATAGAGAGAAGGAAGTTAAAACACGTGGCAAATAAAGAGCCGATAAACCTTAGGGCCAATTTTATTTCCAAAGCCCAATAAAAATCCAAGCCCATTAATATTCAATCACTAAACTGACAAACAGGGAGATAATAAGTATCAAGCTGCCAATACTTTTGCTTGACACCTTCCCAAACTTCATCACCAAGACAATCCTTTACAGGCAAAGGAATTAATTGAGTACTAAACCCTAAATTCTCAATCTCTAAACTCACCAAATTACAATACACAACATGAAAAAAAGCATTACTCCCACAAAACCCATTAAAATAAGAATAAACACCTTCAGGTTTCAACAATCTAGGAAGATTCTGATGAAACTCTCTTAAATCTTCATAATACTCACCATAAGTATCAAAGAAGATTCCATCAAAACAACAATCATCAAACTTATCAATAACATCTTGCCATCTTCCAAACACAATCTTCACATTCTCTTTATCTCCCCAACCTGATTCAATCATACGTTTATAAACTTCAGGATGAGCTTCAATAATCGTATGTTGAATCGGATTATATTGTTGGATTGCTGTATCAACAAGTCCCATTCCAAATCCAACGTTGAGAATGTGTCCTCCATTGATACAAATTGCTTTAGCATGAGCTTCCATTAATGGTTTTTCCCAAGCCATCATTACTCCTTTGCTTTCACTATCCATTAACTTATCTTCACTAAAACTAACTCTATCTTGTAAATACTCTTGATTCGAATACTCATTTTTGGTTTGATTTCTCGCTATTGTTCCTAAGATTAGCTCTGATTGGATTCCAGTTTTGAGAAGAAGATCAAAAGCTTCTTGATGACCTTCTTCCATAGCAAAATCTCCTGCTGAGAGATTTGATGGTGTTAATGCATTCCATGGAGATCCAGCTTCAAGTAACGCCGTTATAATCTCCACGTTACCGATTTTAGCGGCGTGCATTAACGCCGTTAAACCGTCGCCGTCAAAATGTGTAACGTCGGTGCCAGAGTTTATTAACGTTTGCACCTTTTTAACGTCGCCGGATTTAGCAGCTAAACATAACTGATTTGCTTCTTCCATGGCTTGAATTGTGACCAAACTGATAATCAAAAAATGAAATTCTAATTAGAAACCAGATAAATCTATCTAGATCAATTAAATATAAATGAAATTGTTATCTAATGGAGAAATAAGTATAAGTGTGAGATTGGCTCAGACACGCACAAAAAATAAACATCATGAAATATTACAAGAGTGAATTTGGTCCCTCAAGTAAGTTTCAGCATCGAGAAATGTTTTTGTCATCATCGCCATAAAGTAAATTTCGAAATCACTAATACTACACAGAAATATCCACAGTGAATCACAGAATTTGGAAGAAGAAAGGAAACTCCAATTCAAACAAAATAAAATGACATGAGAAAAGAAGAGGCTAGTGATTACTTTGGCTTAGTTGCAGAGTGAGATATTGGAGACGAATATGAAAATGTTTAGTTATATATCGGTCGGTCGATTTGACATTAGGGTTTCGTTGGGCCTTTATGGGCTTTTTAAATTCATATAAGTTGATACTTAAATGGGTCTGTTTATATTTCTCGTCTCATAAGTGGGCCTAAAATTTTGGTATAATTTTGGAATTATGCAAGTAACTAAAATTGTAAAGAAAATGTCAGCATAATTTAGAGTAGAGACACATCAAAATTATTAATCTCCAATATTTAGAGTACAATTCAAACTCTTCATTTATTTGATCTAATAAGATAATAGTTTAGGTCAAAATGTAATCTTTTCTTATGTTAACCTCATTAATTGTCCTGTAATGAATTGGGTAAGATCTTAAAGTACAATTCAAACTCTTCATCTGTCCGTTAAATTACTAAGTTCATTCAATGAAATTATTCGTTCTGTATTACTCCATTTCTTCGCACAGAGAAATGCAAACTAAAGATTGATAAAAGTTTCAAAACTGAAAAAAAAATATAGATGATTGAGAAGAGAGCTCATATTCTATGGGTGTATAGAACTCTAGGATATTTTAAATAATGGGTCTTTCATGTTTAGCCCAATAAACTCCTTGTATTATTGTAGACTGTTGTAAAATTGGTTTTTTTGTCCCAAATCAATAAGAACGGTTGTCATGGGACCAAAAAAAAAAACACTAAGGAGGCGTTCCTTTAATGTAGGAGAAGTGTTTAGGGTTTAGTTTAGGAAATTCAATGCAAAACTTAAACTTTTAATCTTAATCTCATAAGTTATGCCACAACATTTGGCATCTCTTTACATAGACTAGATAGAACATATTCAATTTAGGAAACCTTATGTTTTAACTAACTCTTAAAACATCTCAAGTTTATCTAATCTAATTATTTAACTTGCTTAGCAAGTTATCGGCTTATTCTAACAGTGGCAGTGAGAGAGACAACCAAATCTTTGTTGTTCGTCTCTAAGTAATAATAATAATAATCACGAACTATCTTTCGATTTTGGTCATCATCAGCCAGATGATGGACGAAAGCACGATCTAGGAACATAAGATAAATGTCTACAATCTGTTCTTCATCCGTTGCTGCCTCACGGTCATTCTGTTTTGTTTCACACGAAAAAAACAAATTTGTTATAAGAAAAAAGTTAAAAAAAAGTTATTGGCTTTGGTTTTACAAGATGACTTTAGACAGTTACCATGGACAATATGCATTCCATATGAAAAATGTCGTTGTAGTATTTGCAGGAGTAACAGACGCGGGGGTGTTCTAATCCACATAGAGAACAATCCAAATTGTCGCTATTGTAATCTTTGAAGAGAGTATGCTGGTGCAGTTGGTTCTTCAGATTACGTGGAAAACCAAGACAATCCACATGGGCCCTGAGGTTACAACTAATACAGCCGTAGAACGATGCACCACATGGTCTACCACAAACACTGCAAGCTTGAGTTATCTTTGAGGTATCCATCCATAAGTTATAGATGTAGTGATCCGAACACTTTCGTGAAGGATATCGAGAGACATCCACGGCTTTGATGCATTTAATATGGAAACTGACTTTGCAATCGTAACAACAGAAGCCGAACTTGGTAATGTTCAGTTTGCATGTGAGGCACATGGATCCACTTATAAGATCAATTTTAAGACTGTGAAAAGGATGAAGTGGATGGCCGTCTACACTCTCTTTTCTAGCTTTGATACATTGAGGATGATATATCTCTCCACACTCCATACATGATATCTATGCTTCTTCTTGGATACAGTGTCAATCTTCACCTTCCTTCTCATTTCTTTCTACAATTGTATATGTTTTAGAGGGAAAAATCTACTCCTGATAGTTTTTTTTTAAATAGTTCTTTTTTTTAACCATAATTATGAAATTTTGATAATAGATAAAACATACATTCCTTTTCGTTTGTTTGAGCTCTGTAACTGGTTTTTCATTAATTAATAGATAAAACATACATTCCTATAAGGCTTTTCTGCTCTATCCAAATCTTTTTTGATGATGGAGGGGGTTGGTGTGTATGATTTAACTTTTATTTAACTGATTATTATAAACCAAATATTAATTACATGACAGACATAGATTTAACTTTGAAACAATTAAAGACAATATATTAACAGAAAAAGAATTACAGACAATATTATTACAAATACATACTCCCTCCGTTCCAAAATATACGATCTTTTAAAAACAAGCAAATTAAAATATTACTTTAATTCTAGATATGTGATATGAATCTATTTATTGAACTTATAAAAACTTTAACGTTGCTTTTTCCAATTCATTGATCGCACAACTGACATTTGTTACCTTTTTGCAGACGAAGTAACTGGAAACACATATAGACAAAAGCTTCAAACTCTATACCATGGCTTGAATCCTTTAGAAATCTCATCAAGCTTGGGTTCAGGGACCCTCTTCGGCTTATTCTGCTTCCATCTCACGTAGAATTCAAGTAGATATACCAGAAATCCGAGTACAATAATCGCATACGTATTGATTAACAAATTCTTGATATCCTTTTTGTGGATATCATACATATCATACTTCCTGTAAGCCGAAACTCCAAAAGAACAGGAAAGAGGTACCATAATAACGACGTACCAGCAAGTATATGCTCGACCAACTGGTAAAAGTATGGATGTTGACAAAATAGACAAGCCAAAAGCTGTGGTATTGAATCCCCAAAGTAGCACCATCCCGTATATGCTGTCTTTCTCTCTTGCGATTTCATCTTTATCTTCCGGTTGGACTGCGGTCTGATATGTAGCTGTGATTAGCAGAGCTGTTATGACTAGAAGAGCGTTTCGTGATCCGTCTGACACGTTACTCCTATAACGTGCCATTGTCGTAGAGCAAAATCCCCAGAAATTGACCGGTGGGGTAAGATAATCAGACAATTTCTTATGCCTAGATTCTAGAGAGTGCTTGCTCTTTCCCCCAGAATTTAGTATACGTTTTCTCAACTCGCTGGTTGCTCCATTGATTGGTACGACATCAAGGGCTGTGTAGCCATTTTTGTTCAGGATGTTCCTGTTCAGTGACATGCATCTCAACAAATCTTTTACTACCTGTATATATATTAATGTTTATCAGACAACTCAAACACAAGTAATTTTAGGAGGACGATAACTTCTTAAGTTTGTTTTTTACTAATTGTCTAGGCACAGCTCTAAATTGTGATTATTTTGGATTACATACCAAATATACTATTCCACTTATTAAATTACTAGGCTTAATTAGCAGTAATTAGGTATCAATCCCTTAAAAGACCTTAACAATAATTACGGACAAATCACTTCAAAGATGTACATAGCACAGGATACAAGTTTATAGAAGCTCTTGGACAGAGTGACTTTAAGTGACATACCACGGAATTACTTTCGAATGCCGCTAGGTGCAAGGCTGTGTTGCCATGACGATCACATCTGTTCAGGACATAAATTTCCGTGGACGAAGCATCACGACTACGGTTCCTTAGCATCCATCCTGTGAGAACTTTGAGCTCGTCACAATTATTGTTTCTAACCGTGATGTGTAAAGCAGTTTCTCCATTTACATTCACATCTCTAATGCTCTCAGGACATGCTAGGAGAAACTCTGTAAGAAGATCAACGCCACCTCTCTCCGCTACAAGATGAAATGGAGTCATACCTGTTGTTTTCGAGACATAACAAAACAAAACATTAATTATCTTGTATACATATATACTTTACTATAAATATTTCAAACAATATATGTCATCCTGAAAAAAAAACAAGCAAGATTAACAAATTGAGGCACATACCTTCTCTTCCACGAAAACGAATGAGACTGGGATCCCATTTGACTAGCTCTAATGCTAATTCATCTTTCTTGTTCTGAACGGCAAGATGCAGAGGACTTAACCCATCTGCGTTTAGTTTTTTCGCAAAAGATGGCTTAAGAACCATCAGTTCCATTGCAATATCTATCTTTCCTGCAGCCGAAGTATTATGAAGAGGTGTGTCGATGAAAGGTAAACCATCTAGTTTTTCAAGAATATTTGTCTCGTCTCTAATAATAGAATATAAGTTATATACAGTACTCTCCCTTTTAGTAAGCGAAAGCAAACGTGATTCCAAAGATTCCATACTTAACAAAGAAAGAAATATAATTGTAAGGGCCAAGTAGTGCTGTACGTTAAACCTATGAGTGAGCATGATTATATAGTTTTTATTTTTTTCTTTCTTCATTCGGAGTAGTAAGTATATTGACTTAATCATCGCCAATCAAATTGGTCACTCGTGATATCTTACATTATTACATAGCAACTAGAATGAAGAACACAAAGGTAGGTCCTTACCTGAAGAAGAATTAAGTAAATCAACGCTAAGATACAGAATAGTGAAATTTTAGTAGGGCATATTGGATGAATGATCTGGATTGATATGGACACTTTTATATTTTGAAAGAATTTGAGATTTTAAGGAAATTCAAGATTTAAAAACAATTTCAGCAAAAATTTCGGAATGTTGTTACAAATTTTATTGAGGAGGACGTGCAAGTATTATAAAAGCTTAATAAAAGGTATGAAGGAGAATATGAACATATTAGATTAATGTGATTTTGATTCGAAGCATGAAGGAGCTGCAACGAGGTTCGTTATATGTAAATTAGAAAAAAATGCACAAGATTTGTGGATATAAAATAATTTTTTTATACTCTGAAGAGACAAAAAATTTTATTTTCTCTTTAATAATTTTTAGTCTCTATCAATACAGATAATATCTTTACGAAAAAATGAAAAATAATATCCACCAATTATTTTATATCCACAACGAGGTTCGTTATATGTAAATTAAAAAAAAATGCACAAGATTTGTGGATATAAAATAATTTTTTATATTCTGAAGCGACAAAATTCTTTATTTTCTATTTAATAATTTTTAGTCTCTATCAATACATATAATATCTTTAAGAAAAAATGAAAAATAATATCCACCAATTATTTTATATCCACAACGAAGTTCTATATGTAAATTAGAAAAAAATGCACAAGATTTGTGGATATAAAATAATTTTTTATACTCTGAAGAGACAAAATTCTTTATTTTCTCTTTAATAATTTTTAGTCTCTATCAATACAGATAATATCTTTTTAAAAAATGAAAAATAATATCCACAAATTATTTTATATCCACAACGAGGTTAGTTTTTAGTCTTTATCAATACAAATAATATCTTTAATAGTAAGAAAGCGAAACTATGTAAATATATAATAGTTATAAATATAAAGTAATTTGAACACATACACACCAAAAAGAAAGAAATTAGGTAATTATCACTCATATGAATCCTAGCCAATATTATGGAAAGTACAGTCCTTTTACCCATACAGTTGATGTATCACATTTTTTATCAGTATTTAACTCATTGGTTTTTCTAGTTTTTGTTAGTCTTTTGGAGTCTTGTTAAGTACAAAACATGTTCAAATGAAATTAAGTCCTCAAAACATGGATTGGAGGAAAAATGAACATTTCTGGCGCTATCAACAGCAAAGACTGATCGATTTTCATCATGATCGATTGATCCCAATACTACCAGAAGATTGATCTCAATACCACCAGAAGATGCACCCAATCTAAAGAACGAACAGCTACTCTTTGAAGTTGTTATGAACCAAAGATTGATCGATCCCTCTCTGGATCGATCGTTCCAGCTATTGAGAAGTAATATATGCCCGATGTGAAGAACGACCAGTTGGATCCAAGATCGACCATTCTACAGTGGATCGATTTATCTGCACCTTGATCGACCGATCCACAGGCATGTGCGAGAAAACAAGATTTTCCTTTATTTTGTATTACACGCATTTTTAGTCTATATTATTAGTTTTTCGATATTATTAAAGACAAAATTCTTTATTTTCTCTTTTCCAACAACTACTCTTAGATTTCTAGGCTTTTAGCAAGCAGATTGGATTCTAATCTAAACTTTGGAGAAGACTTCTAAACTCTCTTTTATCTTTAATTCAATATTTGATTCTGTTTTTCATATTTACTTTGTTTTTTTTTTCATGTCTGAGTAATTTTTTAATCAAATTTAAGGTACTCTGGAATTGAGAAATCATTGAACTAGGACGGAATAGGATGTTTATCTTTGAATGCCTAAATTGGGAAATCATTGTAATCTAAGAAAACTCAAATTCCAAAAAAAAAAAAAAAAATTACTTTGAATGCTTACGTTGCAGAGTGAAATATTGGAGACGAATATGACAATGTTTACTTTAAGTTGATAATTATATTTTAAATAAGGGTTTCGTTGGGCCTTTATGGGCTTTTATTAATTCATATAAGTTGATACTTTAATGGGCCTATTTATTTTCTCATCTTATAAATAGACCTTTTTATATATATATTAAATATATTTTTGTCAACTGAATCATAGCCCGCCCAGCCAAAAAAAATATCTATAGTTCATCTTTTATATCTCATACCAGCAAAGTTGAATTCTAAATGTCTATTGATATGTAATGAGAAGAATTCGATAAATGAATGTCTGAACTATTGATATATAACTACAAAACCGAGAAAAAATCGGCAATTGGAGTTATTTATATTGATATAAATACCTGATTTGTTTTGTTTTTGGTCCAAAAGTTTGTTATCACCCAATTTTTGGTATAATTTTGGAATTTATGTAAGTAACCACAATGGGAACTATACAATCAAAGAAAATGTCAACATAATTTAGAGTAGAGACACATCAAAATTAATTAATCTCCAATATTTTAAGTACAATTTAAACTCTTCATTAATTTGATCTAATTGGGTAAGATCTTACAATACTAATTCAAACTCTTCATCCGTCCGTTAAATTACTAAGTTCATTCAATGAAATTATTCGTTCTGTATTACTCCATTTCTTCGCACAGAGAAATGCAAACTAAAGATTGATAAAAGTTTCAAAACTGAAAAAAAAATATAGATGATTGAGAAGAGAGCTCATATTCTATGGGTGTATATGAGTCTATCATGCCCATAAAATGAGCAGATCAGAATTTTAATCTTGTTGTTTATAATCACAGCTCTCTTCTCCTTCGATCAAATTTGAGCAATCAATATCACGAATATTTGTTCAAAATAAGAAAAAGATAGAGAATTTTGAAGGAAAAACAACTAAAACTAATATGAATATACACGCACTAAGGAGGCGTTTCTTTAATTTAATATAGGAGAAGTGTTTAGTGGCTGTATATATATATACCCGACGATGGTTGTAGTCGTCTAGAGCTAGGGTTTCATTTGGACTTTAATGGGCTTTTTATAATTTATTTTGGGCTTATATATTGGGCTTTTATCTGTTTATCCTTTATAGTTATAACCAAGTTATTATTAATTTATTAGGCCTGTAATGGCGTTTAATCTTTTTGGGTTTTAGATTTTCATTTCTCCAACTAAACATAGGTACTAACTGAGTATTCCAGCTGAATGGGCTGAATTTTTTTATTTCTCAAACTTTTTTTTCTATTTTTACCAGTTAGCTTTATCGAAAACGTTGTGGAATTTTTCAACTTTTTACCTTTTGTCTATTATTTTATTATTTTTTCTTCCAAACAATTTTTACTTTTTGTTTTTGAACTTTTAATTATTTTTCTTTCTAGTGTTTTTCTTTCATACATCCCATTGTGTATTAGCTGATATATATTATTTACTATTTGTTTCTTATATTACATGCATCTAAATTAATAAATATGTCATTTTTACGTGCCTCAGTTTTGCATCTAGTGTACACTTAATATTTATTCAATTTATTTTTTTATTTGTGTATTATTATTGGTTATATCATGTACGAGAAAAAAATCACAATCAAACTTGAGTTATGAAATTTTCATTGCTTTTTTTTGAAAAAAAATATTTTATTTTAGTTATATTTTATATTGTGTCAAAATTTCACATAGCATTAGACATATTACCCAAAATGTAAATCTGAATCTGACTCAATGTAAAAGAATCTAAACTGGATCCAACAAAACATAACGGGTCTTAATGTAACTCTACAAATTTTTTTACTTATTATTTAATTTTATAAGTAGTCGATTTTCAATAAAATTCAATTATTTTTAGGGTGTAATATAATTTATTTTAGTTTCTTAATTTTTATATATTTTTTAAATATTAATAATGATTCCTTTGTTTAGTTTTTATATACTTTAAATAAGAAATATTTTTAATAAAATATACAATTAACTATGAAAAATATTGTACATCTATTGTTATATTTTACTTATTTTGGCTCGGACTTGGTTTAGTTCGAGTGTCAAATTTATTTTTTGGTATATGAATCTAGCATTAAGGGTTCACCCCACTACCGGAGGTAGCTTAAATGGAATTTTAGGACAAACTTTGACTATAAATTAGATTTTTTTGACCTAATTATTAAAAAAAATCCGTCAAATCCCACATTCAACAGAATTCAGCTGTTACCATTTGATTTTAAGTAATTCCGTAAGATTTCGGATAGAAAATAAACAAAAATTCAACCAGATTTCGCATTTAGCACAATTCCGCAATTACCATTTACACTCATAATATACATATATAACTTAGTGTTGAAAAACGCTAGACACTAGGTAAACTGATTTTTCGAGTTGTGCCTAGATAATTTAGTTGAGATTTAGATGGTTTTAGATTTTTTTTTTTTTGAGAACTTTGGTTTTAGATAATTTAGATTTTTTTTATCAATAATTTGATTGACGAAATTTGACCTTTAACTAAATTGTTCCAACTGAAATTGGATAACATATAAATTCATCACTATATCAAGTTAAATCAGAAACAACGAACTGATTGAAGTATAGGTTTCTTGGCATATAGAAAAAAAAAATTATTTTTTTAAAACAAATAATATTTTATATTTTTTGTTTGGTCGTGAATAATATTTTATACTCGTATATGACAAAGTAACTGTATATAAATAATACAAATCATGTAATCACAACTATAGATAGATGTAGTTAAAGTATCTTTATTGTGGACAAGAATAAGTAAAAGAACTTTACATTGTATTGTCTTCTTTTTTTTGTCCTTAGAACATTCAATTCAAAACTAAGTTTCAATAACCAAACCAATTCATCCTTTTTACCATTTGTCAAGATTTTCGACATCAAGAAATCTCAAAGTTATCTCGACAAGTAACTTTGATTCTTTTTGCTTGAGTCTTGTCTTTTTCTAGATTTTTTCTCCAAAGCATGAGCATAAAAAGACACTATGATTGGTTGGATTGACGAAGTTTTGAACAATAATAGTATACATCATGTGCAACATGGCTTTACAGCAGACACTTTAGAATAAAAAATCAAACTTTAATGTAGAAACCATATAGATGTTGTTCTCTTTGATAACTTTGGTTAAATTCCATGCATGTCTATAGATGGACTCAGACTAATTGTTAGCGGGAAACTTGGTTACAAAGGAATATTTTTGTACATATTTTCGGGGTTAATGAGTAAATATTCTACATTGACTCTATGGTTTCATTTTTGGGTAGTTTAGATTGGTGAGAGATTTATTGGCTTGGATATATGTGATGTTACGACATTCATTCTCAATAACACAGAACACTATTCAATCATATTCTCTTGTTTAACATGGTATCAGAACCAGGTTATAAAAGCTCGAGAGATATGATTGATGGTGAAAAGAAAACAATTGAAAGAACCATAGCTCCTATCTACAAACTGGCGGACAATGAGAATCCTGGTGCAGTCATTGCACAAGTGAAATTTAATGGTGATAACTATGAAGAGTGGGCTCAGGCAATGCGTACAGCCTTGCGAGTGAAGAAGAAACACAGATTCATTGATGGAACCGTGAAGAAACCTGATGAACATGGTGCAGGCTATGAAGACTGGATTGCAGCAACTTCAATGGTGGCGTTGTGGATTCTTAACACAGTGGAACCAAGAGTGAGAAAAACTCTAGCAAACAAAGAACGTCCACAGGAGTTGTGGAAAGAAATAAAGGATCGATTTTCTGAAGGGAATGGTCCTAGGATTCAGCAGATCAAGGCTGAATTATCGCAGTGTAGACAAGGTAATCAAAGTGTTATCGATTACTATGGAAAGCTACATGTGTTGCGGGAAGATCTCAGCAATTACGAGCCAACACCGGTGTGTCAATGTGGATCATGTTCATGTAATCTGACGGCTGAGTTTGAAAAACGAAGAGAAGATGATAGAATCCATCATTTTCTTCTTGGACTTGATGATGCGATCTATGGTGGAGTGCGTCAAACGATTATTAGTTCTGATCCGTTGCCAAACATGAACCAAGATTCCCGCTAACAGATGAAGCTACCTCCTGGATTTAGAACTGATGAAGCAGATGTTGTGTGTCGTCTACGCAAGTCCTTGTATGGGCTTAAGCAAGCTCCAAGGTGTTGGTTTGCTAAGCTTCGAACATCACTATTACGGTATGGATTTTCACAATCATATTCAGATTATTCTTTGTTTATGATTAAGAAGGGAGAAATTGAGCTCTATGTCTTAGTTTATGTTGATGACTTGATCATTGGAGGTAATGATTCAGCAACTATTTCTGAGTTTAAAGCATATTTGAGTGATTGCTTCCATATGAAGGATTTGGGAGCTTTGAAATATTTTTTGGGAATCGAGGTGGCTAGAAATCGTGAAGGATTGTTCTTGTGTCAAAGAAAATATGTCTTGGATATCATAAGTGAGACAGGATTGTTGGGAGGGACACCAACAGCATCTCCGATTGAACAACACCATAAGCTTGCACTTGCTTCTGGTGGGCTGTTGCGTGATCCTCAACAGTATCATCGACTTATTGGTCGACTGATATATCTCTTGGCTACGAGACCGGACTTGACATATGCTATACATATCTTGTCACAATTTATGCAGCATCCTAGGACTGAACTTTGGGACGCAGCATTGAGAGTGGTACGTTACTTGAAAGGAACTCTTGGTCAATGAGTGTTTATTAAATCAGATTGTGATTTGCAGCTACACGCGTGGTGTGACTCAGATTGGTCCGCGTGCTCTTTGACTAGGCGTTCGGTTAATGGATGGTTTGTGACTCTTGGAGACACACCAGTATCTTGGAAAATGAAAAAACAGAATGTGGTGTCTAGTTCTTCTGCTGAGGCGGAGTATAGAGGAATGGCAAGTTCTCTTCAAGAAATAAAGTGGCTTCGAAAGGTTCTTGTTGACTTGGGTGTATCTATCGATGCTCCTGCTGACTTACATTGTGATAGTCAAGCGGCTTTGTACATCGCAGCAAATCCGGTGTTCCATGAGCGTACTAAACATATTGAAAACGATTGTTATCAAGTTCAGGACGCGATACAAGATGGTATTATTGTTAATAAGAAAGTTGGGACAAAGGAACAGCTTGCTGATATCTTCACCAAGGCATTAGGGTGTCGTGAGTTCGAAGATATTGTTGTCAAGTTGGGAACTTGCAATCCGCACGCTCCAACTTGAGGGGGGGTGTTAGCGGGAAACTTGGTTACGAAGGAATATCTTTGTACATATCTTCGGGGTTAATGAGTAAATATTCTACATTGATTCTATGGTTTTATTTTTGGGTAGTTTAGATTGGTGAGAGATTTATTGGTTTGGATATATATGATGTTACGACATTCATTCTCAATAACACATGACACTATTCAGTCATATTCTCTTGTTTAACACTAACCCTTAGGAGAAATGCAGTCTAGAAATATGTTTTTTTCGGGTTTGCAAATAGATCAAAAACAATAATTTATATATATGTGTCCGAGATAATATGTTTTTAATTTCACATTATAGGTGTATCGAATTTGATGTGTGTTGGCGCACTATCCTGTCTCCTTACTTCTCTACCACAAAGACCTAGACCAAATATAGTTATTGAACATAGTAAAATTGTTAGTAAAAGAATTTAGATTTCATCTTTCTTGTTGGAGAAATGATTCCAAGCAAGATATTAAAAAAAGTGTAAAAATTTCAAACTTGCTAAAGGTATATATAAGCTATGTGAAAGCCTTTAACAAAAAAAATTGACATAACATGGTTTCATAAATGGATAATTAGGTTTTCGGAATTTGATTTCGTTTGTGTGAATTCGATTATGTATTCCGATACAAACATCATAAAAAAAATTATCTGATTATTAGTTGAATTACTAAAAGTTTGGGAAGAAAGTAAAAGTTAATGAAAATTAAAGTAAAAGAAAAAGAGAGTTAGATAGATTTCTTGTAGAAAGTTAACTTTTTGCTTCTTGTTTTTTTTCGTATAACAAATTTTGAACATGTTTAAACTTTTTGGACTTTCTTTAAATTATCATCTATCAGAGGTTTGTCTTGATTTAGATGCATTTAAAGTAACTATTATTGTTAGAGATTTAGAACCTCACAAACTTCTTCTTTTTTTCTTGTTTGTTCAACTCTCACATACTATATTTAATACCAAGAATTTTAATAAAGTGAGGTTGTGGATTTGTGAGGCTATAGTTTAATTGCTATCCCTTTTTCCGCATAGCATATGATCCATCAAATGATACTACAACTCATCGAATAAATGCTTATAACTATTACAAATTATTTTTTGTTTCAATGCCCTATTGAATAAACAAGAACAAGAGAAGGGAAAGTGTTTTATGTCAAACGGTTGTGTGATACATTTATTGTTTTTTAGCCGAGTTTAAATTCAAAAAATTGTGGTTGCTCTACATAATATTGATAGGGTTTGGGATTTGATCATGAATCGAATATTATGGATTCAGATGTTAATGAAAAAAAAAAAATATATATATATATATATATAGTCAAATGGTATAATGTCAATAGTTTGTTATTTTAAAGAGTTTAGGTAAATTTGAATGATGAGACTTTGTCTATCTTATTATTACAAAAAAAATTATCAAACAAAGATTTGTTTATGCTTTTTAACATCCTGCCGAAGTAATAATTTAAAATCAAATATAAAGTAATTAAGGTGTAAATGGTGCCTAATCAGGACATGAGTACATAACTAGTGGATCTATGAAATCATCAAACCATCATTATCTAAACTTGGTAAGAATATAATAACACATGTTGATTTCGTATACAAGCATGTGGATCACTATATCTAGTTAAAATGAAACATTATACACATTGCTTTAATAAAGTTTATAGGATAGGGATGACGACTTTGTCTCAACTCCTTTCAAATTGCTAGCTTACGTTTAACTCATTATGAATTATTATATTCTAATAACTATTACAATTCACTTTTTCATATTTATGATTTTCATATAAATTTTCACTTATTAAGGTTGTGAAATTTGATTAATATAAAACATTACACCAATTAATACAATTAAAACATCAAGTTCTTTGTGATCAACACAATTAAATTGTGAAAATCTGATATATAACCTAACTTTAAAACTCAAACAATATCACGTGGAGTTATATAAATTCATAGAACTAAATCTCGGTAATAAACATGTAATCTTTTGACAAAGTAAATATTTCTCCAAACTTTTTCAGTAAACTTAGTGATATTTAAGAAATGATTTTACCATCAATATAATAACTCGTTTAAAAAGAAAAAACAAATAAAAAGTGAAAGATTTGAAGATAAAATAACATGACTTATTTCATAAACTATATACACTACGATTACTAAACCATTACATCTCGAATATTACTCACAAAAAGAACTTGAAAATATTCTCTAGCTAGTATTCTCATACATAATCTCGTTTAGTCTAAAACGACGCAGTATTATGTTATGTAATCTCAAATTACGTGATCTCTAATCATCGTCGGATTCTGATGAACCGTAACAACAGTACTATTAACACACGACCATGTAGCACATGTTGAGCTTTGTTGGATTTGACGCATCACCAAAGCTTGTCGTAAATTCATCAACTTCTCATGAAGAACACGATGTTCCAAACGTAGACGATCATTTTCCAATTTCTCACGTTGACAATTATACAAAACGTACCGGAGCCGGTTTTCCATTTCCCGGTTCTTCATCTTGAGCTGGTTAAGTTCGCTTCTAATGTCTTCTAAGTATTTTTGTTTCTTCTTCCTTGATCGTTGAGCTGATTCCCGGTTTGATAATTTACGTTTCTTTCTTCGCTCGTCTGAACCGGGATTTTGAATTTGACCCTGGTTTGTATTGGTTGAACCGGGATTTTGATATGAATTGAAGATGGAGAATAGATCATCTGATGAGTCCCATGAAGTGAATCCAGTTTCCATAATTGGAAAAACCGGTTCAGATGGAAAAACCGGAGAATTCGTAGACATTATGTTTCTTAAAAAACTAAACCGGAATGGAAAAAAATATAATTATCTCAAAATGTAAACGTAAGGGAGGGTAGAAGGGGAAAAGGGAAGAATTGAATTGTAGGAGGTCCATATTTATGCACTTCTGAGGCTATACGCGAAGGTTAATTTCGTCATTTTCTTCTAACTAAAATTTGTGTTTTCTAGTGAATTATTTTTTTCGTTTCATTTTAGTTTTCATTCTAAAATTTTGCACATATATTAAGAAAACAGATAAATGATCTGTTATGCTTTATTTGACTATTAGAATTTCAAATTTTCTAATATTTTATTTATTTAATTAGAAACAAATGATATAATTTTATATTAAAAATCTTATATATTAAAGTGGGAGACACTTTCATTTAGACTATGTTTTAAACTTTAGGATAAAATTTAACCTATGATTAGTTAAGGTAGGTTTTGTTACAGATTTTTAAAAATTCAAATTTAATAAAAATTTAATAGATAAATCTCTAAAAAAAACTAAATCTTAATAAAAACATATCGGTTACAAATTCGGTTATTAATTCTATTCTGATTCGGATTTAGATTCGATTTTCTGGGTACATAGATTTACGATACATTATGGTACTTTATCGAGTTCGGTTCACCTACTTTGGTATTTTTGTTATTTTGGTTTAAGAAATATTCAGATTTTTTATTTTCCGTTTAGAGTTTGGTACGGTATATATCAAATTCGGGTTCGGGTATTTTTACATAAAATATTAAACATATTAAAAAATTAATAGAAAAACTAAAATTTGATTCTTAATTTGGTTCCACTTCGGGTTTGGGTTTGGTTTATCAAATAAATAGATTTAGGACTCATTGGGGTATTTTGTATGTTTTTTTCGGGTTCGGTTTCTTCGATTTGGGTTGATTTCGATTTGGTTTTTGGGGCCTTTAAAATAATATCTAGAAAAATATATTCAAAATATTAACTAAGATCTAAGAACTAAATGAATACATGTTAAAAACAATTAAATTCTATGTTATAGTGTGGGTATAATCCTACTTATATTTAGAAAGCGAGAGTGACAATTAAAGCGAAATAAAAAAATTTAGTATAAAATGCCAAGTAATATGAAAGGAGTGGAGTATTTATTTTTGTTACTTTTGCATATGAGATCAACACTAACTTGATACGTGGCACTATGGGATTAGATGTAGCTGAAAGTAAGCTAAGCTGGTCTTTATGAATTCTGGCTCATTACGCATATAACTTTATTCCGAATATTCGATTCCAATTTTACTTGTAAAAGTCGTAATTATTATTTACTGGATCCATCTAAATACAGCAAATCCAAATCTTAGAGAAATTCTTACAGTCTTATTAGCCAAATACGAATGTTCGAGTTGATGATCCGAAACGAGATCACAAAACATAATTACCGAATCACAGTCTGCATGATTTGATCAAAACGCGAAAAAGAAAAACGTTTGTATTGAAGTAATAATTTCCGAATATAATGAAAAAGAGGACGAAGATGGAGGACATCAAACTCAAGAATACTTAGTCTTATAGCAAAAAACTAGTTAGAATCGAGAATAGTATAAATTTTATAGCTATTAGACTTTAGTTTTTTGTTAATATTTGTCTATTGTTAGTTTATGTATTAAAATTATTGTTGATGCACAAAATCAACAATGCTAATATGAATTGATTGCCAAAAAATAATTGGATCAAATTAATCTTTTATGAGAAAATAAATAAATAATTTCTTATTGATAACGAGTTGAAGAGTAATAAAGAGCTAGAGTTCGAAGAGTCTATTTCATCGCCTAATGAATATGTGTTTTTTCATTCTTGAGATTTTATGTTTTCATAACTCAGCTCTATAATTTCTTAATATGAGATCCTCTCTCAGCATTCTTCCGCAATTTTGTGGTTTCCACTTTTTTTCTTTTTCCATTTTGACTTGTTCTTTTTCATTCAAACAAACTCCGACTCATCTTATTTCATGAACTCGGTCTTTGCCATCCTGAACCTTAATTCTTATAATCTGTGTCCATTTGATGTTACTGAGTTCATTACCAACAATTACAATATGATTTATTTAACATATTTGGATAATATGATGTTACTGAGTTCATTACCAACTTGTCATTGTATATTGTTTTATCTTAGCTGAGCTCAATATTTGGATAATAAACCAACCCATCAGCCAGTAAAACTAACTCTTCGTGGGTACAAAAAAACAAGTTGTGCTTTAGTTAGGATAACATCTTTTTCCATAGTGGAAAATAGCAATTTAATTTTCTCTATTGTTGTTTGACGTATGTGCCAATAAAAACCACGAAATTTAATTCAATTTAAACAATGTAATTTGTAAAAAAATTAACATGTCGAGATCTTGATTAGTTATATTTGCGGCTCAAGTTGTCTCCAATACATGGTTATGTACATATTGTAAATTTACTTAATTAATATGATTTTAGGCAGATATATTTTTAAGAAACAAGTCCCTTAGTGCTGAAGTTAATTACTAAATAACGTCACAAACCATATTAACGAAATAATTTCCTAAATTGGCATAAAGCTGCTTACTTATCGCTTGTTCTCTTTATTTCTCTTTATAGCTTCAACGATACTCCAATAATATTTATATATACTTTTTTACATTAACGTCCATGTGGTTTGTTCCTAGTTCGATGATATTATAACTTTTTTATAAAAATTTGATAATAACATAAAGTTGCTCGTGGAACTTTAAATTTGACGGACTATATAGGTTCATGAATTTCTTTTTATACTTCATGTAAATATATATATATATATATATAGCAACGTTGTTTTATTATAGCAAAACATGCATGCAAATGTTATATCATATTCGCATTATTTTGAAGCGTTATGCCTCCTATGTTGTTAGGTAATATGACTTTTGGTTTTTACACCCAAAAAAATATATACATTAATTATTAGTATGTACAAATCATAACAAAAAACTAAAAATCCTTAAATAATAAAAAGGTGTATATTGTTGAAGGTAGTTTTCTTAACGACAAAGTTGTGTTCAAAGCTGCCCTACGTACTACACACTTCTTAAATAAAGCATGATATAACTTTCTACTTTTTAGTCATTCATGTGCCCACACCAGAAATTTCGTATTATCTATCATGAAAATAAAATGAAAAACTTTATAGACATTCGGTTCCATTGTTATCAATTTATTGAATTTGAATGTTTTTATATTGAATAGTTATAAACTTACAAATTCAATAGTCAACATTTAAATTATATTATTTACTAATAAATACTCTTTTGACTAATGGATCCCGATTTGAGTTAAGTAAACCACTAAAACCTAGTTGGAAGAATAAAACTTTTTCCCGTTTCAACATTTTCCTTACTATTATTAAAAAAAAAAGCATTTTCATTATTTTTTATATATCATCTAGAACAATAAACATATTACAACGATTAAATACAATTAGCCGGCAGAAAATATAGATATCCCCGGAAACAAAAACCTAAAAAAAGGGGGACTGAAGCCTAAACGAAGGAACCTTGTAAAAACCAACCTCGAAAAAGACCATGCTATACTCTAAACCAGACCCAAGAAATTACTGCCCTAAAAACACCAAAGACTAAGAGTACCGCCTAGCATAACGGAGATTGAAGAGATGACGAATCCTCATATGGTGAATGAATGTACCGTAAAAATGAAGATAATGGAGCTACGTACACCGGCGAGAATAAAATCCACTACTCCCAGATATGGTGAAGTCGAAACCGAACATAAGCTGACTAGATGACACCTGATAGAACCCTTGATTAAAAAAATCTCGAACTGATCTAAAAAGTACTGACAAGAAGCGACATTTTCCTTTATACAGAAGCAACTGAATCCAATAGAGTACATCACTCGTTTGAATCGGAGAGAAAAAAAACTAACAATCAATTAAGGGCAGCTAATAACAGAGTAACTGACTAAAGAGCTAACTAAACCCTTAATTAGAGTTTTACCAACAAACTAATAAAACCAACCATAACTTAAACCTGACATAAAACTTAAACAACAAACCCTAGAAAGCCTAAAGGGGAGGAAAATCTAAAATAAGGATATAGTGAGTGATGTTCTGGTGAGATCAAACCTCTAACAGACGAAGCTTTTGTGACCGACGAGAAACCGTAACTCGTCAAATAACATCGGCGAGGAAAAGACCGTTGGGATCTAAGAACTCACAGAAGAGAACTTCGAAAGACCAAACAACTCTCCTCGACGAGCCCCCCGCAGCAAGCCCCTTCTTCTAGAGTAAGTTCACAAGAAGGTAAACCACCCCAGAGAACCAAAAGGAATATAACTCCAACGAGACTCACAGACCTCCCTGGATATAGATCTGAACCTTCACCATTCAAAAACGGACTGAAGCTAAACAAAAACAAAGATAAGATTATGGGAGAGTTGACGGCGTTGTCAGAATTGTGTAAGCCTCCCGGCGCAACTCGCCAAGCTGAAATCAATCTCGGAAACTCTCTGTTCATGGGAGATAAAATTTTGAAGAAATAGTATTTGTTAACACACTAAAAGCACTTTCATTATGATGGAAGATTTTTTATCAAAAATTGCCGAAAATTCTAACAGCCGATTGAGTGATGATTTATTTTACTTAGTTTAGTCATAGTAAACAAAAAAATTTTTGTTGTTAGCCTGTTAGGATTGGTTATCTGGTAACAAATAATTCATTTAAATTGGACTTTTGTGCAACGAAGGTTGATGGAATAATGTGTGTCTACTTACTCGTCTTTGTCATTAGACATGTTCCTTTAAACTTGATAAACGTTCTTTACAATCTTATGTGTAAACTTTTGTTGTAATCTTTTTGTTGTAATGTACATTTTCATAGATAAAATTTCAGTCCACACCAAAAAAAGTAAAACAATTTTATTATTATAAAATAATTTAAACTTGTCGAACTTTTTTTCTAGCTGATATTCCAGATATCTGGAAATTTATTCCACCTTGTAATTTAAAAAATTATAAATAAGTTTAAATTATAAATCAAATTTTGTGGTTTTAATAGTGGGAAAAGATAAAAATAATAACAATTTTAACTTTCCAAGAAAAAAACAAGTGTTCTAAAATGGGCTAAAAACTCAAATCATATAATAAAGTAGAAAAGTAAGCCCAAATATAATGTAGGCCGATATAGTCTACAGATGATTAATCTTGACTTTGATTATCAAGAAAAAACAAATAAAAAAGAGTTGAAAATGGATTATAAGGCTGATAAGCATATAAATGATAATGAAATGCCGTATATGATAAAATATTGATAGATTTTCAATGTTTGAAACGAATCTTATGGAGCCCTTTTTCCCTCTTTTATTGACCTGACTTTTTACAATATGTTGTTATGCATGCGCCATGTGTTATTTTCATTACTATGAACCCTTCTTCTTCTTTTTCAACTTTTTATGTATATAAAAACAGTGAACATGATTCATAACATTTCAACTGTATCTGATGAGATACTGTATCAAAATTTTGATGAAAAACGTCAAACAGAAACAGTGTTTTATCTGTCTTATCTTTTCATTATGTTTCCATATTAATAGACTACAATGGTTATGTCATTGGCGAACGCAGATACAAAGGAGATGAAACATGTGCCTCACATTAAAATTGAAATTTTGGTTAAATTTTTTTTGTTTTTCATTTTCACCAAAAAAAGTTTATAATTTATAACATAAAGTGTCTCATACTAGAAATAAGTCTAGATTTGGGTTATGTCACCGCATGAATATAAGTTTAGGTAAAACCATTAACTAAATACAACTTAAATATTCGTGAACCGTATAAAACTAGACATAGAATCTTCACTTTATTTTATAGATTGATAAAACATAATTGATCATATAATTAGGGTTAAATATTAGTCTATACGGTTTTTTCTATACACTTTTGATTCCTGAAATTTTGTTGTCTTATATAGACACATAATATTGTTAAAAAATTTCGATTATATATCAGAATTTGTTGATTCAACTACTGAAAAAAATATTACCAATTAAGAATTGGCCTAGTTGGCTTAGCTTTACTTCTTAGATTTACAGATCATGGGTATTTACATTGGACTTCCCAACTGAAAATGTCGATGATAAGAAATAATGCGTGAACCTTTAGTGTTGGAAACTTTGGTCTTCTATTAGAAAATAATATAAAATCTCCATTAGTTAGAGTTGACAGTACACTAGTTGGAATATTGGTTAATAAAAAAAAATCAATTTCAGTTAACCATAAAAGTGAAAAAATGTTATTACCAGACGATGAAAAAGGGTCTTGCTCTAAAAAACCCAACCATGGTGATTTGCTAATATCTTTGGTCTGGTCCTCTTGATATCGAAAACTCATTATAAACAAACAAAAATTACAATAAAAATAATATTTCTGCAGTTAAAAATAATACGTGAGAATAATTATGCGAATCTCAGTATACAGATACATCTGTCACCAACTTTGTTTTTTCAACATTACCATTATATAAATTTATATTATATGAAAAGAATGTAAGTAAAAACTATAGAATATAGTTGACTCTATGTTGATAAATTTCACCAAAATATAGTGATTAACGAACTAACCAAAACATTCACTAAATAATTAATTGTTTATTTATTAATTGTCAAGATTGACTATATCTATAATTAAATATACAAAAACTCGATTTCGACGTATTATAGATAACATTATACGTACGTGTTTGGTATGGTAATGGTTTTATTGACGTAAACTAACACTCAAAGAATTATATGGCTCTCGTTTCTGCTCAACTTTTAGTTCATATCTTCTTTTCTCTATAAATACTCCTCAATTATATAACTTCAATTCTCATCATAAATCTCTCATTCCACAATTATAACAATAATTTCATAGTACTTAGTCATATATCAGAAAATGGCTAAGAAGTTCTCGACTTTATTTTTCTTCATCGTTCTTCTTCTCTGCTCTACGTTAACATACACATCAGCTCGTCCCACTCCAATCCCCGTTAATACAGAAGACATATCTGTCAAGGTTCGATTTCTTTCTCATTCTTATTCAGATCTTTCTAAAGGTTTTGAGTTTCGAAACTAAGAATTAATAAATGCTTATTTGAAACTCGTGGTTATGATTTTTTTTTTGTTATGTGCAGAATGTAGAAGAAGGAGAAGGAAATTGTGAAGGTGTTGGAGAAGAAGAATGTTTGTTAATACGAAGAACTTTAGTTGCACACACTGATTACATCTACACCCAAAACCACATCCCTTAAATTCTTGTTTTTTTTTTCTTTTGATATTGTGTTGTGGTTCTAAGGTAAAATATTATCTCTATACCAAATCGAATACACCTGGATGCCGAAAAAAACTAGATAAAAACTTCTAAAAATATCACACATAGTTGCGTCAAAAAAGATTCGAACTTCGTTTTTTTTTTTTTTTTGTCAAGGGATTTGAACTTGATTAATGTACTACTATTATTCTAAGTTTTTTTCGCTTGCCGCTAGCCCAGAAACTTTGTATTTTTATACTTTCTTTTAAATTGATTGTATCTTTTGTCAATTAATAGATGTAAATCAATAATGAAAATTTTAATAATCTTCTTAGTTTTTATTTATACTTTCATCCATTACAATATTAGTATCGTTTGACCTTTTTCAGACATATCAAAGAACTAGCTAATTATACATTTGTTTGACTTTTGGACTTTAAATAGAAAAATTTTAAGTAGTCTAAACTGATACATTAGTATCAAAATTTACATTAATATCATAAAATAATAGTAATTCTTAAAAACAAAGTAATATAATCGGAAACAATATTTATTTTTCATAAACCTAGGTAGAGTCTCCTTTCAAGCCACACAAGCTAATTAACCTCATCATTTTTTTTAAAAATAGATTTTTTCATTAATAGAATTAAAAGAACCACTAAGATAATTAAAAAAAAAGTTGTTTATTAAAGATGAACCACTAGTCATCCTTCTCATATTACTAGTAAAAAACGCATTTTATGATTCAACGATCTAGAAATCGAAAAATCGAAAAACAAAGAGAACTAAGTCTTATCTTATATTTGATAGTCTTAAATACAAGAAGCTGACTTTGTTGTTACAATTAAATCTTCAAGTTTTAAGAGCACCATACCTCACACAACGCAAGCATTAAAGAATGACAGACCTGCATTTGTAAATGTATATAGAGACATCTATACTTTTTCAAATTATGAGTGGATGTTAAAGATATACAAATAAATAGTCAATATTAATAAATACTTGATGTGGTTTTTAAGACAATACAAATTAGACTTGATTTAACAACATATTAAATATATATATATATATATTGTATTTTGTGACAATATTAATTAAATAAGTATTGTCATTGTTTTTATTATTTTGTCGGCGGGAATTAAGTATATACATTGAATCCAAATAAGCGAAAACCAGTGTTTTTATATACAGACCGGATCGGCTGGTCGGACCGTTTAACCCGTTATCGATTGTTTTTCTGGTTCAGGTTTAGTGATAAAATCCGCTAATCTAATAACCGGTTCGGAAAAACTCGTGTTTGACCCGAAATTCGGTGAATGAGTCGGACTGTCCGGATACGAGTTTAATTAAAATATATCAAAATTTTCAAATAAATGATTTGATTTGATGATTAATAAAAGGTTTATAATTAAATATAAGGCTGGCTTTCATAAAATTATTTCTATACAATAATTTTTTTTCACAATTTTCAAAAAAATTATTGTATAGAAATATATCAATTATAATATGTAACATTTAGTTGACAAATATTGATGCTGAAAACATAAAGAAAATAGTGGTGTTTAATTAGTTTGTATTATTTTCTGCAATATTTTCTTTAGTTTTATTTCATTTAAATATAATAATATATAAATTTTATTATTGAATTTAGAAAAAAAAATTTATACTTTTAGTTTTAAATTTTCGGTTAGAAAAATACATATCAAAATTCCTCTACAAATATATTAGTATAAAAATTTATTTTATTGATTCGATAGTCAGTCCAAATGGACCAATAACACGATGACCTGAAGAAATTTGGATCTTTATCCGGATAGGATATGAAAACACAGGCGAAAACTAAGAACATATCGCCAGAGTCGGTGACAATTACTAATGGTCCCTTCCCTTTTTCCCTCGTGTATACGTAAGACGTTGACAAAAATATCAGAGAAACAGCTTGTTCTATGGGCCAAAATATATCAATTTGTAAAGTTTGGGCCTGGCCCATTTATATGTTAGCTACTTCATAAACTGAAATCTGAAACCTAAGTTTTCAGATGTGAAATTCGACCGGAAGATATAGATCGAGCGACGGCGACCGGAGAAGGTTTTACTGATCGAACACAATGTTTCGGAGGAATAGGTTTTTGTCTTTGCCGATGGTAATTGGAGCTGTTGTGTAAGTAGTCGTTTTACTCAATTTCGTCTTCTCCGTGAAATAAAATTCAGTTCTAGAATGGTATGATTCTTAGTTTAGATTTTAGTTTTTGTTCGATTTTCGCTTATGAAGATGATATGAAGAATATAAAATTGTAGGTGGCTTAGTTTCAAATTTGAGCTGATAATTCAGTTTTTCATTTAGCTATAAAGTCGATCTGAAGCATTCAAAATTTGTTTTGAGGATAATTGATTTTTAGCTGAGTATTATGAATTTCATGAAATTTGTAGAACTGAGGAAATTGATTATTGAGTAAATCAATGAAGAATTGTGAAGCAATCTGATGAAGATGATATGTAAAATGCAGGATTGGTGTGGTTTCAGGGAAAGCTATATTTGGTCCTCCAATGGATGAATACTGGAAGAAGAAACTCGAAGAAGAACAATCTGTTGCAAAAGAAGCCAGTGAAAAAACATCAAATTCATGAATTGAATGATGAAGCATTGTTAATTTTTCGTGTGCAAAATTAATTTTATATAAAATAAACAAAGTGTAACAATGTATAAGTACCTTCGCATTTCACGTTTTTGATAATTTTTCACTCATTTTGAGAGAGTAATTAGTTTTTTTTTTTACGGAATTAGAAGAAATTTCACCTGGAATAGTAATTTGACACGTAGCATTATTCATGCGATTCGTAAGAGACGAGCCTTTGCGACTATCATAGTCCACCCATGTTGCCACGTGGCTTTAAAACGATACACGTGGAACGTCTTATTTTGGTCTGCTAATACACGTCATCATCTCGCAAATTACGTTTTTATGTTATTTTACTGCTCGTTTCGTAATACTTATCATTTTGACCTAAAATTTTTTATTTTACTTTACTTATCATTTTTATTTTACTTTATTCATGCCGTTATGCACTCTTCGAATAGCGGTATTATTAAATCAGACAAAACAACAAGCAATGAAACCACAAACAGATAAAACTTTATTTTTTTCAGGAGTGGCTTGCTTTGGTTTTGGCACATTTCATGTAACAAGATTATATGGTCCTGGAATATAGGTATTTTATGGATTCTGTCATTTCGCTAAGTCGTACTAAATAACGAGCTAATGAATCTCCTTGGTTTTGCCACTGAATTTCCCATTCAAATTCATCGTAAGATGTCTAATATCCTTTCTTTTTTCAATTTTTTTTACGAATACGCTTTTTCGAGATAAAAATACGTTTTTTTGGGACTGCCATTCAAAAATGGAAAAGCCGGCTATCGGAATCGAACCGATAACCATCGCATTACAAATGCGATGCTCTAACCTCTGAGCTAAGCGGGCTCAAATCAAATAGCGCACGCATACAAATTAACTAAACTACTAGATCGTATCAAGTAACTATTNGATTCTTCCTATTTGTAGGTCATTTATGGCACGCGTTGCTGATTTTGAAATAGATTCTCCTATAGTGATGAATATAAGCGCAATTGAAATTCCTGGGGAGTCAAGTTTGCGATTAAACCCTTTAGTGGTACGTAGTCAAATGCTAGAAAACTCATTTCTAATAGATAATGTTAGAATCAAATTGGATACAAAAATTCCAATTTCTTCTATTAGTCGATCATTNTGCAGTCTTAGATGCTTCAATTGTGAATTCTATATATTCGAACCACAGTTGGTCATATTTCTTTTTATCGAGAAATCGAGGAAGCTATACTTTCATATCTTTAAATAATATTGAATGAGAGAGAACATATTAATTTAATGACTTAATGATGAGAAATGCATTTTTGTATTTAGGGTTTTCTCTTAAGGTTGAAGCCCCAACTACTTGAATTTAGTTACATTTTTCATTGTAAAGGGGTCTCGCTTTCAAATTTCATTTTAGAAAATTCAGTGAAAAACCCAAAAAGCCAAATTTTTAGAAGGCTTATATTGCTCATTTTTACAGAAAAAAATGGACCCTAATCGAAACGTAGTATGATCAGTTTTTTTAATTTGTAATGTGGGTGGATTTGGTCAGGGGTAGGGTACTACGAAAGGAAGTTGATCATGGATTATCCTCGGGGCTTTCTATTTGATTGTATCGAAAGGCCTAATGAATTGGGATTTCCCTATTTGGCCGGGTCATTTCGGGGCAAGCGGATCATTTATGATGAAAAGTATGAGCTTCTCGAGAATCCATACATCCCTTATCAGGCCTAATGAATTGGGATTTCCCTATTTGGATTCTATGTTTTGTGACTAAAAATCTATATATTTTTTTCGGAGTTGTTTCTCTTGCATTCTATCTCATCGTATCATATTCTGTTCTATGATATTTGAGAATCACCGTCAATACCTCGATGTAGGTCCGGGATAATCCTTTATTCCATAGTCCGGGGGATTTTATCTTGAATCTGTTGATTCGAGATGACTTAGTTCCGCGGACGGGTGAGTAACGCATAAGAACCTGCCCTTAACAACAGCTCATAGGGAAGAAAATCGATTTATGGATGGAATCAAATATGCAGTATTTACAGACCTAAGGGAGCATGAGTCATATATTCTGCAGAACGTCGTTCTTAGCTATTGTTCTTGTGCCGACAATAACGGGATTCGAATCCTTCCATCCCAGAGTACAGTCATTGAGATAGGAATCCGCTACTAGGAATCATTAAATCCTAGAAAAGTCTTATTTTGAAATAGAAGAGTCACAAAATTCCCTGTGGTAGAATATGTTTTGAGTACGAGTACTTGTCAATAAAAAAAATAAAATGTATTCCAAATTTTATGAAAGTCTTTCATTTGCTTCTCTTCGATGGAAGTTTTATTTTCCCAGAATGTATCCTAATTTTTGCCGTGAACAATGCACCAATCCTTTGTTGAATCCGGTCCCGGCGGGGATTGCTATTACTCAAACAAGCATGAAATATATGCTTGCATATTCGTCCATAGGTTCTAACTCTGTGCCAGCAGCCGCGGTAATACAGAGGATGCAATTGCAATACTCGTATAGACAGAACCAAAAAAAATGCAAGAAGCCCTAACAAAAAAGGTGTCATCCGATATGAAATTCCGAATGTCCTTGGCCCCCTTCCGGGGGGCCCGAGCCATCAGTGAGATACCACTCTGGAAGAGCTAGAATTCTAACCTTGTGCAAGGACCTACGGGCCAAGGGAGAATTGATAAAGATCCAATAAGTCCAACATTGATTCCTTCAGACGTGTCAATCGGACTCGATCCAAAACTTACGATAATGGGTGTAATCCGAAAAACGATTCATAAGTAGTTGTTATACACGTGTCAAAACTCTAGCACTAATCTAATCTATATTTAATTTGGGCTTAAATTGAATTGACGAACAACCAATAGAACCAAAATAGCATATCCAAATTAAAAGAAAACCTATCGAAGCCACAATGGCAGTTGACCATCCCCATGGAGGTGGTGAAGGGAGGGCTCCAATTGGTAGAAAAAAACCCGTAACTCCCTGGGGTTATCCTGCACTTGGAAGAAGAACTAGAAAAAGNGAGACTCTGCTTGGCAAATGGGTTGATTATTTGGGGCGTTCCATGATTGTCGTTGATCATTTTTTGGTTATGGATTGTATCCCACGATCAAGATAATTGGTTGAATCCCGTGGCGGAAAAGGGGGGAAAGCTCTCCGTTCCTGGTTCTGTTTCCAATCCTTTAAATCCTCAGACCACTCGGGAATTTGAAATAAAAACATACGAACATATTAAAATAAGAAATTGAAAGATTTCATCCCCCGAGGGAACCGGACATGATAATTTTTCATCATCCGGCTCGAGTCCTTATCTCTAAAAAAATCCTATTTTGATCGGATCAAAATAAAAACGATTTCTATTTCTATATAGGATACGAACTGTATTAAAAAGTATGTCCAAAAAAATAAATCATTTCCCGTCTCATGGAAAACCCTTTTCGAAGTGACTTAGACAAATCTTTTTTATCAATAACCTCAGAAATACCGCTTCCTCATGAATTTATCTTGAATCGGGATCTTTTGGCATTTCGTATTTTGTCTTAAATTTTTGGACGAGCAATATAAGCCTTCTTTAAATTTTTAGAAGGCTCCATAAAAAAAATACCGATATTGAGATCTTTAGCAATTACCTTGTTTTAGCAGATCTCAATATCGTCCAATTATGAAACCCTTGGAAAATGATTTCCATGAAATCAATAAAAAAGTTTCTCGATGGTCATACAAATTAATAGGTGATTTGGAAGAATTGGAAGGTGAGAATGAAGATAATATACCAATGGAGCCTGGAATTCGTTCAAGAGATGGAAGCTTTCTTTCGTTTCTCGACAGTTAAGGTAACGACTTTGGGCATGGCCAGCTCTAACATAAGATAACAAAAAAAAGAAGGTTAATTGGGGCTTAAATTAGTAGAAATGATCCGAAATACAACATCCCTCTTTTTTTTAATTGTAATGCATTGTATGTCCCAGAATAGGTCCGTTACAGCCTGTTTCCAATACTCAGCGGCTTGAGCGAGTTAAAAAATAAGTTAAAAAACGAAATATATATTTATCTTTGGAGTTAATCTTAATAAAAGGGAAAGATATGAAAGATCTCCCTCCAAACCGTACATACGACTTTCATGTGGATTGCCTCGCGAAATAGCAATAGAGCTCTTCCAGACTTGATTTCATAGATACATATAGAATTCTGTGGAAAGTTGTATTCGATGAAAGTCAATTTTTCGGGGTCTTAAAGGGGCGTGGAAACACATAAAAACTCTACCTTTCAGAAAATTCGAATATCTAATAACAGTGGACATGCAAAATTTTGACTTCTGGTTCCGGCGAACGAATAATCATTGAGTCCTGCTATAATAAAAGTTTAAAAACTTGGATTACTAATTGGTGGAATACTAGACAATGCGAAACTGAACATACCCTTTCTTTCCGTCGAAAGAAACTATTCGTTAAAAATTCTTATTCTGAGTTTATTTCTTGTCAAGATTAATATTACATGATCGAACATTATATCTCGCTTTCTACATAAGCATCGTCCAAAACAATTTTTTATCAGCTGTAGTCCCCTATTTCTATGAATATGAAGAATCCATTGAGCAAAGACTGGTTGTAATTGTATAGCAGTATCTGAAAATTCTTGACGATGAATCGATTTTATAGCTCCTTGCTCATTATCAGACAATTACTTATTCACAAACTTCGTGTGGGGCTTCTTTGAACACATTTGGCATGGTTAAATAAATAAAATAAGTACAGTAAATTAGCATCCCATTACAAAAAAAATTCATTTTTTTCTGATTAAATATATAAAATATTAAATAATTTGAAATTTTAATAGTCAGCATAACAAAACATTTACTATTTTCTTAATATATATGCAAAACTCTAGAATGACAACTAAATTAAAATAGATGGAGTATTTTTTTTGAAACAATCTTTTTTATGACTCTCATATAATAATAAAAAAACAAGTACAGTAAATATCTCCTTGTTAAATACCTCAAACATTTATTGGATGGTGAACTTTAATAAATTTTAATAGATTTAAAATTTATAAAATTTTAACAACAAATAAAGTGGATTTGAAAATTAAATAGATTAGATTCCAATACTTGAATAACATATGATTTAAATATGGTTGAATAACATATAATTTATAAATATAGATTTTAAAATCATTAATTAAATAACAAATGATTTGTAAGGAATTCTAAATATATTAAAATACATAAAAATCTATTCAAATCTACCATCCAATAAACCCTTTAGCTTTATAGAATTAGAATAATTATTTTCTCGAAAATAAATTTTAAAACCCCAAAATAGCGAAAATTATTAAATAAATAGCATAAATTTAAGAATTTTTTTTTGTATTATGTATATATGTGGATTGTGAAAAAGATATGATACATACTGATATATATATATATATATATATATGATAGACACTATTTCGCTTCTGTTTCGGCTTCTCTTTTTCTCCTCCACCAAACAAAATTATTTCTCCTCTTTCACAACCAAAAAAAAAAAAAAAAAAAAAAAAAAATTGGTAATCTTTAAAAAGGAAGGAAAAAAAAAAAAAAAAAAAANTATATTAATTCAATATTTTTCTATAATTGAGTCAGAATCTTAACTCAGGTATATAACTATCTCTCCTTTCGTTTTCGTTTTCGTTTTCTTCTTTGTCTTCAAAATTTTTGAGAATTATACAAACTCTCTGGTTTTCTCTAGAAGATTTAGATTCTGAATGAGAATCTCACATATAGGTTTCGTTTCTGCTTTTTCAATTCCTCTTTTTGTTCTTAAAATATTTGTTTTTTTTTTTTGGTTAATTGGTATAATTTTTCCAATGCGAGTTGATTTACGAGAGATTTTTATATATTAACCTAAGAAAATTACAGTTTCTTGAGCAATTTGTCTTTGATTTTTTTTTTCTGAAGTTCTTTTGAAAAAAAAAAAATTGGTTAAGATATGATCCTGAACCGAAGAAGTCGGCGGATTCTTAGTTATCAAAAGCTTTAATCATTAAACGTTTAATTTTGTTGTTATAACCTTAATTAAACCTCGTTTACTTCATGGAATTAGGTTTGGATTCTGGGAACTAATTAATAATTAAGATGATGGAAATAGCTTATCAGCCTCGGATTGATTCCGAGATCGAATCACTAGTCGAAAGAATCAATCCTCCCAGGTAATTCTTACTTTATTAATTTTATTTTTATTTTTAAAAATTCTTGTTAATTTTAATCGTAATTATATTGTTGAATTTTTTTTTTTTGCGTTAATCAAGAGTTTGTGTAGACAACGACTCTGACTCAGAGTGCACACTGATTAAGGTAAGCTCTAGATAATTAGCTAATTATTATAAGATCTTAATTATTAATTAGGGTTAATATTATCACGTGATTAAATATAGGTAGATAGTGCAAATAAGTATGGAATATTACTGGACATGGTTCAAGTTTTGGCTGACCTTGATCTCGTTATCTCCAAAACTTATATCTCATCTGATGGTGAATGGTTTATGGATGGTAAGTCGTCGTCATCATCATCATCATCATTCACATGTCATCATGGTGGGCCACATTGCATCTGAATTTTCTTCTCTTTGTTAGTGTTTCACGTGAAGGACCAGCTTGGGAATAAGCTAACCGACCGAAGCCTTATTCGTTATATTCAACAGGTCAAATACTCTTGATCACTTTCTCATAATTACTTAATCGTTTTAAGTACCATTGGGCATAAAAACCGGAATCAAAATAGGTATTGAGTTCGGTTTTGGGTCTTTTCAAGTGACCGGATTTTAATAATTTTGGTTTAGGGTTCGGTTTGGTTATAATTCAAGAACTGAGAGTAGCCATATAAGAGTTGAATTGTTCGGTTTGGTTAACTAATAATACAAACCACTTGTACTCGAACGGAACCAAATCGAACCAAAAATGGTTATTTTGGTTATAAATATTACATTTTGTCCGGATTTTTGGTTATTTTGGTGGCAAGTAATCATTCGAAACAACCATGATTGAGAACGAAATTATGTAGGCAGTTTGGTATTTTAAGTATTTATTCGAAACTAAACCGAAGAGAATTTAACCGCACTGAAATTTAGTATGTACTTATATAGGTATTATATTTTCAGAACCGAAATAATCGAAACCGAATTAACCAATCCAAACCGAATGCATATTGTTTATACACAATTAATTGTTATTGGCTTATTTTATATAATATAATTCAGGCAATATGTTCGAGTAGAACGGGAGGTATCACAAAGGAGATGCAGAGTTATCTAAAACGGGAGGTGCAACAACGCCACGTGTCAACAGAACATACAGCATTTGAGATAACCGGAATCGACAGACCCGGTTTACTGTCCGAAATCTCCGCCGTACTTTCAAACATTGGATGTCACGTGACAGCCGCTGTGGCATGGACCCACCACGAGCGAGCAGCGATGGTGATTTATATGGAAGATGGGTTTAACGGTGGGCCCATTAATAACCCAATAAGAAAAGCCCAAGTAAAAGATCATTTAGATACAGTCATACAAGCCCATGAAAGAGTAGGTGAGGAGTCTCAGGTTATCGTTAGAGTCGTTGAAGCTAAAGGAGCTCCGGTTGGTTGGGCTCACACTGAACGTCGACTTCATGAGCTAATGTATGCAGAAGGAGATTACGAAAGTTGCTTCGATTGCGATTGTTTTAGCGGTTGCAGAGGAAGATGCGAGAGGATACATGTAGCGGTTGAATCGTGTAATGGTTATTCAATGGTGAATGTTAAGTGTAGAGACAGACCAAAACTACTTTTCGACACGGTGTGTGCTTTAAAAGAGTTACAGTTCGTGGTTTTTCATGCTGTTGCTGGAGCTAAAGGATTAATGGCGGAGCAAGAGTATTTCATAAGGAAGAAGAATGGTTGTACGTTAGAAACAGAAGGACAAAGAGAGAGATTAAGACATTGTTTGGTTGCTGCAATTGCGAGACGTGCGACTCGTGGTTTGAGACTTGAGATTCGGACAGAGAATAAAATGGGTTTGTTGTCTAATGTGACTAGAGTTGTTAGAGAAAATGGTTTGTCGATAACTAGAGCTGAGATGAGCACTCAAGGTAATATTGCGGTTGGATCGTTTTATGTTGCGGATGTGAATGGTGGTGAGACTAATGAAATTGCGGTTGAAGCGATTGTAAGAGAATTGAGTGGAGCGGTTGTTTCGGCGGTTAAAGCGGTTGAGATGGTGTCTAGGAGATATGGAGAAGAGAAAGCTAAGTTGTCTATTGGGAGATTTTTTTGGTCGAAATTAGAGAGATTGTCTACATCAATGAGATCGTTGTGATGAAGTGTTGTTCCATTAGTTGATTTATCGTTATTGTCGTTAATTATCGTTGTATATATTAGGAATATTTGCATATTCAATGAATTGGTGATTTAGTAGCCCTATCTCATCATCGTCATGTGTATTTATTCACGAGTATCATGTAAACAAATAGTCTTACCAATCAAAGTCCTAATATCTTATAGATATTTTTTTGGGATTACTCTCCCGAAGATTTGTTTGGTTTTCGCGGGTGTAATCTCTTTTTTTTCCTTTATGATATCTTCCAAGAAATTCTTGCAACTCTGCCGGTGTACTTTGTAACTCTTTAAATTTCAGTAGGTCTAATAATAATGAGTCGAGAGAAAAAAAAAAAAAAACGTAACAGTAATTAACAACTTAATACGAGGGTATAATGGGAAATTGAATTTTATTTGAAAAACTAGAGACCTGTTTATAAACCCTAATGGGGATTTACAGCGACATATAAGAACATTCTGGATTTCGATTTTGAAGAAAAGAAGAGAAACCTTAGTGTTGGATTTTAAGCGGGAGAGGGAGAAAAGCTATAATTTATATATTTAGCAGACGAATTTGGATCTCTTAAATCCGGATTTGAGTAGTGGATTGTTTAAGCAAACATGGCGAAATCGGATTTAGAGCAGTATTCATCTGAAAGCGAAGAGATTAAGAAGAAGGAGAAGAAGAAGAGTAAGAAAAGAGTGAGAGACGAAGCGGAAAAAGTAGAGCAGCGAGTAACGGAGGAAGAGCCTGAACATCGAGAAGCGTCAATTGAAGAACCAGAGAAGAAGAAGAAGAAGAAGAAAAAGAAGAAGGATGCGAAATTGAAATCTGAAGAGCAAAAAAATGGCGAAGAAGACAAAGTGGAGGAAACTACTGGGAATGGTATAATGACTAATGAAACATTCGAGTCATTAGGATTATCTGATAACTCTTTTAAATCTATTAAGGAGATGGGATTTCAACGTATGACTCAGGTAATATAATAATTGGAATTGAATTTGATGTTGTGTTTTTGGTGGAGCAAGGATTCAAACATTTTAGTTGTAAATTATCTATTGCAGATACAAGCTAAAGCAATTCCACCATTGATGATGGGAAAAGATGTACTTGGAGCTGCTAGGACTGGTTCTGGTAAAACCTTAGCATTTCTTATACCGGCTATTGAGCTTCTATACCATGTCCGGTTTAGTCCTCGTAATGGAACTGGTGTTATTGTTATTTGTCCAACAAGAGAGCTTGCCATTCAGGTCCATATTCTTCATTGATGCTAAACTTTTCTCAGATTATGCAATTTAGCATTGGTTTTGTGCATTGTAAATAATGAGTCCAGAGTGATAATCATACCTCATTGATCTTTCAGTCGTATGGAGTGGCGAAGGAACTTCTTAAGTACCATTCACAGACTGTGGGAAAGGTTATTGGTGGTGAGAATAGAAAGAAAGAAGCTGAAATTCTTGTGAAAGGTGTTAATTTATTAGTAGCAACCCCTGGAAGACTTCTAGATCACCTTGAAAACACAAACGGTTTTGTATACAAGAACTTAAAGGTAAACACAAATGGTATTCTAGGTCGCCTGATCTCAGGTATCAATGGTATGGTTATGGTTTTGATTCGATGCAACTCATTATATGTGTTGAATTGCAGTTTCTTGTAATGGATGAGGCTGATAGGATATTGGAACAGAACTTCGAAGAAGACATGAAGAAGATCATTAACCTGCTGCCAAAGGTATTCTTGCGGCTTGCATAGTGAAGTAACCAGAACCAAACTTTTTAACATGTAACATTGTCGCACGTTTAACATAATCAATAGAGAGATAAAATAAGATCTCCTTGTTTCCTAATTGTTGCAGACAAGGCAGACGTCACTGTTTTCTGCCACACAGAGTGCCAAGGTTAGTTTACTAAGCATTATAGTTTCGTCACTTATTTCTTTATTAGTCTTGGTTTATTAAAATTGTTTGAAATCGTTTAAATGACCAGGTTGAGGATCTTGCTCGGGTTTCGCTTGCCTCACCTGTTTATATCGATGTGGACGAAGGACGAAAAGAGGTAGCAATTAACAGAATTTCTGATAGCTTTTTCTCGTCTATTACTTCAATACCAAAACAAATCTTTTTCATTTTGTGAAAACTGGAATTGTAGGTTACGAATGAAGGGTTGGAGCAAGGTTATTGCGTTGTGCCAAGTGCAAAGCGGCTGATATTCTTACTAACCTTCTTAAAGAGATTCCATGGGAAGAAGAAAATCATGGTTTTTTTCTCTACATGCAAATCAACAAAGTTCCATGCCGAACTCTTTCGGTATATTAAAATAGATTGCCTGGAAATCCGTAGAGGGATAGACCAGAGCAAAAGAACTTCAACATTTTTCCAATTCATAAAGGCGGAAAAGGGTATTTTATGTTGTACTAATGTCGCTGCTCGTGGACTTGACATTCCTCATGTGGTATGCTTTCTTCACAATTCCAATGTTGAATACATCTGAATTGGTTGATCTTTAATTCAATCTCTGTGATTATCCTCTGCTTTGTTTAGGACTGGATTGTGCAGTATGATCCTCCTGATGACCCTACGGTATGTTATTTTATCTTAAGGGCAAATGTATGTGAGAATCAGCCAATCAGGGCTTATAAATCACTCCATTTTTTAAATGTTTAGGAATATATTCATAGAGTTGGTAGAACAGCTCGTGGAGAAGGAGCAAAAGGGAAAGCTCTGCTTGTATTAACTCCAGATGAGTTGCAGTTTATTCAATATCTCAAGGTAATTGGTTTAGTTCAGTAAACTGTGACCATTTTTATTCAAACCAAAGAAAATTCTAAATAAAAGAAGCATCTGTTTCACATTTTGCAGGCGGCAAAAATTCCTGTTCAGCTACATGAATTTGAAGAAGGGAAATTACTCAATGTCCACTCTTTTCTGGTAAAACATTTCTACTCTTTCTGAAAACTTTTACATTGGAGAGACAAAACTTGAGAGATTTATATAAATAATGTTATTGCAGGAGAAGTTGATATCTGAAAACTATGCATTGAGCGAATCAGCAAAAGAAGCATACAAAACTTACATTTCAGGATATGATTCTCACTCTATGAAAGATGTCTTTAATGTTCATCGACTCGATCTCAAGGTAACTAGATTTGCAGCACATATAACGTTACCAAATGTCATAATACTGCAATCTCATCGACTGGAAATGTTTGTTTCTCTGCAGGAGGTTGCTGCTTCGTTTGGTTTCTCAACTCCTCCTAGAGTAGCTTTGAAGATAGATCGAGAAGGAGGGTACAAGAGTAAGAGAGAACCTATTAATAAATTTAACAGAGCTCGTGGTGGTAGAGCCAGTGGTAAAACCAAGTTCGAGAGGTACTAAAAAGACAAAGAGGCTAAGTTTAATGATCCAGACAAGAGAGACCAATTTTGTCCCCGATACTTCGAAGTATCGATCCATTTTTTTTGTGGTTACTTTGCAAGTCAATTTAATAACAGTAATACAACGAAATTTGTCTTATGTACAAAAATTGCAGTTTCTATCACGTAGGATCGGATTTTTAAAAGAGGTAGATTCAATATTATATATGATCAATCGAAACATTCAAGGTCGCTTCACATTTTATCAACATCAACCCAATCAGGTGAATTTTTGTTTGACGAATCAGAAACTTTCTTGTAACTTACCTTCACGTCTCCTTCATCTTCGTCGTCTTCTTCTAAATCACTGAATGATACATCTTCTTCGTCGTCACCAAGAGGATTACTTGTGTTTGCTCTTCCTTTAATGTCACTAACGGATTCTGAAGTCTCATCATCCTTTAACCAATCATCTGTGTCGTCTTCTTCTTCTTCATCCTCAACTTGTACATTGATAAGTGTAGATGAAGAAGTAGTTGATGTGTTTCTTTCTTCAATGACGGATTTGTCAACAACTTCAATCTCCTTACTCTCAATCGGGTGCTTGTCTGTTTCAATATTGGCTGACTCGATTGGATTTACAGTTGCGGAATCCATTGAAGGGTTATAAGGCACATCAAGTGGTTCCACAATGACAGCATTAGCTTCAGAACTCTCTGCTTCTTCTACCGAAGCTTTGTTTGTTTTCTGTAGCTCGTGGGATAACATTGCTTTTGCTTCAAGTACCTTCATGATGTGTAAACGCGAAAAAGAAGTTAGTGACAGAAACAATAAATCATGGTATATTCACTAATCTAGCAATCTCACGGTACTATTCACCAATTATGATCATCCTTTTGACACAGAAATCGATTGCCATGATACTTTCAACAAGAATGTGAGTTGCATTAACCATAGACAGACATCGTTCTGTGATGGAATTGAGAATCTAAGTTACCTGAGGAGTGGATAGAAGCAAGGCTTGGTCTGTACTGAGTTTAGGAAGCACAAGTACAAAGTAAATTCTCCAAAAGCAATCCTCACTCATATATTCAGGGCATAGCTCAATCCTTAATGAAGACAAGCTTGGTGCAAGTCTATCCATAGCTAGAGCGTGCTCGTGTTGAGTATCCGTCATTTCAAAATCTGAAAATAGAGTTTGAAATAGACTTAGATATCAAACTCACATCAATTGGAAACAAAATCAAGCTCAGATTGAGCAAGATCAAACTACAAATCCAATTTGATCTCCACACAGAATGATCAAGTGTGCAGACTAAACCAATTCAGAAACAAAATCAAGCTTATATTGAGCGAGATCAAACTACAAATCCAATTTGATCTTCACAGTGTGTAGACTAAACAATAAACCAATTCAGAAACAAAATCAAACTCAGATTGAGCAAGATCAAAGTACATATCCAAATTGATCTTCATAATCAAGTGCGTAGACTAAGAGTTTCATACCAAATATCAGAAACCAATTCACATAACCAAGGAAGATCAAAAACAGAAAACATACCATCAAAGTTATCGTCATCCTCAGGCAAAGGAAAATCCAACCAAATCTCAGGACGCATCACAAGATCTCTTACGAAAGCAACTAATTCCTCAGTAACTCCAATTGCCTCGTAATCCTTCAGATCCACTCCTTCCGAACTCAATTGTAAGAAATTCGAAGCGATCTTAGTAAACTCAGATACAGGTAAATTCCCAGAGAGCTTAGAAATCCCCGTTCTAAATCTCCCTCCAATCTCCGCGAAATCATTCCTGATTCCAGCAATCAAATCCTCATCCTCACCTTTATCTACCTGATCAGAACCCTGATTTCTCTCCTGAACATCCGGAGATGAAGAAGGTTGCGAGAGGAACGAAGCTACACCCCAAAATTGGCTTCTCAAGGTTTTGGTAAGTTCAGTAATGTCTTCCTTAACGCCTCGAGGTGACTGTGACTGTAGATTCGAACTGGAATCTTCACCAATTCGTTTCTTATCATCATCTTCATCTTCCTCATCGAGTTTGAGTGTGTTCGCAATGGATCTCGCTAACCAAGCCATATCTGAAATCTCTTCACACACAAGTAACGATCGTGATCTTTTACAGCTCCAAGCAAAGCAACCTAGTGAAGATACTGAATATTAATCCTTACTATTGTAACGACGTCGTTTTAAATGACCGCGAAATTTTACTAGGCCTATAAAAAGCCCATAATAGCATATCATACGCCCATCTCAACTTATCTAAGGCCATTTTTGTTTTGGTATTAATCGATCTAATTGTATATAACTATGAATAGTACTAGATATTGAAACGCTTGTTAATTACATACGAAATTTAAACTAAAAGTCTAATTTTACTCAAACTATTATACATAGTATCAGACCACCTGAATCTGATCTTATCCGATTTTGAATTTTGAATTTTTATAAAATAAATAGAAATACTAAATTCAAACCCGATCTATACCCGAAATAAACCCAATCCAAAAATTAAAAATACTTGAATGAGTCTTAAATCAATGGAATCGAAAACCTGAAAAAAACTCGACCCGAAAATGGTTCTATTAACGAAAAACTATCTTGATCATTTGGATGTTTTTAATGCTATGCATGCTCGTTCGGGTGAAATTAGATTTTTAACTTTAATTTCGTGTGTAATTAAGAAGAACGGTAAACTTCAGGTGTTTCTGATAGTATATGTGATAGTCCGGGTGGAATTAGACTTTTAATTTTAGTTTTAAGTACATTCATAGTTGTCTAAAAGTTTCGAGTGTGAAATTAGACCGATGACCCGTTTTTATATACTGGAAACACAATCTACTACTTTTCACCAAGAGTGGTGGTAACTGTTCAGATTGAAATTTGAGACAAGAGCACTCACATCAGTGACATCATACGCGTTAATGCAATGTTCATAGAGATATTTGTTCCAATTCTCAACATAAAAACCCAAACAGACGACAAAGCAAACGTGTCTGATTTGACAAACAAACAGTTAACAACAGAACCATTCACTAGTCCCATCATTTCTTTTCAATTGTCCAAATTCACACACTGAATGTCAAAGAACTCAATTTGATGCATAATTAAGGCTTTTCCTTTCCAATAATCAGAGTTTATGTTTATCGACATTCGGTTTTTCAGTTCGGTTTAATTCAAATCAGTTTTCTCTACTTTTAAAATAAAGTAACAATATAGATACCGACTAGAATTTGATATGGTCTTTCTTGATTTCGGTTTGAAATGAATCTTTGAAATAGGAAGAGCTGGTATTTGTCAAGAACTGAAACCGAACTGATTATCCATTTTTGGTATTTTGGTTCCGGTTTTTATGTCTAATCATAAACCAAATATGATTGAGAAAAAGCTAATAAATTGCAGAGGCAAAATAAGAAATGATTCCTTTCATTAATCTCATTTTCTAATTAACAACATTGAACCAAAATCACAACAAAACTTTTTTATACAATTTGCTTCCTTTTAAGCGTTTTATTCCAATAACATTACAAGAATTCACCAACCAATCTCGTTCCTCCATTAATCCTCTTTAGCTTCTTCTTCTTCTTCTTCATCTTCTTATCATTGTGTGGTCTTTGACTTGACAGGTGAAAACTTTATGAGTCTACTAATGAATTGTTCTTGTGAGTTTACATTTGGAGATAAACATTGAATCTGAGTAATGTAGACTACATAGCTTCAATAACTCAGCTGAACGTTGCTTCAAAGCTGGATCACAACCACTTTGTATCACAAGCAAAAGCTTTGCAGCTAAACCAACTTCAACAGCAAGTGATGAACATTCTTCAGAAGCTAATTTACATACTGACCAAAGTATCGAAATCGCGTAGTTTGTGCATTTCTCTGATACATTCATCAGTAACCTCACAGTATTAGGAATCGTATTAACCGAATCTTTCAATGTCATTCTTCCTTCACGTTCAAGACACAATGAATCCAACACAAAAAGAGCAGATTCTAGACCTTCTGGATCTAACAATGGCAATACATCAACCAATTGAGATACTCCTCCAATCCTAACCAACAAGTTTCTAACTTGTTTATGAATTGAAACCGATTTGAGCAATGTTAAAGCAGGCAAAACTCCATTTCTTTGTCTTCTATCTTTAACCAATCTCATTAATCCAATAAGCAAACTATGACTAGAAACAAGCTCTGCTCTAAAACCTTTCTCCTCAACCAACTTCCCAATCAATCTAACACAATTGATTTTAGTCTCAACAGAACCATCATTCAACATATCAACCATCAATGAGACTCTAGCAGGTTGCATCAATCCAGCTTTTGAATCAGAACTAAGCTCAAGATTAACTAGAATCCCAATAGCTTCAGATCCAACAGCATGAGAAGTAAAAGGACTTAAAAGAGAAGAGATTAACAAAACTCCACCTTCATCAACAACAGTCTTCTTAGCAATATCATGAGCCATAACAACTTGTCTAAGCTCACTCAATGCATGAACCTTAGCTTTTCCTTTCGCCTTTCTCAATGTTCCCAAAATCTCAATAACTCTTCCTTGCACATCTTCAGATCTTTTCTTCATCAAAACATACTTTTGTGAAAACCAACTGTAGATCAATTCATGAAGTGTCTTGTTAGGAGTAACAAAATCATCCCAAAGCTCTTGCATAGTAGTTGGACAAGTACAATGCCCTAACTTAAACCACTTGAGAATATTAGACCTCTCGTAAGTTTGACCAGTACACAAAGTCACTGGATCTTGCATTGGCTCTAAAGAGATTGGACAAATGAAAACAGAAGGTATTTCTATTAACTCCAGCTCAGAAATCATCTTCTTCAAATCCAATTTCTTCTCATCAGCAACAACCACCACAATTTTTCCATCTCCACCACCACAACCGCTCAAAACACCGTCTTTAACCGCTGTATCTAGATCTAAGATAAACCCACCAACACCACCGTTCTTTGAAGGCTGAAACATTGGCATTTTCCACAAATTTACGCCACAAAAAGTTGTTGAAAAACCAAACTCTTTCTTCTTCCTTTAGCTTTTAAAACGAGTCAAAGAAATATTCAATAATTCAACTGTATCATAAATACATTATAAATGCTTCCCCACCAGCTAACAAAAAATCTAGATTGTTCCAATAGTTTCAGAATTTAAAAAGAGATAAAACCAACTAGCTCAAGTGAAGAAGAGATTCAAAGTGAGCTATAACAGAAGTAAACTTGACAAAATACAAAGAATGAAATTCACCAATTTGTGTGATTAATGGAAGGTGAAGATAAGAAGAAAGAAGAAGAGTTATGGTGTTTGAGTGAGAAGGAAATTACTAAAGCCAAGAGACAATTTTAAGGCGAAAAAAAGAATAAATAGAAAAAAAAAAAAAAAAAAAGGGAACGTTTTTTTTGGTTTGGACCAAANAAAAAGTGAACGTTTCTTTTGGTTTGGACCAAAGACTTTCTCTTTTTGCTCTGAAAAATGAATTGAAGAAGAAATAAAATAAAACAGATTATGTAACCGGGAAATTACCGGCTATAGCCGGTGATAGACTCATTTGGGCCTATGGTCCACACGTGCAAGCTCAAATGCTGACTAAAATTACTGTTTTATCCTATTAAAGTAACGCTAAATTAGGAAAATGAAGGGCATAATTGTCAGATTAATAAAGTTGCTTACTCACGAGAATTAGTTAGGCACGTGCGACTATAATTTTTTTTTTTTTCTAACCTTCTTACTCGTTATATCACTAATATGATCGACAAAGATCCGATCCATAACCAAATTGTTCCCACTGGAGTTGGCAGGTTTTGAACCTCCACCTGATGTCAAACTAGATTAGGGGCAAGCCAACTGCATCACCTGCTTTTTGGCCGTACAACGATAATTTGAAGACTAATTATTTCATTAACCTTTTAAGTTAAATAATTATTGTAATTGCTTTCATTATTTTGAAAAAAAATCTGAAAATCTTTTAGATTTTTGGGTAAAATATTTTAGAAGAATATATTTCTATTATTGAAATTGAAAATAATGATTATTAGTGACGGAAAGTGTTTTTTTTGTCAATTTTACTTATTTTGTTTATTAGTGTAATTGACAAAGATTCGATCTATAATTAAATTACTCCTATTAGAATTGGCGAGATTTGAATTTCCTACTTAGTACTAAGTTAGACACGAACAAAATAATTGGTCACCAGCTTATCGGCTGATATTATTTTCAGTTTAAAGTAATTTATATTTGTTTTTGGGGGCAAATTAATTTCTAGATTTGTACGAAATAAAAAAGTATAACTAAAATAGGATGTGGGACCTACGACATGCAAAAGATCCAGCTAGACATTTGACTATGACAGTGTGTTGCTTTGACTATAAGCCTCGATCGTGTCTCAGTTGCCTTTGACTGATCTGTAACCACTTATATTTATCCACGTATTAATTTTGTAATGTTTTTTTTTTATATAAATTTTATAATGTTGTTTGAATCTTTATATACAATTTATTACTAAGGTAAGATAATTTAAACAATAGTAGCTGATATATTGATGAGAGTGCCAGCAGAGAGAGATCTGGGACCATGTGTTGTCTTTTTCGGAGATGGTAATTTGCTATATTGTTTAAATTGGTTTTACAATTATTTGTTTGTCGAATTAAATTTTTTTATTTACACTTATAACTTATCAATTTATATATTAGAATTTACAATGAAGGATTTGAAAATTCAGGCTGTTATCTATAGAGAGACAATGAAGGATTTGAAAATTATAAATCTTGCTTTGTCAAAAAAAAAGAAGACAATTTTTAGTTATCTATTGGGCTTTAAGGTTTCTAAATGGTGCATCAAAATCATGTGGCCCATGTACGTGTTAGGAATATGTAAGCCCAAGTCAATACACAAAACAATATAAATACGGAAAAATGGTAACCGAGGAAGTTTTTTTCATAGGCGTAATAAAGTATGTACAAAAGTTTTGGGGCAAAAGTACAAAAATGACTAAAGTATAGGGGTTTATAATAAATAAAGCTGAAAAGTTGGCATCTTAAGAAATTGGACGGAGATTTTGTGTGTCGAACAGTCGAATTGGTTTATTCAGAGGATTAAGGGATTTTGTAAGGTGTCAATTCTCCGGCGATCGGAGCTGTTTCTCTTCCACCTTCTCCCTACTCGTTTCCTAGGTATTGTTTCTTCGCATCCATGTGGTTCTCTTAACCAAATGCTTCTTCCAATTCTTAGCTCTTTGCATTTGATTTCCTATGAATTTGGTCATATATCTGTCGTATATGCAGCGATGATTTCAAGGTAGCTTCCGCTTATTGCAACTCTCTGATGGTAGCTATGGCAATGGAACTTCCTCGTCTAGTTGTTATTGCTTTAACTCTTATTCTAGTTTCACTCCTTCCTCTCCCGGTCTCTCTCGCTGGTGAGTATTCATTGTTGATCTCTATAGAACATTTCATTTTAATTTCATCGTGAACAGATGTCCACTGTTCTCATTAGTTTGTACTTTGATTTGTGATGGACTTTTTTTTTTCCTTCTTCTTGCAGGTGAGATAACATCTATTGAATCTGTACCCGACCTTCAGGGGCTAATGTATGTTCCTGTTGATGGTTATCCTTGTGTACGACTTCTTAATCTTTCTGGAGAGATTGGATGTTCAAGTAAGTTTATATTGGACAACCTTTAAGTGATTGTTAGTACTCGGTTTGTTCCTTCTAACGTGATGTCTATAAATGCTTAGATCCTGGATTGAATAAGGTGGTGGCTCCAATCATAAAATTAAAAGACGTTAAAGATTTGGACCAGCCACACACTGTTTTGGTGACAGTTGATGAAATGGAAGATTTCTTTACCAGGCATGTCTGATGTCTCCTTTGTCATTTATAAAACTTGTATGAACTTTACTCGATGTTATAGTGATCGCTTAATTCGTGGAGTACTGATTTGCCCTGCGCTAAGCAGCACATACGTATGCTGAAATAGGTGTAGTTCTCATTTTGGTGTTCATTTACATCACACAAGGTTTAGCTTGTGGTAGCCACAATCCAGCCGTTTTGGAAAGTCTTTTTGATCCTTAAAATAACATATGAATAAGGTCGAAAAGTTTGCTTTCATGTGTATTTTTAGTACTTATGGCAAACACTTTTAGGTTTCGTCTTTTGCTCCATGAGGGTAAACTTTCATAGCTTTTACAACAGATTGCTATGAGTATACCACAAAATGCATTAGAAACTGAAAGTAATAGGGGTTTTTTGCTTTATTTTCTTGAGACAGACTAAAAGTGGGTATACCTCTAACCACGTTACACCAAGACTTGTACATTGCTTAGACACTCTAGCATTTTCTGGCTTCCTTCTAGTATTGTTCGGAATACTTGTACATTTCTTAGACACTCTAGTTAAAGAACACTCCTCTTTGTCCCCTTTTCAGGGTGTCAGATGATCTAAGTTTTGCTAGCAAAATTGTTGGTGTTCTTGTTGAATCAGGATCTAATTTTCGACAAAACTTAAAAGGTACTATACTACTATGTCAATCCATATATTGTATTATCTGTCAACTTGAGTGGCTGTTTCCTCATTAGTTAATTCATTTCTTAATTTCCTTAACCACAATTGATACCTCTTATCTATGTTCCTGGGCTAGTGTTTATTTATTTATTATTTTATTTTTTTGTAGGCTTTTCTCCTGATAAAAGGTTTCCTCAAGCGCAGTTTTCACCCTATGAAAACTTTGAATACAAATGGAACTCAGTTGTATGGTAGCATAAACTCTCTCTAAATCTTCGTGATGTTATTGCTTTCTGTGATCTTTTTTGTAATGGGTTGAAACTTGCCTTAATCAGTTATCACCAAGTCCATTGTCAAGCATTTCGAGTTATATGCTGTTTTCTTCTGGAACTATAATTAACTACATGCTAACATACAAAAACTACATAAATCCTTTTTTTGTGGTCCATGTTTGGTATTATTGAACAAAAGGACTGCCTGTATGTGCCTAGATGGTCACTTCTTAAGAAGTTCGCGAATCAGTCATAGATTCATATACCTTAACATTATGATAATTCCTCTTCTCGGATTTTCATGGGGAAAATATTATTTCAATTCGTATGAGTAGGTGTACGTGATACATATCTAGCCATTTGACCATTGTAAAAAAATGAAAAATGATTATTTGCAGGCATCAAGCATTATGTGGAAAAAATATAATTTTCCTGTGTACCTCTTGTCAGAAAGTGGTATATCAGCTGTGCAGGAGGTAATCCGTGTTTCTTGCATTCTTTTCCTATATTTATATGTTTTCATCTTATTTTTGACGGAAAAACTAAATTTAAGACATCTTTAGAAACACGAGGAAATGAATAAAGGCTTAGAGGGTGACTGTTGACCATTCTTAAGAACAGTATTGCTTGATGAAAATATGGCTGTAAAAATGTTGCATGAGATCTCGTCTAGGTCATGCATAATGATTACTTCTAGTTTTAATTGAACTATTCTGTAATATAAAATTGATTACCCAAATATTAAATAGAAATACAAATTTGGTTCTGGAAAGTCTGTCTCATCCAAATGAAGGCAACACTCAGCTGAGTTTGAAGCTTTTTTTAATACATATTTATCACTTTTCGGGACCTGCAATAGAAACCAACCATTGCCTTATCATATGTCTTGTGGTACTTGCAATTATACGGCTGGTCAACTGTATCAATAGATAATATGTTGTTCATACCAGACGAGGTTCTGTCAAGAAGCTAGATATGATATTTCTGTTGCGTTTTGTAGCAATCCAAATGTGTATAGATGCTGATTTATGTTGATAGCTTCACATTTTAAGGTTGTTGACTATGTACTTGCATCCTAATATATTTATGCAGATCCTTTCCAAGAAAAAGATGAAGCATAAAACATATACCACTGACGTTGCTGAATTCAACATGGTTATGGAGGTACTTGGCTTTAGCAATCTAGCTTGTTGGAATGTTAACCAGCTTTGTGGATCTTCACTTGACTGAGATTATAACACCCACTTCCCTATTTTTTTTGGATTAGACTACCAAAGCTGGAACACACAATTCGGAGGTTTGTTTACAGGAAGGAACTTGCCTCCCATTGGGCGGATATAGGTAGAAATTTAGGAGGTCTATATTTTATTAATTACTCTGATTTCAAGACATGATAACTTTTGAATGTATTCTAACAACTTTGTTATGAAGGACAGTGTTTGGTCCTCGCTTCCACCAATCGATGTTTCGCCTTCCAACAATCGCAAACCAATTGTACTAACTGTAGCCTCCATGGATTCTGCATCGTTTTTCCGTGACAAAAGCTTTGGTGCAGATTCACCAATATCTGTAAGATCTCGCTATTTACTGCCCTTTGATTGATCTAGAATATACTTTGTGTACTATTCTTATTCTTCTTTCCCGATTCAATGCTTCAATGAGTTCTCCTTGTTTCAGGGTCTGGTAGCTCTTCTGGGAGCAGTTGATGCCCTCTCTCGAGTTGATAGTTATAGTAATCTCAAAAAGCAGGTGCCAGTGAATATATTGTGTTTCTAACATACATCAGTGTGCCATGTGATTTTTATTTATTCTACACTTGTTTTTTTTTGTAAACTTCAATACTTGCGGTATAATTTGTGCACTGCTTTTTGTTTGGCTGATAACTACATGTATATCCTAAATGTATGCAGCTTGTGTTTTTGGTTCTGACCGGAGAGACGTGGGGTTACCTTGGCAGTAGGAGGTTCTTACACGAATTAGATCTGCATTCAGATGCTGTTGCAGGCCTTAGTGATACTCCAATTGAAACGGTAATCTCTATTATTTTGGTTCGAAAAAATTGGTAGAAACAAAGTTGCTGCAGCTTTTTTGTTCCTTAGTAGCAGAGAAAGGAAGTTTGTGATTTGTTCCTTAAAATTGACGATTCATGATTCTGTAAGTCTGAAGAGTTCCAAATTCGTGCCTGAAATAGGTGCTTGAAATAGGATCCGTTGGAAAAGGTTTGAGTGGAGGGATGAATACCTTCTATGCTCACAAAACTAGGGTGAGAAATTCCTGATACCCTGAAACCCATACATAATTCATTTGATCATGTGAAAGCTGCCATAGGCGACTTAACCACTTTTGGTGTCTTGTCATAGTATTCTTCTGTTACAAACGTGACATTGGATGCTCTAAAGATAGCTCAAGATTCACTTGCATCAAAGAACATCAAAATTCTTTCTGCTGATACTACAAACCCTGGAATACCCCCATCCTCCTTGATGTCTTTCATGAGAAAGGTACAATATGTTTTCAAAGTAAATAGATGGATAGACAATTCAAATTTGTATTCAGACTTTAAATAAGAAAGTAGATGTTTGCATATACTTCGCCTTCAGTTGATCATGAATACAACAGAAGTATACTTATTGTTTAATGTTATGTGATTCTGAACCAGATAGCCTAGAATGAAAAAGTCATAACATTCATATTCATTGTTTCAGAACCCTGAGACGTCAGCTGTTGTACTTGAAGACTTTGATACCAAGTTTGTGAATAAGTTCTACCATAGCCACCTCGATGACTTGTGTAAGAAGAGTTGCAGCCTGTCTTTCTCTTTTTTTTTTGCCTCAAATTCCATTTTGCACTTTTCTGATCCCTTTCTTTTACTGTATTCCAGCGAATATCAACTCCTCATCTATAGTAGCTGCTGCTTCAGTTGTGGCCCGTACCCTTTTTATCCTTGCAAGCGACAGCAAAGATACAAGCAATTCAGCTCTGGAAACCATCCATGTCAATGCTTCTTTCATTGATGAGCTTCTAACCTGTCTTTTATCTTGTGAACCGGGCTTATCTTGCAACTTGGTGAAAGACTATATCACACCAACAAACACTTGCCCAGGCAACTATGCTGGCGTCATCCTCGGAGAACCTTCCTCCAAACCTTACCTTGGTTATGTCAGTGATGTTTCTAGATTCTTATGGAACTTTCTGGCTGATAAAACATCTGTCCAAAAGGGAAATACAACCTCGGTTTGTTCAAAAGGAGTCTGTAGCAAAACCAATGAAGTGTGTATTAAAGCAGAGACTAGTAAGGAGGGAACATGTGTTGTTTCCACAACCAGGTAAAGTTTGTTTGCTTGTAAATTGCATTTTAATTTGCAGGCTTAAGTTGCGTCTTATATCCAATGGAAAGATAGTCTTAAGTATACTAGAATCTTGAGTCTTAAGTATACTAGAATCTTGATAGAAATCGATAAATCGAAAAGGGTTCAGATGCCGAGCATTTTAGAATTGGTAGAGTCTAATTTTAGTTTATTGAGCATTGAAAGTATTAGCACTTTCTCCTTTTGGTAGCCTGAGATGTTTGTGGCCTATTTAATTTGTTGTCTGAGTAAGTCTTTCCTTGTTGTAGGTATGTTCCGGCTTATTCAACCCGATTGAAGTATGACGATGGAGCTTGGACGGTTCTATCCCCAAACTCATCGGATTCTATGGGGATGGTTGATCCAGTGTGGACCGAGAGCAATTGGGATACTATAAGTGTGCATGTGTACACCATCCAACACTCAGCATACGACAATGCAGTACTCGTCGCGGGTATTACAGTCACGACGTTGGCTTACATAGGAATTTTGGGTGCTAAATCATTTATCGCAAAAGCCTTGAAACAGGACTGAGACTTGTATTTAATTCACTCTCTTATCAGCCCAGAAATTTACTTGTCAAATCTTACCAAAACATTGCATAACCAGCAACAACACCAATTTAAAGGGTCCTTTTGAGCTAATTCTTTTTGAATTTTGTATCAAACTGTCGAGAAAGTTCATTAGAATTAGGTTTGCTTTCACTATACTGTATTGATCTATTGGGCTTTAAGGTTTCGAAATGGTAAATCAAAATATTGCACATGGCCCATAAATGTGTTAGGTATTTGTGAGCCCAAGTCATATACTTCAAATATGAATATGCGAAATTAAATTTTAATATATTTTGTTCCCAATATATTTTACGTACAAGTTTCAAAATTGACTTTTGAAAATTAATTATAGGTGGGGCAATTTATAGTTAGACATAATAAAGTGCAGATAATGTCAGCGATGAATTAAATGCTTTCATTTCAAGTTGCCAAATATTGAATTCATGTAAAATATCTGTTAAGACAAAAAATAAATTTCAAGTCGAAACAAACACTTGTTTGACAGATTTGTTTTGTATTTAGATAATGAAATTGGTATCTATTGAATCGTTCACTTCACATCGTAATGATTTTTATTTTAGAAAATTTAAAATTAAAGAAATTTGGTGTCATATCTCAATCAGTCTAATAATATTAATTTATATATCGATATGTTTAGTGTTCGACTCTTTGATAACGTGTTTAAGGGACATGTAGATGTATACTTGGCAATTTTAATTATTTTGTAAGTAAGCAAGGTTAAGCTTGAATGGATTGTAACAGGTTGGAACTTAATTTTATATAATTCTTTCTAATGACTTACCTTAAACCCGAAGGGTTTTAACCTCATCCCTAATCATTCAAATTAATTAGATAACCATATTTTGTAAATTTATTATAATTAATAAGATAAGTATACATCCAACTATATATATTTATATTTTTATTATCTCTTGTAATGAATATATGCATTTATAACGAAGTCGATAGACTCCATCTTCTCTCTTTATATAAACTCTATTCATTCAAGTCTCAAATTTATAGTTCCAAAACTCTTTCACTTAAAATCATGAAAGTTAAAGGGATGAAGAAAGAGAGCAACATAGCAAAGTTAGTGAAATCTCCGGTTCGGTTCTTAATCATGGCACGTGACGCATACATACGAAGCATGACGTCATTCTCCGCCGGTTATATTCGTGGTGTTGGAGGATCCGGAAGTTTCGGGTTACCCGCCGGTAGTTTCCAAATCTGTGAAGCACAAAGCACTACTCTTCCTCGTAGCTTCACTCTTACTTCACCACATGAACAACGTTGCCGGTTTGTTTCAAACTGTCCACGTGGCATCATCGGAGGAGAAATCACGGCGATGAAACGACCGTTGGATTTTAGAAGAAATTATAGTTGTGTTGTTATGGGAAGGATTGATGAAGAAAAGGCTTGTGATGAGTTTGAAGAAACTATCAAAACTAAAAAATAATAGAATACTTTGTTTTTTTTTGGGTTTAATTTCTGGTTAGTGTTCAACGTCATAAGGGATTTGGTTTTATGTGCATTCTATAAATCTTGCTTTATGGACTTTTTGTTTGTATATAAATTTTAAAATTTATAAATCTCATCTTAAAATACATTAATCAAGTGGCTTAATATTTTGGTGTTCTCGGACAATATTAGAAATCGATTCTCTCTTTTTCGGAAAACAATAATGGTGTTTTCCTAGAGCATTAAGGATTGATTCTTTCTCTTTTTGGAGAACTATAAGGGTGTTTTCTAAAACTATTAGAATCGATTTTTCTCCTTTCATAAAACTATTAAAGGTTAGATGATCGGTTAAGAAGAAATTTGATAAATTTTAGTATGTTTTTTCTTCATATAACATTATGTCAATTTCAAGATTATAGTTACATTTCAACTACCATTAGATTAGAGTTATATCTTTAGATGTAAGACTGATGAGATCAATGAATGAATTATGTATAATCCAATAAAAAAAAGGTCAAACAAAAATAAGTTTTTTTCATTGGATCAATGCATCCACAAAAGTTTTGGGGAAAAAGTGAAAATATAACTAAAGTATAGGAGTTTAGAATAAATAAAGCTTAAAATTTGGATATCTTAAGAAATTGGACGGAGATTTTGGGTGTGGATGATCTTCGAAGATGAGACGGCGAGAAGAAAAGCGTCGAAAGCTTCACGAAGCTCTTCTTCAAACATTGTATCCTCCTTCATCATCATCATCGTCTCCTTCGTCTTCTCCGTCTCCGGTAATTTCTCATTTACCATTTGCGTCGACCGGTTTGTTCTATATTTTGTTTTGAATTGGAGTGAGTTTTAGGTAGAGGAAGTTAACGAGGAACCGTTCGATGTGACACTCATAAATCCTGGTATGTTTGATGTAAATTATTGAATTGAATTTCGAGTTAATTTAGTTTGAAATCACAGTCGAATTTGGTTTATACAGAGGATTATCTGAAAATCGATTCACCAAATCACGAGGATAACGAAGATGAATCAGAGACAACAGAGAAACCAAGTCGAGCACAGAGGAAGAGGTTAAGGAAAAAGATGCTCAAAGAGGAAGCAGCTCGACGGAAGAAATTGATCGGACCTCAACTTCCGGCAGAAATATCTCCGACTCGAGTTACTGATGCTGTTGGGAGCAACATCGAAAATGAGAAGAGTTGCTTTCAATGTGTTCGACCAATTGCCCAAGAGAAAAAAGGTATTGAGCTTTTTTGACTTTTTGACATTATTTTGATTCGTACATATCTAACTAAAATCTATAATTAACCGTACGAAATTGAGATAAAGGATTTTGTCAAGTTTTGACTCTGATCAAGTTGTGCCATTGTTGGTTCTTGCCCTGGGCGTTCGGAAGAAACCGAAGCTGACTGAACCGATTTTTTCGGTTTTCGGTTTCATTACGGGTTTTGTCAAAACCGATTAGAATTTATTAAATTTTGAAATTGATTATCGGTTCGGTCGGTTTTGTGGCTTTAAATAAACCAAAAAATATAGCATTTAACCGGATTTTTTATATGTTAAAAAACTAAAACAGATAGATCCGAATCAAAAACCAAAAAAACTGAATTGAGAAAATTAATTTTTAAATTGAATCAAACCAAAATATTTTTTCGATTTATTTTGGAAATAATTTTACAAAGTGAATGAACCAAAAACCGAATACATTGAACCGATTGGTTTGGTTTTGGACTGAAATCCCAGGGCTAGTTGGTTCTATGCAATTTAGTCAAAGGTGTCTTTTTTTTGTGTATTAATTGCATTACTTGTATCTGTCTGAGTCTCTTTTTTTCGTTTTATTTGCTTTGGTAGATGAACTTGGTGGTAATGATAAGACGAGAAAAGTCAAGAAGAGAAGAACTGCGAAGAAAGTAGCCAAAGAGAGTTCTAAAATTTAATTTAGCGTTCTAAAAGCATGAATCCTTTTCTTAGGTGTAAATTGCTTTTCCTTTAATAATGCAAGGGTATATTACTAAATTAGTAATTCTAACTTTGCCGATTTAAGGAAATTCTCATTTTTGCCCTTACTAAAAGGATTGAAAACTACATCGCCATTACCTTTTGCCATTGTGTAGCTGTTTCTATAAACCCTAAAAACCTCTAGTTTCTTCTTCTTCCGCCTCAGTTGTAGCAGATAATCATCTATAATGGCGGAACTAAAGCTGTCGGAGAGTCGAGACTTAACTAGAGTCGAGCGTATCGGTGCACACTCACATATTCGAGGACTGGGTCTTGACTCAGCGCTTGAGCCACGAGCTGTTTCAGAAGGAATGGTAGGTCAAGTGAAGGCGCGTAAAGCTGCTGGTGTAATCCTTCAGATGATTAGGGAAGGGAAAATTGCGGGTCGGGCTATTTTAATTGCGGGTCAACCCGGAACTGGTAAGACGGCGATTGCAATGGGTATGGCAAAATCGCTTGGTTTGGAAACTCCTTTCGCGATGATTGCTGGAAGTGAGATTTTCTCTTTGGAGATGTCGAAAACCGAAGCATTGACTCAGTCTTTTCGTAAAGCGATTGGTGTTAGGATTAAAGAAGAGACTGAGGTTATAGAAGGTGAAGTTGTGGAGATTCAGATTGATAGGGCTGCTTCTTCTGGTGTTGCTTCGAAGTCAGGGAAGATAACAATGAAGACAACGGATATGGAAACTGTGTATGATATGGGAGCTAAGATGATTGAAGCTATGAATAAGGAGAAAGTGCAGAGTGGAGATGTTGTTGCTATTGATAAAGCTACTGGGAAGATTACTAAGCTTGGAAGATCGTTTTCGAGGTCTCGAGATTATGATGCTATGGGTGCACAAACTAAGTTTGTGCAGTGTCCTGATGGTGAATTGCAGAAGAGGAAAGAAGTTGTGCATTGTGTGACACTCCATGAGATTGATGTCATCAATAGCAGGTACATTACCTGAATTGTGAACATTGCTATTGACTGAATGAATGTAGGTTGCAAAAAAATGATAGATGATTGGGAATTTGATTGATTTGGTTCAGTGATTTCAGATTATGTGGCAAATTTGTGGTTACTGGTTGCTTTATTTGTTCTTGAAATTTGAGGTTGAATGATCGATTGGTGAAGTAACTTTTCGTATTTTTTCTTTGTTCATTTGCAGGACACAAGGGTTTCTAGCCTTGTTTACTGGCGATACTGGAGAAATCCGATCAGAAGTCCGGGAACAAATTGACACAAAAGTAGCTGAATGGAGAGAAGAAGGAAAAGCTGAGATAGTTCCAGGTGTTCTCTTTATCGATGAAGTTCACATGCTTGACATCGAATGCTTCTCATTCCTTAACCGAGCACTCGAAAACGAAATGTCACCAATCCTTGTTGTGGCAACAAACCGTGGAGTGACGACAATCCGTGGCACAAACCAGAAATCACCTCACGGAATCCCAATTGATCTTCTAGACCGTCTTCTCATCATCACTACCGAACCTTACACAGACGAAGACATAAGGAAGATCTTAGAAATCCGTTGTCAAGAAGAGGACGTTGAGATGAACGAAGAAGCCAAACAGCTTTTGACATTGATTGGACGTGATACTTCTCTAAGGTATGCAATTCATCTTATTACCGCTGCTGCATTATCTTGCCAAAAACGGAAAGGGAAAATCGTAGAGGTTGATGATGTTCAGAGAGTTTATCGATTGTTCTTGGATGTGAGGAGATCAATGCAGTATCTTGTTGAGTATCAGAGTCAGTATATGTTCAGTGAACAAGTAAAAACCGATGAAGCTGCTGCAGAAGATGAACAAGATGCTATGCAAATCTGAGGATCAATCTTTCTTTTGCCTATTTATCATCATGTAATGTGATATCTATGACTAGGATGTTGAGTTTACATTTATGTTTGCTTTTTTTGTAACCAAACTTTGGATCGGTTCTAATTGATGTAACTAGCCTTCGGTATTTCGGTTCAACTCGGTTTTTTTTTTTTTTTGGTTCTTTGATTCCAAAACCATTTGGGTTTTTCTTTTAATGGTTCAGTTCGCTTCTGTTAATTTAGTACGGAATTTCTGGGTTCGATAGCTCTATCTATATTATTTTTATTTTCTTTAGAAAAATTATAAATTAATTTTAAAATCTGAATATTTTAATCATTTTTGTAGTTTTGATTCAAATTTATTAAGAAATTTGAGTTACAATTTTGGATATTTAGGTTATTAAATTTCACATATATATATATATAATTGTATGTAGTTTATTTCGAGTAATTATTTAGTTTTTGATTCGGTTTCAATTCAAGTTTAGATTTTTTGAGTATAAGAATTTAGAAATCGCTCGATTATTTAGTTTATTCTTATTCAATTCAGTTCTTATTTCACTAGTGATGAATCTAAACAACTATCTCAAATACTTGGATTGATAAAAGTAAGTTCTAACACTTCTTTTTGACATGATTTTCATGTTTATTTTATGTATCAATTGGTCAAGACTATTATATGCATTGTGTGGCATCTCATTCGAATACAAAGATACATCTTCTTCTGGGTAATGTTTATTTATATTTAGTATGTTTTGGATAATAGGTTTATAATATATAAGGATGAATTCTACCGGAGATTTTGTCTATTGTTTCTGTCTTGTTCAGCTTCTATTAATTCCTAGTTGTATCCTTTTATTCAAGCAAGAAGCACAAATTTACCCACCACAATCATGCTTCAGCATTGTTTAGGCATTCTAGCTTATCTTGTGATGGTATATGTTTCAGTCTCAATTTTAATCAAGATATATGAATTTTTTTCAGTTTAACAGTTTTGTATTTTTATAATAATAATTTTTTTTCTTTCTTGATAAATTTCTTGAACAGATTATTATTATATTTATCTTTATCTACATAATATTATTAGTTTTTTCTAATTTGAATATAAAATTTGTTTTAACTTAAATATATAAAAATTTAACAATTAAATATAATAAAAATCTACTATATAAAAAACGAAAACTAAACATAAATTTTTTTTTGGTAAAATATATTATGACATAAATTGTGGACGAATTTATTAGTAATAATTTTATAAGAGATTAGTATTAGCTTTAAACATAACATTTTATATTCAACTAGATTTGAAATAAATATAATAGCTTATAATAACTAATTCCTGATATATAGGATATATAATACAAAAGATATTCCTAATCAATATCCATATATGTATATATTATAAACAAATAATAATAACTACAAATACATATTAATTTTTTTACAAAAACATATACCGTGCACAATATGAGTCATCATCTAATGATATTATATTTGCTTTAACAATTAGGTTGATGATCTCGAAAATATGAATTACTTATAAGGAATAAAAATTTTCCAATTTGTTTCCACAACGGCTCGATGATGGAAAGAAATGTAATTTTTTTAAAGAAAAATTCATCTTTTCTTACCATAAGCAATTTGTTTTGGTTTAACACATGTTTTTTTGGGTTGTGATGATAGCTTTCGATATGAGTAATCCAAAATATAATAGATAATGACATCAGAATGGATCACATTACGAGTGAACGGGCAAAGTTTTTTGAAGTTGCTAATGGGTTAGCGGAAGTCGTGATGCCACAATCTGTTGGTATACTTTTCTTTTTTAAGTTTGATTGCATATCATTGTGAACCATATTTGTCTTTTTCACAACGCTTGTGCGGAGTTGACACGTTGTTTCTCTCAATCCTTACGAGATAGGACATCCTTACTAAGGTCTCTTAACTCAATATTAACTATGCTCAACAATGCATACTCGGCTCATTACTAAGACCTCTCAACTCTTATGTCTTTTCTTTTATTTTTGTTGTGATTATTGTTTGTTTTGTTTTCGGACGGCTTTTGTAGAATATATAACAAGCTCTAAAAACCGAAAACAAGCTCTTAAAAACATAAAACTTATGGCTAAAACAAAAGTTAGCCAAAAAGTTTCTAATGCAACATTTTGATGCTACAATTTGTAATTTTTGGATCGGATTTAGGAGTTAGGCAATCCATGGCAAAATAACAGATATATTCTACAATTTGTTTTTTGTGTTCACTTTTCAAGAAAAGTTCAGAAAGTTTTGATTATAGGTGGATCTTGTGCAGTTTCGAATATGAACTAATTGGAAACATCAGATTTATTATATTCTTTCAAAACACTTTCATGGTGTATCCTGGAGAGGTTTCAACGCATCACTAATATTTTGCACTTAGATTCTACACAAGTATGTGGCTTTAATGGATCTTAGTTGCAGCTGTTATTTGGTTTTTTTTAGAATGAAGCTTTGATCAATGTTATTGCCCTTCCTTTCAGATAATGCTTTAACCGCTAATGTAACCAAGTGAACAACACTAGTTCAGCACAAAGGGAAATGCTTTGTGGATCTGACAAAGTCTAGGCCCATTAAGACTTTTTTATGGGATTTAAGCCCAATTTATAAGAATGTTGGGTGCAAATTTGACACGCATGCATGTAAGAAAAGCGGAGTTTGATCAGAATAATTAATTACGAGTGTTCTCTTACAGACTTCATCTGTTTTTGGTGGCGTGTTTTGATGTAACGAATTTATTTTGCTTTCTCTGGTCAATTTCAACTTATTTTAATTTGTGAAAAATTAACTAAATTTTATTGAAAAACGAGTCTTCTTATTTTCCTTGAACAAAAATAACAAACAAAAGTTAAAAGATATATTGCCAAACATATAAATCCAAACACAAGATATAATTTTAGTCAATTTACAATTCGATTGCAAGTAAAAACTTTAGTGATCTCCAACTTATTTATTCTCATAAATAATTTTCTTAAACTAATTATTAAAGTGCTTGGAAATGTAGATGAGGAAGTAGAAAAAATAAGAATAATAAATTAAAAAGTCGAATAAATTGGATTGAAAAGAGACTAAAGAGTTGCAGTCAGTCTGCTTTGGACACTGCAATTGCGAAATGGAATAATATTAGATACTACTTGGTTTCTTAATCCGACGGTCAAGAATGACAGCTTCTTGAATCCAACGGTCATAAAACAATCTGATTCGTCTCACTGTTATGCCTAAATCCAAATCAACACGCTTCCTTTATAAACTGCATTTACTCTCACCTTTTTATTCTTTTCATTGCATGTAAATTTATTTATATGATAAATATTTAGATTTCTTATGTTTACAATATTTTTATATAAAAATATTTTGATTAATTACATTTAAAGTTCAACATGTAAAATGGACTTAGTTTTGCGTGATGCTCAGATATCATTTTGGAACGTCATATCGCACATTAAAACCATAAACAGCAGCAATCAATCCATTCGGATTTTTCTTTGCATACAAAAAATGTGTGTTTATCACCCTTTTTTCTGATAAAATATAATTATTACAATATTTTTTCTTGACAATAATGTGATAACAAAGTTTTATTTATGGTCATATTATCTTTCAGATCTGTAATATTATTAATTGAGGTAAACAATTCTTTAAAATTAAATTCGAATTGATGTCGAGACTTGAGTGACCAATAGTTAAAAAGGTTGGATCTCATATACGTAGAAATTTCGATCTCTTCACCTCTTTGGGATTTAATATGATTTAGATGTCATATGATCTGATGACCAAGAAAACTCGAATTGAAAATGTAATTGAAGTGATATTTTTTGTATAACATTTAATCAAATACATTTTCCGATAATTTAAATCTTTTATATTAATTATTTTTTTTCAACTAAATTTGTATAATAGGTGAAAAAGTTTACAAAGGAAAAATCACAATTTTGTCTTCCAACATTGCAAGCTAAAGAATGTGTTGTATGATTCTATTTTAGTTTTTTTTTATATCAATATTGGATAGACAACGTCCAATCCATAATTTAAAGCCCACACTTAATTTTTTTTTTCTAAGCTACCATAATACAGTAAGTAGTAATTAAACTCTGATGCTAACTCATTAGTTGGATCATCCTAACCACGAGCAATTCGAGTGATTCTATATTAGTTATAATATCATGTATAATATACTTTCTAGTTTAAAAATTGTTGAATAGCATTATTACTAAAAACATGATTTGTTATTCAACCTATTTTTAGGCTTTTAATTAGATACCATAACCTCTAGTCAACTTAATAATTCAAGAGAATTAAACATATCGTTAATCAATTCATTGGTTACGATATGCAAGATCCTTACTAATATTTATTAATTTCCCTGTCATTATCATTAAAAAACATAACAAAAATAAATAAATCAACCACACCCCTCTCAACCTCTTTATTTATTCATCTCATTTCTTAATCTTCGTCGACATCTTTAATTCATAACTTCTCTCTAATTTTTATTTTTTTTGTATTTTCGAAGTTTTGTTTTATCGATCTCTTTGTCAAACCTGACAAGTCCTAAAGTATGAGATTTCTGACGTCACTGTTTATTAAAAACCAATATTAAAGCCTTTTTTTTGTTGTCTTATTTATATTTACTTCGATTTCAGAGAACATAACAAAACTCAAAAACATTTTTGTGTTTGTAATAAAAATTTTTTAAATGGGAAATTGTCAAGCGGCGGAAGCAGCGACGGTTTTGATTCATCATCCGGCGGAGAACAAAGTGGAGAGGATTTACTGGTCGGTAACAGCGAGTGACGTCATGAAATCTAATCCTGGTCATTATGTTGCGGTGGTTGTGACGTCACCGACTTTAAAAAGTGAAAAAGGGTCACCATTGAAGCAGCTTAAGCTTCTTCGTCCTGATGATACTTTACTCATTGGACATGTTTATCGTCTCGTTAGCTTTGATGGTATTTACATTCAAACTTATATCCTCTCTTTTTATTTTTTGTTTTATAAATGATTCATTAAAAGTGTTGAGTTTTGATCATGCAGAGGTTTTGAATGAGTTTGCAACGAAGAAATGTGTGAAGCTTGGGAAGTTATTGAAAGAAGGAGGAGGACTTGAGTTAACAAAGAAGAAGAAGAAACATAGAAAGAAGATGGATCATGAAACGGATCAAGTTAATCCGAATTCGGATCCGGATCAGAATCAAGATGATACGGTACGTGCATTGTAATATGTACACACGGTCTTGGTCTCATTGCTATATTCTTTGCTGGAAACCGAAATCGATTCAAGTTCGGTTTGGTTCCGGTTTTATGTCTACTACTAGTATACACAGTTGCGAACCGAATACCTATTTTTTGGTTCGGATTTTCGGTTCCGGTTTTATGCGTAATACTAGTATACACGGTCGGGGTCTCATTGCTTGGTTCTTTGTCAGAAACCAAAACCGAACCGAATACTTATTTTGGTCTGGTTCAGTTTTTGGTTCCGAATTTATACCAATAGTAGTTAGTATACACGGTCCTGGTCTTGTTGCTCTGTTCTTTGATGTTAATCTAAAAACGTTATGTCCTTAAGGATTCTCTATTTATTTTGATCGATTTTGTAGGTGGCCGAAGAAAGCGGTGGAGATGGATTTATGAGGCGGAGCAACGGTGGAGGAAGAGGTGGAGGTGGGTGGAGACCAGCTTTACACAGCATTCCAGAATTTGGATCCTCATGAGAGCTGTTCAAAAGCGTAGATATTCTTAAAGCAAAACCATCCAACATCATTAAGAGTTTTATGTAAAGCGATGTTACTATTTCTATATTGCTTTAATTAGATTCTGTCTCTTATAAATATTTTCAAGAACTTTAAATGTTCTAACATTTGAAATATTGGAAAACGAAGTTCATATCCAAACGTTTAGTAACGAAAAGTATGTATAGTTTTGTCTTAATCTTTGAGTTTTTGGTGACATGTTGCCTTCCAAATATTTGTTTTATTTGCACATATCCAATTTTAATTTGATTAGGGGTTAATTGGTAGCATTCAAGGGTAGTTTATTTTGCTACTAATTAAACAATGTTTGAAATCAGCGGTTGAAACGTGTGGTTTGGAAATCAACGGTTAAATAAGTATTTGGAAATCAGAAAATCAGAAGTTGGAACAAATATTTGGATTTTTAAACAAAATAATTTATGAGTGTTTGCTCATCGCTATGTCTAACCACTTGACCGTTTTCAAATAATATTACATTTAAGAAAAATTAGATCTTAAATGTGTGGGTCTAATATCGAAAAAATTAGATCTTAAATGTATGAGTTTTATATCAAATCTATCCAATCCATAATCCAAATTTATGTTTTTAAAATCTATTTGATCTATAATCCAAATTTATGTTTTTAAAATCTATCATACGACTATTTGATATTAAATTTTGGTGGAAAAAATTGCAAAGATGAACCTTTCATCGATTGACAAAATGTGGATTTGATCTACTGTCTTCAGAAAAATAATATATGCAGATTTAAGATTGTACAAAAACATTTACTAATCTAAACAATGAATCAAATCCGACAATTCGTTAAATATTCAGATATTGTTGTTATGAATTCGACCTAAGTAGATTTGTAAATCACAATTTCAAAACATCCAATCATAAAAATTTCATGTCAACATGTTAGGCGTAAATCACCCACCATTCAACTAAGCCAATGATAAGCCTTTAGCTATATTTCAAGGCAACACTAATTATTACATAACTATTCGCATTGTTATTTGTAGTTGCTTTTTAAATTAGTTTGGCAGCTCATTTGGTCGGCCTTTTATGTCAATCATAGTTATGCAGTCAATAATTTAAATTGACTAATGCATAATTATCTTTCGTTTAGTTAATTCGAAGTAACGTAATTAACGGCTTAATCATGTTTAGTCTCATTAATATTCGGTCTTTGATAATTCAAGCAACCATATTTTTTAAGCAAAATTAATTACATAGACATTAATAATAACCAAATTAAATTACGCTACTAGCTTAATATTAATCATTTTTCATTAAATATTTCCAAAAATGCATATGCAGACGAATATTGTGTCACATTAATAAGTCTATAATTTAAAAATACTTTATGGTAAAACTTCAAATCCTAATTAGCAAAAAAAAAAAAAAAAACTTCAAATCCTAGTTGGAAAAACGTGATTAGTCAGTAGTGTTTTTTGGGCCGGGTTTGGATTCAATTAACTGCTAAGGAGATAAGCCACTATTGGGCTATTAAAGGCCCATTTATAATGCCATTATTGGGCTATACAAGGCCGATATTTAACGGTTGTTTTTTACTTTCGTTACCATAATTACCCTTAAGAATAATTCTTGTGTTGCGTTTGATTCAAGTCCGCGCCTTGAAACTCTTCCGTTGTTGTTCGTTCTTATCGAGTTCCAGAGATCGATGGCTGAATTTCGAAACTCCGGCGTCGTAATTGGAATTATCTTGCTACATTTCTTTGCTTTCTCTTCTCTTGTTTCATCTGACGAGCTTCTCTTCAGTAAGTTTTTCTTATTGTTTCCTTTTTCGTCGTTGAAGAAATTGTAGACTGAAATTTGAGAAATCTAGGGTTTATCAATCTAGTCAATTTGAGTGGCTTAGTTAAGTTTTCCAATAGGTATTCGAATTTGAATTTTCTTTTGGATTCCTCCGCTTTAGGTTGTTTCGAAATTAGAAATTTAGGACAAATTAGTATAAATTCACTTTAGTCGAGTTGATGATTTCGAGTACTACCCAAAACAAATCAGTGCGTAGAATCGAATCGTGCTTTGTATTTGTGTGTTGTTTGATTTCTTCGTCTAACCCTTTTGACAGTAGTTGGAGAAACTGGAGAGCTTCATGTCACTCCTAGTATAGAGGTCAAAGGTTCTCCTGGATTGAAGCCAGATAAAACAGCACTTTGTGAGAGGATTCATATTCATGGGCTTCGAAGGTTTAAACATATGGATAAGTTTGCACATTCACTCAAGTTGATAGTCAACACGTCAACCGCTGGGAGAACAAGCAATGTTGACGTTTGCTTCCACAGGTAATTCGAGTATCTATAGCTGTTGAGACTGAATATACTTCTCGATTGTAGTCCAAACAAGTTTCTGTATATGGTTCAGTAACCAAAGATATATATTGCTAAAAATTTTCCATGATTTATATATTTGTAGGAATTTGACTCGTGCAATTGGAATGTGCCCTCACTCTCGGTGGGAGAAAGTAGTTAAGGGTTCATGGGCTCAGACAATGTCACCCTTCGACCACAAAATCCTTGATGTAAGAATAGCTAGCTCATCCAAGTTCACTTTGCAAGTTTCTGCTGTAGAAGGTGATTTTTTTTCTGTTTCCTTTTAATGCATTGATGAAGTTCCATTTTTTTTCTTTGGCCTTTTGCTATTGGTTTCACTTTTGTAATATATCAACTTTGGCTTTGCAGAATTATTTATGTATCGTATAGTATTCCTAATCCTTGGCGCCGTTTTACTGGCCTCGGCTTCTACACTGAGCAAATCTTTAGCGTTTTACTACAGTAGTGCCATGGCTGTTGGCATTATCCTTGTTGTGTTGCTTGTCCTCTTTCAGGTAACTTACCATATTTTTGCTCACTCTGTTTGTTCCTGTAAACGAGAGGGTATTAATTCTCTTATTTCGCCTTTGTGATGTGATGTGTACAGGGAATGAAGCTTCTACCTACTGGACGGAGTTCATTTGCATTGTTCATATACTCATCCCTGGTGATTGTTGAATAATTAGTCTTTCCTCATGCTCCCCCGTTTCTCTGAGTATCTTTCTTTTATCTATCACTCACAAGAATTTTTTCTTCTTGCAGCTTGGTTTGGGTGGTTTTCTTCTTCGCTACATACCTGGTTTGTTTCAAACTCTGCTACTAGAGATGGGAATTGATGAAGAAATGTACACCCCTGTATGTAAGTTTTGATAGTGTCAATACTTTGCAGCTGTTGTAATGTTTGAGGTGTGTCTTGGATCAGTGAGTATTTGCTGGTTGAAAAACTTACTATATATATTGGCTTTTTAGGTGGCGATTTTTGTGGGGGCGTTTCTATCTTTGGGTGGAGCATTTTTCGGATTTTGGACTGTAAGGAAGCTAATTCTGACAGAAGATGGCTCCATTGACATTAGCACAGCACTCTTTGTTTCTTGGTCCATCAAAATTATCGCTGCAGTCTTGATTCTTCAGGTTTTTTTCAGTGTCCCTCAAATTTTACATCCCCTATTAAGTTTGATCCGTTTAACAAAAATTTGTTGTTTACAGAGTTCCGTTGATCCTCTGCTTGCTGGAGGAGCACTTGTATCTGTAATTCTTATGTCATCAATTCTAAAGAAGATCACCAAATTGAATTTCCTTCTGCGTGTATACGAGTGAGTTGAGACCAATCTCTTTTCTTTGTTTTCACTTCAATAAACCAAACTATCTTTGTTCTTTGTTCGCTTGATTATGCAGCATTCATATCCCTTAAATGAAAGTTGATTTCTTCTGTACAGGATTCCAATGAATCTACTGCTAGGAATATGGGAGGCAATTCGTTATGCAGATGTTCCATCTGTCCCGGGATATCTCCATGACTTCATGCGGAAGAGTCCTGACGCTTCTCCATTTGGCAACCGTGTTACTTTTGCTTCTTCATCAGGAGGTTTGATTTGTGATTCCTCTTAAATAACATCTCAAAACAGAACTAAAACCAATATAATAAGTTTTGGTTTCATGGTTATCTTTTTCAGGAATCAATGGGATGCGAGAATCTCCACCATCTGAATCAGATACATTTCCTTCCACTTTCCATAAAACTCCTGAAAGGAGCAAACTAACAAAAGAAGAGTGGAACAAGCTCACTAAGGATAGCACAACAAAGGCGGTTCAAGAATTGGTTTCGTCACCAGATTTTGGTAAATGGGCAGCAGCAAATGCTGATAGAATCAGTGTAAGTCCACGAAAAGAGTCTCGTAGTAGAGACCGACCACGGAAATGGATGCGTTGGTTCTAAACCATACCGGTTTAAATCTCAAACCGATTAGAAAAAAAAATGGAAAGGTAAAGTTGTTTCTTCGTTGATGACTTGTTAGCGTTTCAGTTTTTAGCTTTTGTGGATGATGTACCACGATTTGTTGTAATGATCCTAATTGTTTTTGTTTAGGTTTGTCATGTTTGTGTCTTGGCATTGCAATTAGCATATTTTAGAATTTAATGAGGTCTACTTTTTATGATGATGTGATTCTTCTTGTATGGAAATAAGATTATCTATATCAGTGGAACATGGACTAACATGTGGGTGAATACAAGTCACAATTTTCCTCCAATTTAGAAATTTCCTCAACTTTTCATTCAACCGAGGATGTTCTTTTGAGACAATTCTACTTAACATTATTAGTAGCATTTACAAAAACAAGTAAGTTTTTTTTGTCACTAGTCAAATATATAAAATCCGAAGTAGAATTACAATTCAGATATACAAATGCAGGTAGGAAGCTCTGAACTATATACTCAATTTTGGTAAATATGTAGGTTAGTATTCACAAAATCATTTTCACCATTTTTTTTTATTATTTTCGATATTTTATTGATTTTATATTTTTTGGTTTTTATACTCATTTTTGGTAATTATGTGAGACAATTAGACTCCACAAAATTATTCACCAATTTTTATATTTATTTTTGATAATTTATAGATCTAATATATTTTAGTTTTCAAACCCATTTTTGGGAAATATGTAGGTTACAGATAGGATAACATGGCTCTTGCACTTGCGGCTATCTCCTCAGCTGTTGTGCCAAACATTATACAAATTTGTTTCTTTCTCTTCTGTCAAAGCTTTAGCTATATCTCTTTAAGATTTTTTTTGTCTTTCGTCTGAATTAAGATAATAAGTTTGGGATATAACAACATATACCATAAATAAGCACAAACCTCGGATATTATGTTCAAATAGATGAATAAAAAAGATGACTTGAACAAAGCAAAAAAGGGTACAATAAGTTTTAGGATGTTTTGTTTTTAGTATGTGGCTTGCGTTCTTTCTTTGAGTTTGAGATTTGTTGGGTCCGCTTCTAATTCTGGTTGAGTGATCTCTCTGGTGTCGATCATGTATCATTTTTTTTCAAGTTCGGTAATCTTCTTTAGGTTTTTATTTTGGTTGTATTCAATTTCCATTTTAACATGTACGTAACTTTTCGTTTGGTGGTTGGCAGTTGGTACAAGTTATTAAAAAGTTTGTATCATCTCCATGGCTTCAATGAAATCTCACCTAGCTAAATGAAAAAAGGAACACGAGTTATTAATGGGCCAAATAAAAAGCCCATTAAGCTATTTATATACAAATACAATATTACGTATAACATTAATCAGTCCTCGGAGCTCCGAAATGAGTTACCAACGCCGGAAGATCGAAAGAGAAAAGAATCTCGTACAATCCAAAATGTGAACGCGTAAGATCATAATTTCGTAATAATTTATTTGTACGCAATATAACTTTTAAAAAGAATTATTTCTTTATTGTCTTCTTTATTATACATCAAAAAGAAGAAAATTAAGTATGAGTATTCTTTATAGTTGAAGAAGAAAAAATAATTATTTATTTATAGCTAGAGTATTTAACCAAGAAAAAATCGATATATTGAAACCTTGGCTATATTTTTTTATTTATTGTCATACACGCTATCTCACCAATTAATCCTTATCAATAACAGTTGGAGGTCGACCGACTCGGAGTGTGTTGTAAGTTTTCTTATGAAAGGGATTGAAGATTCTCATCCACTTTCGTTTTTAATACAGTTGTATCACGATTTTTTTAAAAATGAATAGTTTGTCCGAATGTTACATATGCATAAGAAAGCTAATCGCCCAACAGATGGATTAGCAAACTATGCACTTATTTTATCTTTGGGTTTTTATTTGTTTGTACTTGTTTCTTCTGCTATTGTTTCGTTGGTTTCTAGGGATATTGACTAGGCCTGGGCATAAAAACTGAACCCAAAGAACCGAACCTGGACCCGACCCGAAAAAAAAATTCGAATCCAAACCCGAAATGCCTAAATACCCGAACAGGTACAAAAATTTTAGACCTGAAAAACTGACCGAATCCGGACCCGAATCAAGAACCGAACGGGTACTCGGAAACCCGATTATATAGTACTTTTTAGGTATTTTTAGAGTATTCTATGAGTATTTTTTGGTATTTTTAGATATTTTCACATATATTTTGAATATTTAGATATTCAAAAGTATTTTTTTGGTATTTTAAGTATTTTTATGATATTTTTAGGTATTTTTTTGTATTTTTAGCATTTTTAGGATATTTTTTGCCTATTTGGGTATCTGGGTTAATTTCAGTGTTTTAAATTTGGATCCAAACCGACTCGAAACCGAACCGAAATAATAGCGAATCCTATATGAATAAAAATATTATGGATCCAAAAAAATCAGAACTGAAAAGACCCGACCCAAACTCAACCCGAAAATCCTAACACCTTCTATTTCATAACTCTGGGTTTTTATTTTGAATGAATTGTGAGCTTGACTCCCGTTTTTTACCAAAAAAAAACAGTGGAACATGGTCTCACATGTAATCACAAATTTCCTCGTATATCTAAATAAAATATCCCTCAACTTGGAGGAGGTTCTTTTATTTATTTATTGTGTTACCCTAGTACAAAGCAACTATGATGCAAAAGTTTGACTTGAAAATTTATGTAGCATTTACAAAATATGTAAGTTATTTGCAAATAGGATTTAACGGATTTAATATTTACTTCTTTTTACATTATTCGCTTAATTCCTTAAAATTCAAAATATATAAGAATATGATGTAGACATGTAGTGCATATATCAAACCTATGAAATAATTTTAAGTATATATAGGTATATAACCAATAAACAATTATTATATTATAAAGTTTGATCACTAATAGTCTTCTTCTGATAAAATATTGTAACAACCACTAGTAGCTGGCAGAAAACAATCTCGTACAATCGAAAATGTGAACGCGTAGATCACTTAATATTGAAGTAATTTATTCGTACGAACTTGTAAAAGAATTGTCTCTTTATTGTATATAATACAAATATTGAGAAGAAGATTGAATAAGACTTAAATATAAGAAAAGAAAAATATTATTGGTCATCTGTATCACTGCCATTGCTTCTCTATAAATGACACAAACAAAACTGCTTAAGAGAGAAAGAAAAAAGGTTTAGAGAAAGAAGAAGAAAAAAAGATGTACCAAGAACAATATCCTCCTCCTCCCCAAGGTAATTTTAATTAAAATTTGTTTCAAAAAATATTATTTTGGTGGGAAGTGTTTTTATTGATTGTCATTTTGCTATTCTTTTATATATGAGTTTGAATCCAATAAATCGTGTTTGACTCACTTGATATTGTTAAAAATTAGGTTATAGAATGGATTTTGTCAAACAAAAAACTATATCGGTTTAGTTTAATTGTTTACTTTGCTTTTATAATTTAAAAGATATCCTCCGGCTGGTTATCCACCGCAATACGCTCAGCCTCCGCCGCAATATCTTCAGCCTCCGCCTCCGGAGGAAAAGAAAGAGTTCGGTGTGATCCATGGATGGTATGTTTTTGATCTCATCTCTGTCTAAATTTCTTTTAATGGTTTATTGTTATGTATACAGTTAAGTGATTATGTATATAGTTAAGTGATGTTGTTGTGTTTATATGTATGTACAGTTTGGCTGCTCTGTGTTGTTGCTGTCTTTTGGATGCTTGTTTCTGATTGGAGGATGATGTCATGTTGTATTGGCTGAGTCAACGATTTTATTTCATGTTTGTATTGTTATGTTAAAGATGAGACTTTGTTGTCTCGTTTGTTTTAACTATTCATCTTCTGTTGTTATCTTTTGTTTTTAGCTTTGAATTTGTCTTTGAATTTCAGTATCTTTTGGATTAAAATTACTCGAAGATGATCATTTCTCTCTCCTTCCAATCACATAAATTATTGACAAGTAAACCACTAAATATTCAAAAGAACTTAAGGAAATATTAGAGTTTGTATTATCACTATGGATTTAAAAGAAAGCTCACATATCAAATAAGGTTGAACCTTTTGATCAAGCAATGGAAGATGGAAAGGGTTATAAGACCAGTTTTCTGGTTGAAAAATAATTTATCTTGCATGTTAATCCAAAGAAAAAATAAAAGATTTCACTAGCATGATCTAGTGGTTGAGCGTCACTTTGAAAATTTTTGTGTTTTTAAGTTGAAACTTTTCTGGATATGCATTTGTGTGTGATATTCTCATAAGGGGTTTCACATAGCTCATTTTGATTTCTAAGTATAATTGGATTTCATTTAGTTCATTGACCCAAAAATCAGAACTCATGATAATAGTTGTACCAAACCATATGAAAGAAAAAGAAAAAAAAAACTAGAGACATTGATGGGCCAAAGAAAAAGCCCATTAAGCTATTTTCATGTACAATCAAAAGTGTGTACGCGTAGATCACATCATGCGTAGTAATTTATCTGTACGCGTAAATCACACAATAAAAAAAAAGTATTATTACTTTATAGTCTTCTTTATCATACATCAAAAAGAAGAAAATAATATATATATTATTGGTCACCGCCATTAGCATTGCTTAGCTAAAAAGGAATAAACAAAACTTCCTTAATAAAAAGAGACGGAGAAGAAAAAGTTGAGAGAAAACTAAGAAGAAAGATGTATCAAGAACAACACCCAGTTGGTGCTCCTCCTCCACAAGGATATCCTCCCAAGGACGCTTATCCTCCGACCGGTTATCCACCGCCGGGTTATGGTCAAGGATATCCTCCTGCTCAAGGTTATCCTCCGCCGCAATACTCTCAGGCTCCACAACAGAAACAAGCCGGTATGCTTGAAGGATGGTACGTTTTTTTATTTCATCTAACTTTATATTTCTTTTAATGGTTTATTGTTTTTTATTTAGTTAAGTGAGAGACTCGTTAAGTGATGTTCTTGTGTTTATATGCATGTACAGTTTGGCTGCTCTCTGTTGTTGCTGTCTCTTGGATGCTTGCTTCTGATCGGTAGATGATGGCTCTTGGATTCGATTTCGTATTTGTAATGATATGTTGTTATGCTCTTTTGCTTCGAACTTGTCATTGAACTTGGGTATCTTTTGATTAGATTGACTCGACTATAATCATTTATGTATCTTTTACTATTGACAAGTAAACCACTTAATCTTCAGAAGAAGACTTGATGATATAATAAGGAAATGTGTTTCATCATCATATTATTGAAGTTAAGGAAATACAACCATGGATAATGGATCTTTCAAACGAAAGCTCACATATGCTAAAACAACAAAGAAACATATGATCAAATAAGGTTTTTCCTTTTGGTCGAGAAATGAAAGAAGAAGGTGCAAAAATCAGTTTTCTGGTTGAGGAGGGCCTTTCCATTTGAAGTTGTCTGAGTATGACTTAGCCTGGTAGATGAACCATCATGACGTTAGGTTCAAACTTCAATCTAAAGAATGTCTTACCAATGAAATAGGAACAGCAAAAGAGAAAATCATTCTTCAAATTAGCTTATCTTTCAAATTGAGATTAGTCTTAACCAGTTCTGATGAAACAAGATGAGTTAAGTTGAAGCAGTTCCTCAATGGAATAATCTTAAAACTAGAAACTACAATATCCAATCTTTTACCATTTAAGGGTTTCTGGGAGTTAAGGGGTTGAGGTTGAAATGCAGCCTAAGCTAAAAGATAGTTACTAACCTTCAATAATGGTGTTTTGGGCTTCTTGACCTGTCATGAATCAGATGGGCATTTTCAGTACTCTGAATTGTGCTATATTTAGGGTTCTTAGAACCGAATCATGACCATGACACACTCTCAAAAAATGTGATATCACCAGAGATGATAACGAAGAAGGAAACAACATACCACATAATCCCAACCATGACGCTGAGCAAATGACTTAGCAGCTTCCTCCGAATCAAAACTAAGAGCAGAGTCTCCAACATTGGCATAAGGATCACCTGTAGAAGTCCATCCCATCAATGGATTCTCCCACCTACAAACACGTTAAGACCCAGATACAACATCATCAAGCAAATCACATACCATAAGGAATAAGCTATTCTTTGCCAAGGCCAAATCCAAATTAACCAGAAGGAGAATTCAGCTTTGCAAAGATTGGACATGAAGCTGACATCACATGTAACTCTAGGTCATCTATGTATGAGCTAAAGGAGAACTATCTAAATCGAAATGATAAAACTAAGAACTAAGGGAAATTGAACAAAAGAGTTTCATACTTTAGTGTAGAGACGAAGTTAATCTTCCACTTTCCAAGTTTCCCAGATCCTTGCTGAGTAGCAGTTCTAGCTGGTGAGTATATTATCACCTGTACATTTCCAATCGAATAACTCCGATCACGATTTGAGTTTTTCGGCACTTTAGGAACCCTAATCGCTAAATTGAATTCATAAGAAATGAAGAAAATCGAATGTTTACTTACCTTACGGGAAAGATGCTCCTCAGGGATTCCGGAGACCTTACCAATCTCACCACGCCTGAAATCCGATTCAACCACCGCGTCAGTAGAAAAAGGCCGGGCGATACGCCGGAGAGCCGCCGCGATACGTACAGTCCCTTGAGTAGCACGAAGCGCCATCGTCACCAGACGAAGACAACAATCTGCAAAATCTCTTTAGCTTTTTGATCTGGCTTCGGTTTCTTCTTCTCTTCTGTAGGAAAATGGGAAGGGAAAGAGAAAACTAAAAATGAAACCCAGAAATTTCAATTATGCCCTTTATTGTTTATAATTATCCTATCGAGTCTTATAGTTACAGAAAACTCTTGAATACTCCCTGAATTTTCTTTGAAATCAATCTAGTAGATATAGGATAATTTTCTTTGAAATTATTTCTATTTTGTTTTGAATAAACTCTCAATCCCCAAATCTTCTTTTAAACTATTTACCTTCAATATGAATAATGGGTTATATTCGAGTTAGGTTAGGTTATTGAGTGGGTGTTTGTGGTGGGATTAATACACTTGTTTATTGTTTAAAGAAGATTGTGAGTTACAAAGTAAGTATAGAGTTTCGTAATTAAGATATAAATTGTAGAGTTGTTTTTGTCCGAGATAGTAAATATGAATAATGTATAGAGTTTCTATCTCCAAATTGTCACTGTCATATCTAGCACGTCGCTACGAGGTAGTAGATTGGCAACATACAGAAGACAGTTGATCCTATATCTACTATTATTTGTGGCTCGATAAGTTTTCTCGGTGGTTGAACTACTTAACTGTGTATTAAATGTGATGTAGATTCATTCAATTGGGTTCGAATCATGGTGCTTGCTGGATCGACACCAAGACGAGCCACTGCCAAAGTGGGTCTGGAAAGTCCAATGAACCAAAAGAGGGGTGTGAGGCTCACTTCCGATAATGGGTAGATGTTATTGTGTAATTTGATACAACTTGAGGAAAATTTGTAAATCTAGAGAAATGAAGGGTTATTTATTTTATTTTATGGAAGCTGAAGGGTTATATTGTATATTCTATAACTTCATTAGCTTGAATACAAAAGGAGGCTCCAAGTTTTTTTCCTTTACATATCTATGGATATTCTTCCTTGTACTACTCTCTCTGGTCTTCTTCTTCGTTTGTTTCAGCGAAATTCTAAGATTCACATTTGATCTATGACTCATCAGCACAACGAATTAGCTTTCATCATCAAGTGCCTCTCTTCCAAACTCTCCTTTTGTAACCATTTGATCTGGCATGCTTTTTCTCCTCCTTTATTTCTGTTTCCTTTTTGTTCTCTGATTTTTTCCATTTTTAAACTTTCTCCGATCGTCCCATTTGATTTTGGTATATGATTTGATTTTGTATTGGTAGAATTTCTCTAATGAATTTGAATGTTGGCGGAATTTCCAACTTCGTGATGATTTTTGACATCGTTAATGGAATTGAAATCACTGAAAAATATGGGATTTGATTTCTTTTGGCTAGAAGTCGCTCAATCACTGGTTGATTTTATTGAATTGAGCTTTGGTTTAGCTAATTATTTGTCACTTGTCTTTTGATTTGTGTGATTACAATTTTTATGTTGTGGCTTTGTGAATCTACTGGATCAGAATGATACATCTTCAAACTTTAAGATTCTGGTGGATTGTAATAGTTTGAATGTACAACAATGGCGTTGTTGTTGTTAAGTTTCCTATGATTCCAAGTTTTGTAATGTTTTCTTCATCTCTTGGCAGAAGAAAGAAAATCTCAACCTCTTAAAAGGTAAGAATACTTGATAACTGTGGATGGGTGCACCTAAGCAGAAGTGGACACCAGAAGAAGAAGCAGCTCTTAAAGCTGGAGTTCTTAAGCATGGAACTGGGAAATGGCGTACAATACTTTCGGATCCTGAGTTCAGTTTAATCCTGAAGTCTCGCTCAAATGTTGATCTTAAGGTAATGAAATAGAACTCTATACTAAAAATTGTGGGACTTAATTGGGTTTTGGGTGTAGAGATCTGCTTTATTTGAGTTTGTGATCGTTTGTTTCAGACTAATCTTGATAGTTCAAAGCATAACAGGACAAGTGGCGGAATATAAGCGTGACAGCTTTATGGGGTTCAAGGAAAAAGGCCAAACTTGCGCTTAAAAGAGCTTTACCGGCTGCTAAACAGGATCATAACAACACAGCTCTTAACATTGTAGCTTTAGCTAATGGAGATGAACGGACTAAACCAACTTCACTTGAAGGTTCTGGTGGTGGATCACCAGGAACCTGTGCTTCAAAGAGATCAATTACAAGGTTTTGTTTCATGTTATATGCTGACTCATACTTATAACGACTTTTACCTTTGTCTTGAGTACAAAGATTTGAGTTTGAGATGTTGTCTGTTTTTGTAGTTTGGATAAGATCATCTTGGAGGCAATTACCAACTTGAAGGAACTACGTGGTTCTGACAGAACATCGATCTTTCTGTATATAGAGGTAACTCTATCATTAGGATGTTAAGTTTCTTTGTGGTTTTGATGCATGCTTAGTAGCTCTAAAATTTCAGGAGAATTTCAAGACTCCACCAAATATGAAAAGGCATGTGGCAATTAGATTAAAGCATTTATCATCCAATGGCACATTAGTTAAGGTAAAAGCACAACTTTTGATCAGGATTCAAGTTCATTACTCTTAGCATTTTCAAATGCTTACTTGGGTGAATTCTCATTTTCAGATAAAGCACAAGTACAGATTTTCTACTAATTATATGACCTTAGGAGCAAGACAAAAGTCTCCTCAATTCATTTTGGAAGGAAACAACGAGAAAGACCTTCCAAAACCCGAGGCGAATGGTTCGAACACTCTCACCAAGTCCCGAGCAGATGGAGAGTTATTTACGATTAAAGGCACGACAGCTCAAGAAGCTGCAGAGGCTGCAGCTAGAGCAGTTGCAGAGGCAGAATATGCTGTAGCAGAGGCTGAAGAAGCAGCAAAAGAGGCAGAAAGAGCAGAAGCTGAAGCTGAAGCTGCTCAGATATTTGCAAAGGCAGCCATGAAAGCTTTGAAGTTCAGGATCCATGATCATACTTGGTAAATCAGAAAGATCACAACCATCATGGGGAAGTTCTACAAAAGAGTAAGCCATAAATATATAATATTATATACATAGTGCTTTTACTAGGTTCTTATATCAACGATTTAAGTCTTGCGTGAGGCGATATCTCATCACCTGCAGAGTTTTAAAGTTTTCAAACCTTTCTGATATGTTTTTTGGTTAGTAACAGTGTAAATCTTTGGTTTGAATCATATGTATGTTCTTTTCTGGAGTCTGTTCTGTAAAACTGGTCTTTTATAATGTATGTGGATGATCTGTTTAGTAACCTTGAAACAGGTTTGAAAAGAGTCGATTATGAAAAATTTACAAGAATTCTCAAGTCTCTTTCTTACTACTCTCTTCCCATTCTTTCAAAATGTCATAAACTGTAAGTGAATCAGAGTCGCTAGATTCTTCATCATCATCAATCTCGCGTTCTTCTAGACCCAATGTCTCGAGTTCAGTCTCTGTAAATTCCCAGGCTTCACCATTAGCATCAGTAACGTCTTCCATTGTTGTATCACGAACAAGCAAATCTTCGTCTGGTTTCTTGCTCTGACTCTGAGTTGTTACATCTATAGCTAATAATGGCTGTTTTGTAGAAGAAGAAGACCCACATAGAGACTCTAATGACTTTGAGAGGTTTAAGACCGTTGGTTCACTTGCATAATCACAGTCGATGAGATGATCAGAGAGCTTCTGAAGCTTCTCGTGAGTAAGCCAGTCTTTCTGCTGATCGAAAAGGTCAGTCCATTCTTCTTCACTAATCTGGAAGGATGCGAGAGCCATAGTGTTAATCAGTGTAATGGCTCTTTGGTAATCGCCTTTAGCTGTCGCATGACACAACAGTTCAGTAAAAAACGATGGATGAGGGATTTCTCCATCTTCAAGAACTGCATCGAAGGCGTGCTCTAAAAGACTCCACTGCATTAACAAACAATATTAGACAAGAGCTTATGTTTCCATAAACACTTAACCATAACAAGACTTTTTACCTTCCCAGCTCTTGATGCTTCTATAAGCATTGATGCGCGTTTTGTTTGATCCATTTGGTAACCGGAAAGAATCATCTTATGATAGACATGCTCAAAGTATTCCCATTGCAGTGATCTAGCTGAAGCTTCAAGCATGAAGCTGTATGTATACTGGTTAGGGACTAGATGAATCTCTTTTCTGCTGATAATCTCTTCAAACAATTCTTTAGCTTCCGAAAACATATCATTCCTTCCGTAAACTCTAAGCATCATGTTCACAGTTCCTATATTCGGGTCACATTTATCTTGCATGTATTGGAATATAGCCTTGCAATCATCAACGTGATCCCCGTTCAATGAAGCCGATATGAGTCCTGTGAAGGTGATCTCGAGCGGCTTGCAATTTTCAAGACTTTTCATCTTCCCCACCTGCATTACAGCATTCTGAAGAATGTTACATTAAGGGTTTCTCTGAGAACCAAAAAGGTTAAAGTATGAGGGGATTTGCCTCAAGCATTGCATCACGCCAACGGCCGTTGTTGCACAAGCAGCATGCCAATTCATAGTAAACTGAACCTGTTCCTATAACTCCCTTTTGTTCCATATCTCTTACTGCTTTAACAGCTTCCTCGACTTTTCCTTCTCTCCACAGTGCTCGCACAAGAACTGAGAATCAATTAAGTGCTGTAAGAAACATATCACCATGTAGATGCCAGAAACCTTTATACAGAGGGAAACAATAGCTACCCTTGTATGTAATTGCTTTCGGAGCTTCGCCGCTGCTTTTCATCTTCCTAAAATATTCGTAAACACGATCATACTTCCCTGACTCCAGCATAACCTGTCAGAAAGATATTTTAAAGACTGCTCCGGATACATATTTGAGGGTACTCACTAGTACCACACCACATCCTACTCAACATCATCTAAAACATTTCGTTTCTGTTGGAAAAAAAAGCTACCTCCATCGCAAGCCCATATGTAGCTCCATTAGGCCTTAGACCATTTTTCCTTAACTCTACAAACACCCACGATACAGCTTTCCATTGAAGTGTCGGAACACAAGCATTCAAAATCTGGAACCAGTTAAGCCAAGAATGGATCATAGCAATTAGATAGAGTGATTTGCTGCATACGTTAAGAAAACTTTTTAAAAATCGAAAATGCCCACTTACAGCATTGTATACAACCAAGTCGGGTTCCAGCATAGGATTCCAGTTCTTTTTGCGCAAATTCTTAATGATCTTCGTTGGTTTCTGCCTCATGCGCTCGATTACTTTAAGCAACTCCTTCAAAAAACCGGCTTGCCCAAGTGTTACAGCAATACTGTGGTATGCCGCCATATCAGGATACAACTGGCGATCACCCTAAAGCGACTAAGGAATGAGAGTTAATCAAAACAATAATGCTATAGTTTGATGTTCAATCTAATATAACTACACATGAACCTGCCTAAAATAAGAAATTACTTACAAGCATCTGATTGAATATCTGGAGAGCTTCCTGGGGTCTCCTTGCAAACCCAAGAACAGACAAAAGTTTGGTGTAAACAAACCTGTATAAATCAGTGTCAATAAATCAGGAACCAATACCTCAAGAAACGATATCAATAGAAGCTAAAATCCTTCGATTCCACAATCCATTAAATCAATGAACTTAAAAGTAAATGGCCATGAACCATCACCTGCTCCTAAGATGTTTACGCTTCTTATCAGAATAAACCCAATGAACAACAGCTGAAGCTTGTTTCCAGCTCTGTTTACGTCCCAATCTATCAACAATCTTAAGCATCTGTTCTTCAGAAAACTGAAGCCCTGACTGATTCATTATCCTCACAAACTTCCAATGCTTCTCAGTGATTTCTCTACCACTCAATCTAATGACAATCAACAAAAATTTGTCTTTCTCAAGATTTTAAGTATATTTTAGAACTGAAGATGAAGAAAGAGGATCAGACCTGTCAACGAGAACTCTAACTGCTTCTCCTTCGTTACGCCACCGTTTAGCAGGATCAAATTCTCTATCTAATTCATAATCTTCCACATCAACGTCATCTTCCAAAACCCAACGAAGATCCTGTTCAAGTATCTTCTTAAGCTCTTTTAGATTCTCCTTCTTCAATTCACCACCACTAACTTCTTCTCTCCGTACACCACTAACAAGCTCCTTCAATCTCACCTTCTCAATCCCCTCCCATGGATTCCCAACCAACAAACCACCATCCATCTTCCTCCCATCTCCACCATTTTTTCCCGAAATTGTCCTCGTAAATTGCTTGTATTCCCTCCTTAAGGTTTGAAACCGAGATTCTTCCTCCATAGCTTGCTTCTGAGCCTCAGTATACACCTCCGTCTCGGACTCGGCTTCGCGTTTGATTTTACGGTTGTATTTTTGAATTTCTTTCTTTCGAAGATTGTTCAGGATTTTAGGAGTAGGCTCAACACCGTACTTGAGTAGTCTCCGTTTAATCTTCTCCATATCTGGTTCAAATTCCGTCGACACTTTTGCCGGCGATTGAGAAAATCTCACCACCGAAGCGTCCATTGTTGCTAGAGGATAGTGAGAGAGCTTGAAATTATGTTAACTCTTTATTTTATCTTGTTTTTTTCAAAAATATCCACTTTAACCCTAAACTTTACCCAAATTATGAATTACGCCCCATATTTTTTTATCTTTCTAAATATGCAATGAACTCGTAAAATTAAAATTCTGACCCTGGAGAAAAAGAGAACCAATCAAATCTAATATACAAACAGTACAACAGGAGCAGACGTAGATGAAAGAAGTTATGAGAATCAGAAAACAAAAAAATAAAAAAATAAACAAAGACAAATTTTGTTTTCACATGCTTTGAAAAGACAAATCTTCATCTACCATCACCATTGTCAAAGGAGCAAACACAAGAAACTAAGAACTGTAAAGAGTTGACTTCTGTTCTTTTGGTGCAAGGTTTAGGTCGCTGCTTTGGAGTGTTTAACAAGCCAATCAATGACTTGATCAATGTTGGTAGAGTTTTTACAAGATATCATGAAGCAACACACTTCTCTATCTGTAAGTGACTTGAGTCCCCTAAGAAAACAATTGAGAAAATATTATAAGAATAGAAGTAACAATAGCCAAGTCTTTTGTTGAGTCTTAGGTATAAGATTTACATTTCATCGGTTAAAGTTTCTTTGGACAAAGCTTCAGGCTTGTCTATTTTGTTCCCAAGGACTAAAAGTGGGATACCACTAAGAGACGTCTTGCTCAACAAATCATGAAGTTCGCTTTTGGAGACACTAAGGTTGTCAGGATCAGCAGCATCAACTACATACCTTAAATAAGAACCAGAATGTGGCAAGAGTCAAGAGATTTAATCATCTGCAACCTACTTAGAGAAGAGACAGAGTTCAGTAGATCTTTACACAATCGCGGAAACAGAACGACAGTAGCGTTCCCACATGCTGCGGAACCTTGGTTGACCACCAAGATCCCATAGTTTGATTGTCACACTTCCTTTTGTCACTTTTTTCATGTTAAATCCTACCTAAAAACGAGTAAAGAATCCATTTTAACATCAACCCAAAAGAGAGAGAGCAAGTCTCTTATTACTTAAGAGTATATATCATAAAGGGTAGTGTTACCCACCGTAGGGATCATGTCTTCACTGTATCCACCAGTCTGAACAAAGGAAAAATGAGAGGAAGCCATTAACGAATGCATTTTTTAAGAGGAACAGTTTGTGGGGAAGTATAATACTTACTGCAACAACGTTTACAAGTGATGTCTTTCCTACATTTTGAAGTCCTATCAATGCAAGCTCCATTTCTTGCTTGAAAAAGAGGCTGCAACAAATTCGAAAGTTACTACTTACTACCAATAGCTCTTGCTAAGATTATTTAACCATTCTATCACTCATAACTCCATTGGCTTTTGGACTTTGTACAGCAATCTTCATCTACTAATTAACAATCTTAGATCCAACATGGATTTCACAATTGTATTATCTTAACAAATAAAACTAAACGGTAGATTTGATGATCAATTTGTTGCTTTCTTAGCCAAAGCATGATGTGATCGTATTGCTATTCCTTATGCATCAGCAATGAACATGGCTTAAATCCCTAATTTCGTCCTTAAACTACAATTTGGAATTCTACGGCGGAAATAGTTCCATTTTTCTTATTATTGAACACAAATACCAAGAGAAACCATCTAAACTAGAATCTAACAAACGAAGACGAGAAAATTGAAGTAGAATCAATATTGGAATTGTACCTGCGAAGCCAATTGAGAAGAGCATCCAAAAAACCCATATTTTATGATTCAGACAACTCAAGTTTCCGACAAAAGACAGAAATTCGTAGAAACAGATCGGTCTGCTAGAAATTCTCCTACACAGATCTCTGTAACCGAAAAGGGAAGCTTCTTTTTCTCTACCTTCTTCCGCTTTTCGTCACACTGAAGATTTTTCTTTATTGTTTCTATCAAAATCGGAAAATATCGAACTACAACAAGAGAGCCGGGGAATTAAAGTTCAAAGTCAGTAAAATCTAGACCGTCAACACAAATGTGGGTCTCTTTACGTCGAGAAATCAACGGTTCAGATCTGATTAGAAGAAATTGAAGCTGTATGTGACAGAGCGAAAATCATGGAGCTATTAGATGTCATTATTATAAAATTGTGTTTTAGCCAATCAGAAGAAAGATTCCATGGGACAGAGAGAAGTTCGGAAGAAGAATTAAGATTGATTATGTAACCACTTGCTTTATTGAGGCGCGTGATGAACACGACTCAATGATTAGCTGGTGAGTGGCGGCGACTCAACGGTGGAGATTTGAGATTATGATTGAGAAAGTTGTGCGCCGTTTGGGCCAAACTAGTAGATAGTTAGTTTAGATGGGTTTGATATTGGGCTTTTAGGCCCAATTAAGAGTGACTTGTAGCTAGGTATGGGTATTCGGATAATATCCATTCAGATAAAGTTTTTTTTATGGAATTTTTATCTTTATTTAAGAACCGCATATATTTTTGGTCCGAGTTCGGATTGGTTCCAAGTCGGTTCGGGTTCATATTTTATATATCCATTTAGGAACTAAATACAATCCAATTTGGTTTCGGTATCGATTTTATTCGTATCGGATATAAATATTAAATAAATTTTTACGATTCCATATATATTTGAATATTTCATACCTAAAATATAATTATTTACTCAAAAACATATTCGAATAGCAAGAAAAATGCGAAAGTACCCTAAAAAAAAATTGAAATATAACCTTAAAATCTCATATATATTTACATATTCGGGTCAATAGAATACCTTAATTCGGGTATTGGGTACCGGATATTATCCGATACCCAAATGTATAGACGAAAAAAATTCATCGCATATTTTCTTTTGGTTGTAAGTACTAGTCGGTACCCATTATATCTATTGCGTTCCGGTATTTGGGCATTAGCGAATTCAATTTGCATAGTTAGATAGCTGTATCTAGATTTTGGACAGTCGGGCTCTTCCATATAAGCCCATACAATTTTAAAACTCAAATTAACGGGATGAGCCAGGCCCGTGCAATAGTGCAACGCATGGGCGACTCGTAAAGGCCCAGATAGCAAGCTATCTTAATGGGCCTTCTCCCTTAAAAAATAGAGTTAATATCGTGTGGGCCGATGGCCCACGTATCAGATATTAAACTGATAAGAACAGATACTACACTTGATCTTAGCCAAAAGGCCGAGAAAGGTATGACTAGTTCTGTGCCATAGCCTCATTATTTATACTACTTCTCTTCTCTTCCACGTTTCTTTCGCTAGCGATGTGGGACTTTCTGAAAACAAAAACGAAAAAAATAAAGAGTGAGTCAAATAAAAATTCCAGATATAACGGCTGAAGATACGTTACTCTAATCACTATCCTTTCTTCGATTTTGTTTTTAATTAAAAAACCTTTTAAAGAACAATATAGACACTAGCTATTCTTACCTTAGTAAGTAAGCCAAACACTAGAAGAAGAAAGACAATATTTATAATAAATATACTCTTTCATAAATCTCTTTTTAATTCCAAAGGATCTCACAAAAAAAAAAAAAAGTACAATAAACAAGGAACATGAGTTTCGATCATCGACTTCTTCAACATGACAAAATCAAGAATAATCGGAGTTTTGTCTCATCTCCTTTTAACGGTCGTGATCTCTCCGGTTCTAGTGGTTTCAAGTTTATCAGACGATGGTTTTAAGAGACGAGATCCTTTAAAAAGCTTTAGATATTACAATGGAGGTTTTGATGTTCGAAACAAACATTATTGGGCAGTGAGTCTCTCTTCTGTTTTTCTTTAATAACATTGAGGTTGGTATTGTGATTAAGTGTTAAAAAATTCAGGCTACGGCATTTACTGGAATCCATGGTTACGTCGTTGCCGGAGTTTTGATTATTGCTGGAATCTGTTTGGGACTTTACGTAGCTTTATCAGACAAAAGAAAACGCATTTCTTCTACACGACGTCGATATCTAGATAAATGTTATGTTCCTCTCTTCTTACTTCTCCTTCTCTTCATGGTTCTCTCAATGTAAGTTTTCTTGGTTTTTGGTTTGCTTTATAGTCCAATTTCAAAATCACAGACTCCTCAACGATTGTTTTCTTATTGAACAGGATAATGACAGGTATAGTGATAGCTGCGAACGAGAACTCGAAGAACAGAACAGAGGAAATGAAAGAAACAATAGACAAAGCAGGAGAAGATGTGAATACAAACATACGTACAGTGATTGTGTCTTTAACTAAGATTCAGTATTTATTGCTTCCTTATGATCAGAACACAACTCATCTTCTTAATGTTACTACTCATCGACTTGGCAAAGATTCTCGTCTTATTCACACCTTTCTTCATCACAATGGTCGTTCCATTGATCTTGCCATCAAAATCTCGTAAGATCTCATCTCTTTATTTGTGTTTTGATCGTCTAATTCACACTCTTAACACTGTTTTGTTTCTGGTTTTTTGTTTCTCAGGTATGTATCTCATCTTATGATTGCATCTACTAACTTGTTCCTTCTGCTTCTAGCTTTTGGTGAGATCATTTAACATTTGTCTTCAATGTCTTTAGTGTTTTAGGGTTTTATTACACTTCTAATGGATCATTTTGCTTCTCTTTCAGTACCTCTTTTGCTTCATTGGCATCCTGGATTCATCATGTAAGCAATCGAAAATCGAATCAAATTATTATGTTCATTAAGTTGAGTTTTTGATTAACCATTTGAAGATTGATATGTTTTTCTCTTGAAAAGGGTGATATACTTGTGTTGGATCATAACAACTCTTTATTGGGTTCTAACTGGATTTGATTTCTTCATTCACACGTAAGCTAATCAAATCCTAAAACCAAATTCTCCCACATGTCTTTAAACCCTAACTTCTCAATTTTCACACTCACACAGCTTTGCAGAAGACGTTTGTTCAGCTTTCAATGGCTTTGTACAAAACCCAGAAAACAGTACACTAACTAATCTTTTCCCTTGTATGGATCCTCTTCATTCTGACAAAACCCTAATCGAGATAAGCTTAATGATCCATAACTTCATCACCGAGGTACTCATGATTCATTGATAAAACTCTGCAATTTTCAATAAGAATGATGAACTCTGGTTAATGGTAAAATCTAAAACATCTGTTTCTTGTTCAGTTAAACTCAAAAGTAGCAGAGTCAATGCGTTCTAATGCGTTAGTTGATCGGAGCAATACTGTCTCATCGACGCCGGAATCTGGACTCATATGTGATCCGTTTGTCGGACAACAAATTAACAGCTACACACCACAAAGCTGCTCCAATGGCACCATTCCAATTGGCCAATTCCCAAATGTAAGACTTCTTAAAATATGCATATTACTCCCGTGAAATATATGTTAGAATGCGATTAATATTCCACATCCGAAGTTAAAATCATTCTAATCTAATATATGTAATCTAAGTTTTGAGTTGACAATTAGTTTTGTATTGGAAACCATGATTTATCATGATATCAAAGCATAATATTATGCACATAATGGTTTGTGCATGTTTGTCTTATTTCGAGATGTTAGGTTATATCAGCTGCATCTTGACGGAGCATATTATAATGGAAATGATATCTCACATTCGAAATTGAGATTATTCTAATCTAAAATATATGATGAAAACCTCTTTTGTGTTCTTAGATTCTTTCTAGATTCACATGCCACGAGAAAGATCCACCGGAAACTTGCAGAATCGCCGGAAAATTCATCCCGGAAGCAGCTTACCTCAAGATCAATGCTTACAGCAACTCAGCCCAAGGCATGCTTGACATATTACCTTCTCTTCAAAACCTAACACAATGTCTTGCCGTGAAAGAAACGTTATCGAGCATTGTCTCTAACCAATGTAAACCCTTTAGAGCTTCGATGTATCGCCTTTGGGCATCAATGCTTGCTTTGTCTCTTGTCATGGTGGTTCTGCTTTTGCTCTTCATTACTAAAGCTTTTCAAGAAAAAGGAAAGAGTTTTGCTTGGTTTTCAATTCATCCAAATTCCTTTGCAGGAAGACACGTAATATAAAGAGGATAGTGACTTGGTTTGTATATAATAATGGATTTTTTTTTTGTATTTGCATTTATTTTACGAAAATGTAAATATGACATTGTATTAAACATTTGTAATAAGTGTGACTCAATAAGTATTTGTATTCATTTATTCAATAACTATCACCATTTATGCATTGACCATATTTTAAACTTTTTTTTTTTTTGATAATCATATTTTAAACTTGTTTTTAGTTATTTATTCCCAATCTTCAATCTTATATGTCTACTGGGTCAACGGTTTTAAAGTTTTATAAGGTTTAAAACCGAGATTCAAATTTCATGCAGATACAAACTTAATTGATAGCTTTCGTGCGATCCATGTTTATATCTAAAAATTTAGAGAATTGTTTCTTGTTATCAAATGGTTATATTATTACATTAGCATTTTTTCTTTACTACAATTCGACTATCAAAAATTTATGTATTTGATCGATCTAATTATTAATAAAAAAATATATCTCAAAAATTTGATAGTTTTTACCAAAAGAAAAAGGAAATAAAAAAATAAGGGAGAAGAAAGGTGTAAGAAGAATTGGTCAACTACTCAAGGAGTAACATTTTTTATGCATGAAATATGTGAAGTACACAACTTTGAGTAGAAACTAAACTAAGACCATATTAAAATTATGTTTGGTAATGGCACTGGTTTGAAAGCAAAATTTTTTCCAAAGCATTTAGATTTAATTAATCATGTTTTAAATTTATTTTGGTTTTCGTTGTTTTGGAAAACCAATTTTTTATTTATGGAATGTTTTTGGCTGTAGAATGCCAAAAACCTATAGCCAAAATCTATAAACTTTACAAATATAAATTCAAATAAATTTATAGCAAAAAAACCTACACCCAATTGCCATTACAAAAATAATTAAAAAATCTACGGCATGTCTTTACTAATTGGTCCTAAGTGTTAATTACTGTTAAATCAATTGGGATTTGTTGTCCAAAATAAACTGGATTTTGTTTCTTAAAACAGAGTAATGATAAAAGGGAAATGGATAAAATAATTAGTTAATCACAATCACTATATTAATTAATAAATACAACGGGAAAAACTCGCCGAGAAATCAGAACTCAGATATATCAGACCGGAATCAGAAGAACAAGGAGAGACTTAGAATCTTCAGTCTTGTCTTTGTTCGAACGTCGGAATCATCAAAGACCTTTGATAGATCCATTTCAACTACGACTTCAATTTACTCATTTCTAAATCTCACAAAAAAAAAAAAAAACACTCGATTTAGTTTCCTAATCTCGTTGCTAGATTGAGCTTTTGCATCTGAGACAAGTGTTGCTGATTTAGTGTTTTGCTTCAGAGGAAGCTAGAAGAGTTGCGAAAATCCTGTATATGATAATTTCTGAGATTATTATATATGTCTGGAAATTCGACTTCTGTTGGTCTACGAGGAGTTTTTGGTAAGATTTTCGATGATTCATAGAACTTAGCTTGTCTTTGGTTTGTATCCTTAGCGTTTAAGCTTATGCTGATTTGAGTATTAAAGTTGGATCTGATATTTAGGATTAATGAACTCATCAACTTGCTGAATTGATTGTTTTGTTTTGATTAGTTGATCTCTGGAAGCTTGAATGTTCTAGTTTGCTGATTTAGAGTTCTTAAATCTCTTGTTAATTGTGAGATTTTGATAGATTTCTAAGATCTAATGTGTTGCACTAGATATTTGTTTGGATCTACAGAAGTTGTGGTGTTGCATATTTACAGTGTTTTAGAAGACAAAGAAACAATGAGGATAATGAAGAACAACAAAAACAATAAGAAACCAACATCTTTGCATTGCAATGGTGCAGGAGGTTGCAGATATTCATTACTTACTATTGTATGGACTGTTGTGGGGCTTTACATGGTGGCTCATCTTATCTCATTGTATAGCAGAAAAGAAGAAGTTTCTTCTGATCAGTTACTAGTACATCATCAACATTTTCCTCATCCTGTTGTTCATGAACTTGTAAAGGTTGAAGAAGAGAATCTAAAATTGCCACCTCCTAGGAAGCATCCTCCTCGGTCTCATAAACGGAAATCGAGAAAACCAATCCCTTTAGTTGAGGAGTTTCTTGATGAGAAGTCACCAATTAGACATCTTTTCTTTCCTGATATGAAAACAGCTTCGTTTGGTCCCACCATGGAAATGGGGAATGAATCATTGCATTATTTTCCCGGGAAAGTTTGGTTGGACACAGCAGGAAATCCAATTCAAGCTCATGGTGGAGGGATTCTGCACGATGAGAAATCTAATACATATTATTGGTATGGAGAATATAAAGATGGACCAACTTATCATGCTCACAAGAAAGGACCAGCGAGAGTAAGTACTACTTTGTTTCACTTGTCCCACCATTTATGGTCCCTTGTGTTGAATTTTGAATCTTGTGTTGTCTTCAGGTTGATATTATAGGCGTTGGTTGTTACTCTTCAAAAGATTTATGGACATGGAAAAACGAAGGCATTGTCCTCGGAGCTGAAGAAACAAACAAAACCCATGATTTGCATAAATCCAATGTTCTTGAGCGACCTAAAGTGATCTACAATGAAAAGACTGAAAAGTATGTGATGTGGATGCATATCGACGATGCAAACTACACTAAAGCTTCAGTTGGTGTGGCCATTAGTGATAATCCAACCGGTCCTTTTGAGTATCTATACAGCAAACGTCCACACGGGTTCGATAGTCGGGACATGACTGTCTTTAAAGACGATGATGGTGTTGCTTACCTGATCTACTCGTCTGAAGTCAATAGCGTGCTTCATATTGGACCCTTAACGGAAGATTACCTCGATGTGACACCAGTTATGAAGAGAGTAATGGTGAAACAACACAGGGAAGCTCCAGCTATCTTTAAGCATCAGAATACATATTACATGGTCAGTTCTTGGTGTACTGGCTGGGCACCAAATGAAGCCATGGCTCATGCAGCTGATTCAATAATGGGTCCATGGGAGAAATTAGGGAATCCATGTATTGGTGGTAACAAAATTTTCAGGTTAACAACGTTTTTTGCGCAGAGCACGTATGTGATTCCATTACCAGGTGTTCCCGGAATGTTTATATTCATGGCGGATAGATGGAATCCGGCCGATTTACGGGATTCGAGATATGTGTGGTTACCTTTAGTTATAGGCAAACCTGCTGATCAGCCATTGGAGTTCAGTTTCGGCTTCCCGATGTGGTCGAGAGTGTCCATCTACTGGCACAGTAAATGGCGACTGCCTTAAAGACACACAAACAATTAAATGTAATCTTACAGATCTCTCTATGATCGTTGTTGTTGATTTATTCTGTAAATTAGGCGATTTTTATACACAGCATTGTTTCTAATAAAAAACTTTAACTTCAGCATTTGGACATAACAGGTTCAATATTGTTGTACAATGAATGCTATTGTGATTTGGGATCTATCAAAACTAGTCAACAGTTTTACAAAGTAGAGACTGTTTTCAGTTACCAGCTAGAGAAATCTTTAAACCCTGTTGAGGCTGAAGTAGTTTTCCTTTTCTTAGACACTCCGATGGTTGAAATATCAGAGTCTATGGCAGCGATAACATCTTTAGTGGCTGTATTACTCTTAGCTTTCAAGTATTTCCCGACACCACCAGTACCAGCTCCAGCTTCTGCTGTTCCTGATCCAGGGTTGCTGTACCACGACCCGATCTTGTCCTGATACATCACAATGAATATATATTAATCTTAGAAAGATCGGTCGAAAGCAATGAGAAAGAGGAGTGTTAGGTGGAAGGGATGAGGATACTAACAATATCTTTGTCTTCGTTCTCTTTCTCAGCCTTCTCTTTTTCCTCCTCTTCATCAAGCTCCGTGTAAGGATTCACAAACACATTTGCCTCAATAATCTTTATCTCTTCCTGTAGAAATATCAAAATACTATCTCAGGAAACTGAAACTACTCAGAACACAATTGAGTTGAGTTTTTAGAACTTACAAGAGGACGGTCGCTATCATCTACAGGTACATTTTCCATTGCTGCCAGTGTAGCCAAACCACCAACAACTCCACCAAACACTGTGTGTTTGTAGTTTAAATGGGTTGCAGATTTGTATAAGATAAAAAACTGAGAACCATTTGTGTGAGGACCACTATTAGCCATACTAACTACGCCTCTTCCAGAGTGTAGCAGCTTGGAGTTCGGCTCGTCTTTGAATGGCTTCCCCCAGATAGATTCACCTCCTTTTCCTGTGCCAGTTGGATCGCCACCTTGAATCATGAAGTTCCTTTAAAGAAGGAATGTCAAAGGACACGTTGTTATTAGTTGATTTACACAAAATAGATTTCCAAGGTATATATTTGTATACCTGATGCTTCTGTGAAAGGACACTCCATTGTAATAACCGCGTTCACAGAGAGTGATGAAATTCTCGCAAGCTCTAGGAGCTATATCGCAATGAAGCTCAATGTTCAAATCGCCATGTGTAGTTTGAAACTGAACATAACCTTTCTTTGTCGGGTTTTTCTCAACTTTGATTAATTCGAAGTCGTTTTTGGTTACAGGAGTAAACGCACTGGAGGTGAAAGAACGAGAAGCAGCACCTGACGAATAACGGCTCTTTACCTATGGATGAAAAGCAAACACGTTAACAACAGAAATAGAACTCAAGTCCGAGTTATTCCATACAAAAAACTAACCATTTTAGAATTAATAGGTGCACGATCTCCAGCCATATGCATAGCTATCCTTGCAGCTGTTTTATCACTAGAACCAGCTTTAGCTGCATCAGCACTTCTTCCGTAAACCGAAGCAGATGCAGCATCCACAACACTGTAGGTCTGCTTCGGTTCATCCGCTTTAGATTCCTCTTTGATTTTTGATCTTGACTCTAGAATCGCAGCAATAGCAGCAGCTCTTTCATTACGTGCCTTGTTTCCACCTCCGCCGTGTAAAGCAATCTCTTTAGCTTTTTCAGTTCCAAGATCTGCAAGCATCTGCTTTATATCTCCAGACACATTTATATTATAAGCTGGGTCTGAGTTCATCTTCTTCAATTCTGAAACACACACACACAAGAGAAGGGAGTCATAACCACCATAAACAAATCATGGATTATAATAGATTGCTTGGTCGAATATAAATCTGAATCAAACCTTCATCATCGTTCTTAAGATTGTTTTTAACATGATCAAACTCCACCGTTACTTTACTGTCAACTGCATTAGGATTCTGCAAAACATTACCAAAGAAATGCTATAACACCCTAACCCATTGGATAAAGATTCATGCAGAGAAAACGAGGTTAGTTACTTGAATTGTTATAAGGTCAGCTCTTGTGAATGGTTCTTCTGTTAAAAGCTCCTTCCAATTCTTGGTTTTGATATTTAATTCTTTGATTGCCTATATACATAAAGCAACAAATAAGAGCCAGTGAAACCAAAATAATTCTAGATCAAAACAAGGGGAAAACACACACACAAACCTCGTAGCAGAATACATTTCCAGTATTCTTCACAGCAACAATATGTGTAAATTCAGTGAAGACTTTGTTCAGAACAGGACAATGATACTCTCCTATAAATGGCAGCCAAATAAAGATGTTTCAATATCGTGACAATGAAAAGCAGAATGATAACTTATTTACAAAACAAAGAATCAAATTAGTAAGAAACCTTCAGTGTTCTTGTGGAAGATGAGAGGAATAAGATCTTCTCCTTTCAGTGGTGCTCCTGTAACTGGATGTTTACCAAATTTCCTAATGTAAGGAACTATACTTCTGCAAATTCAACAACCCAATTCCCAAAAATCAATAAGGTAATAAGAATAAGTAAAGCTTTAATGCCTAAGAAAAAACAGTTCAATAGACAATGAAAGTACTCACGTTATCTCGAAAACACTCCCGTCACTGGTACACACAGGATCCTCGAATGGCAAAAACGTAAGCCTGAAATGAGAAATTGAATTCAAATTCGAGAAAGAGGAAATTCGAAAACGAAACCATACAAAATTGTTGAAGCAAACAACATACGCGCAGCAATAGTAAGGAAGACTCTTGAAAGGAGTACGTTTCTCTTTGGATTTAGCACCTCCCCATTCCGTTGCCCACTCCGTCGTCGTTATGTACATCCGATCTTTGCTATGCTGTTTCTTCCCCATCGTTTACTTCTTCTTCTTCGACTTTAGATTTTCTACAAATTCACCTCGAATTATCTGAATTCGGATCGATATAACTTGGACTGATAGATAATTTCAACTTCGATTCTAGCAGCTGAAGCCCTAGCCGTTGCGATTTTCCAAGTAATTTGAGATCTGAAACAACCGCCCTCGCTACTCCGTAGTTTGTACTTTGTACCAATCGCCGCCGTATAACCCGATTTTGCCCCAATTAGAATCCGACCCGAATCTGAAAAGGCCTGTTTTGTTTCAAATAGGCCTATATATATCTAAGGCCCAAGTCCTTGATACGATAATTCAACAAGAGAGTTGCCGCCAACTTCCCGACCATATATGAAAAAGCTTTTTAAATCGTGAGTTAAAACTAAGAAACTTTGTTTCTTACAATTTGATATCATCTAAAGGTTCAAGGAATTCAATTACAACTATGTTTCTAGTATAGCATTGAAGAATGATTACATGAGATCAAACACTTTTGAGCGTATTACAAGGATACAATTCTGTGATATTGTGGTGTGTTTCTAAGGAGCCTTGAGGTATCCATTTTGGTCCAAGTACGACACAACGATCTCTGTCATTTCAGATAATGAAGACGATAAGGAAAAGCTCTCGTCTCTGACGTTTTGTAACACAATCTGCAAATGTAGTATGGAAATAATTCAGTCAGATTCAAGTTTGGCAATAAATGATGTACAGATTAACTTAAATGACAAGAAAATGAATTTATTTTGATATGAACCTCGCAATCCAAAGGTGGTTCGTATGGATCATCAACTCCAGTGAAACCTAAAGAAAGAATGTTTGGTGAACAATTTAACACAATCAAGTGGGTATGTTTGAGAAACAGATGCAGAGACAAAGCTAAAACCTTTGATTTGTCCAGCTCGTGCACGTTTGTATAAGCCCTTTGGATCTCTAGCTTCACAAACTTCGAGTGGTACATTCATGAATACCTATCAAAAGAACCAAACGACAGAAAGATCTTAGAATACACTCGATTAAGTTTTCGGGTTGATACTGGATACATATTCATGAATATTCGATAAACCTCAATGAAATCTCCTTCTGGTAACAATGCACGACAAGCAGCTCGTTCTTTTCTATAAGGAGATATCAAACTTGCAATACAAATGATTCCAGCATCAGCAAACAGTTTAGCTACTTCACCAACTCTTCGAATGTTTTCAGCTCGATCTTCTGCTTTGAAGCTAAGATCACTGTTCAAACCGTGTCTAACATTGTCACCATCAAGTATATACGAAAGCTTTCCACGATTTTGCAAAGCTCGGCTAAGAGCACAAGCCAGACTACTTTTCCCTGAAAATTTAACAAGATTTTAAGGAATCCAGTAGAAACCTCAAATTCTGTAATTAGAGATCAATCAGAATTAAGAACCAAACCTGAACCACTTAAGCCTGTAATCCAAAGCACACATCCTTTTTGCTTAATCAATTCTTCCCTATCGGATTTAGTAACAGGACAATTATGCCAGACAATGTTCTTTGGCTTTCCATTTGGTTGCTGTGTTTCACCTGCTTAGATGATCCGAGATTAGATCTATTTAGAATATGCGTGTTTAATGATCCAACATTGATATATTCATCTAATCGGATCAAAGCTTATGCTAATATTAAGAATCAGAAGAAAGAAAATATTCAGAACAAAGATGATTCACGGGAGATTAGTTAAGTAAAATCCAAAGATTCTAACTAAAATTCAAAGATTCTAGACATATACTAAACTAGAATCACAGATAAATCAGATCAGAATTTTGTGAAATTACCGGTGCAATCAGAAGACCACGACGAAACGGACTCATCAGTTGCCATAATCGGACGGAAAAAGCTCAGTCTCCGGTTCTCGCATAACTTCACTTCTCTAATACCGTCGCGATCTAAACTCGTGAAGCTAGACACCGACCATTTCAGAAATCGCTTCTCCGGTTTAGATTCTTCGAACGCCGGCGAAACATAACAGCTTCCTACATATCTCGTCAGCGCCGCAAAATCCATATCTCAAATTCAGCAAGAATCAAGAGAAGATCGAAAAAGTTTAACGAACTGCGAGATTCAACGATTCAATCGAAGAAGCTTAAGAGTGGATTATAAATCAAATTACACCGAATGTTTTTTTAACGATCTAAGAATTGATATTTAAAGGCAGTTAATAGCTTGTAAGTTTATAACTGCAATTAATATGAAAATTTCTTGTTTAATTGGCTAATGGAAGCGGAGTTGTAAATCACGAGTGGACCCGACGCGCTAGTTAAGGAGCGTGAGTGACACGTAACGGTATTGGTGGATTTGTCGTATTTACCTAATTTCAATTTGATTTAGAGATTCTTAAATGTGATTTGGCATGTTTTGTTTTGTTTTATTGGTTGGAGATAAACCTTATTAATAGATTATAATACATAGTAGTGAATTAAACATGATTTTAAAGATTATTAATGGATTTATTCAATACTTAAATGGATCTTCTATGATCCTCATATTAAAAACTAGCCAATCTTCAATACCATTTTAATCTACTTTATTTCATGATAATGTATATAAATAGAACAATAACATACCTTTTAAAAAAACATATCTTTGGTTAAAGAATTGAGTAGCCTTGTGCATAACGGGAAATCACGGGTACATGTCGGGAACTATTAGTTCAGAAAATTAAATTTACTTTTCAAATAATTTTTGTTACATAATGGGACGAAAATTTTGGGAATAGGGAACATGATGGGAATTTTGAGACTAAAAATTTGCTTTCCAAACTATTCCTAAAGTCTTACTAAATCGGGAAATTGTAGTACACGTATGAGAAATAGTTTGAAAAATACAAGTAATCAATAACTTAAGAATAATATTATAAATTATATAATCAATATAACAAAAATAACAATGTATAAAAGATATATTAATGTTTAATACAAAAAAAATACAAAATTACAATTTTAAAATTTGTAATTAAATGTCCAACATTACCTCTTTTTACCAAAAATACAATTATATCTATATTGAATAGTTTGTATTTATTGTAAAGGTGTGAAAATTTAAGTCAAATATTGTTATGAGTTTGATCTTAGCTATTTGAAACATATTTGCTATTTGAATCTAATATATTTTAACGTTTTATTAACATAAATAAATACCCAACAAAAATTTCTGGACTTATTCTCAATCCTTTCTCTTATCTGTTTGGATATTATTTTTGGACTCATACGGAAAATTAAAATTTTTCATTTCTGAAAAGTACGGGGATTATGGGACGGGAACAGGACGGAAGTAAACCGAAATCCCAAACAAGGCTATAATTGAGTACAGCAATTTTAAACTTACAAGTGTCTAGAGCAAACTCTCTGTTCGGTTCAAAAGGTTATATTGGGCATTATAATGACTTAAAGCCCATAATAAATTCTTCGAAGCCCTGAAGCCCAGGCCTTAAAAACCCTAATTTTCACTTGTGAAATAGCGGCGTTTAACTTTACTCTAGTGTTTTCTATAAATGATCCACAAAATCTCCTCTTCTTCAACTACACAGAAAAAAACTTTTGCATTTTTGCAAATTCGGAGAAGATGAAGCGTAATCCTTGTGTGACCTCATCTCGCCGGGAGAACAGAAAAGCTCACTTCACAGCTCCTTCAAGCGTAAGACGTGTGCTTATGAGCTCGCCGTTATCCACCGATCTCCGTCAGAAATACAATGTCAAATCAATGCCGATTCGAAAAGACGACGAAGTGCAAGTTGTTCGTGGGACATACAAGGGAAGAGAAGGAAAAGTGATGCAAGTTTACAGACGAAAGTGGGTAATTCAGATTGAGAAAATCACAAGGGAGAAAGTCAACGGAATGACGGTCAACGTTGGAGTCAATGCGTCTAATGTAATGATCACTAAACTCCGTCTCGATAAAGATAGGAAATCGCTTTTGGATCGTAAGGCTAATGGACGCGTCGCTGCGGATAAAGAGAAGGGAACAAAATTTGTGGCTGAAGATGTTATCTAATCAAAGATTTTTCTAGTTTTCTATATTTATTAATTTTATAATAAATTTCGATTTCAACGAGAATAAGTAAAGACAAATATTGCATCGTATCTGCTTGTTTGTTCTTTATAATTTTTGTTTCAGTTTTTAAAAGGAATTGTACAGAAGGAAAACGAAGGAAAAGCCACTGCGTATCATTAACACTGCTTTTAGTTAAAAGCAACGTCAAAAACAAAACCGAACATATTCGACAAAGAATTTTCCGTCAATTTTACTGCGGAACTACTTATTCAAATAGAAATATAAAAAAACCAAAAAACTCAAACTCTCGGGTCCTGTCGTAGAAGAAATCAACAATGAGAGAATACGAGAAAGATGAAGACACGGAGACTCAAGTGGGTCATTGTGGTATTCAAGGTTTGAGGGCAAGAGAGAGACCAAACCTTGGATGCTTGTCTAAAGCCTTAGTGTCAATCTCACTGGAAACAGTCACTATAGATTTGGGAACGACCTCATGCTGAAGAAGAGCACCGAGTGTGCCATGGTTGTTGAGCTTAGCTTTCACTGAAGTTGAATGATCAATTGCATACAATCCACCAACAGTAATGGTGTTTTCGTTAGTCGAGAACTTTCTGTAAACCTCGCCCACTGCTGAGCTTCTCTTAAACTCATCAAGATGGTGAACGTAAGATGCTTTGATCGAGTCTCCTTTGTCTCCCCTGAAAAAACGAAACTCAAATCAGACCCACACAAGACACAGCTAGTGATTGAATTTATTTGAGATTTGGGTTCTTACAAAATTATGGAAGCGGATGCGTCTGGTTTGGTCACACTGATCCCGGCGTTGTACTTGGTGAAAGTTTTGGAGGTTGTGTCATATCCAGCTTCAGCACCAAATGAGATGACTGGTGAACCTAGAGTGGCTGTTATGTCAATTAATGGGTTTTGTTTCAAAGCAGCAGCAGCTGTAACTGTTGCGTGGTCATGGAAGTATTGCACTTCGAGCTGTTAATGGAATATAATATAAATGACTTTGAACGTGGGGTTAACTTCATCCGGAAAATATAAATGAAGTGATTGTACAAAAATAAGGATTGTTATGTTTTAAACCTTGCCAGAACTGTAGTCAGGGACTTTGAACGTGGCAATGGCTTTTGTCGATGGCAGGATCTCGGTGAACGTGACTGTTGTCAAAATCTGCCAAGCAGAAACATTTAAACACACTCTAACGGATTAGTTCGGTTTTAAATGACAAAGTGTTTACTGTATCCACTACAACACTTACACTAGAATCAGTGTCAATTTTGACATCGAACAAAGCATTCTTGTACTTGTACTGTGTGGCAACATCAGCAGCATGAACTCCTCCTTTCTTCAGAGCAGTAGACGTAAGGGCCTAAACAACGGAGCACAAACAATAAAATAAGCTTATCCATTCGTGCAGTGAACCAGAGAACTAAGCTGCTAGATTAGTAGGCTTCTGAAGATCATAATGACTGGTACCATCACACATACTACCATAAAACGAAGCGATTCACAGAAGAGATTGTACTATAAATCAAACACTAGAATCCTTAAGGGCTAACTTTAGTAACCAAGTCAAAAGCAATAGAAGCGTAAATCTTATTTACACTCATTATCAAACATCTAATTCTTAATTAAACAAGTAAATTCATCCCATACTTGTCCTGTCTCTCAGGTTCCTTGACATTTACCAGAGATCTAATCGAATTGATTTTAACAACGATGAGATCGATTAGACTGTGAACATGTACTCTAAGCTAACAACGATGAGATCGATTAGATTGTGAACATGTACTCTAAGCGCTGCTAAATGCAAACGACGCAGAACAGTATCACAGACATACAGTGATAAATAAAAAATATTCAATATAATGTTCCTCGATATTCGATCTATCTAACCGCGCATCAAAAACGAAATCGAACAAAAATCTGAGAATATAAAAGAGACATCGCTAGAAAAACGTACCACACCGGAGATACTGTAAGTTGAAATACTGAATTTCTGATCGGAATTGTAGTCTCTCGTCAACAGATCTAACACGAAAAGAAACATTCAAGAGAATCAGCTTAAAATCAAAAGAATAACCAAAACAGAAACAAAACCTATCTATAGTACCTGCCAGATGAATAAATTCGAAAAACCAGAACAGAGAATCAACCAACAGGTAGTAACATATTCCATAAATGCACGCAATACTTGCGTGATTCAACAGGAATCGAAACGACGAGAGAAGGTTAATAGAACGAGCGATAAACAATGATTTTACCTTTGGCTTTTTTGCCGATGTCAGTGAATAGTCCCGGACCTTTGCTCATGGTTAATCGGAGATGTTGAGATCGACGAAGGATTTGGAGAAGAAGCGGTGAAGATAGAAAACGCGACTTGTTTTTTTTTTTTTTTTTTGTTATTTCCGTGGTAGAAGAAATAAATAGCGAATACCGAATAGTATAAGAACAGCCTGTCACTTTCTTTACTCACAGACCACTCACAAACGTTGATGACGCTTCGTGGGACTCAGTTAACGAAGCGCTTTTGTTAATAAGGTCTGGAAAGTTCGAATCCAGTCGGTGTCAGGATATTTTCTGTTTCTCTCATTTTAAAGCCCATTGGGCTTATTTTATCATATTATAGCTCAAATAAGAAAGCCCATCTAAAGCCTATACTGTAAATCACAAATGTTAAGGTCAGTATCTGATTTCGTCGACAAATCTAACAATGGCGACGAAAAATATCGTGCGTTTGATCACACCATCACGATCCGTTCCGTCTAGATTTCTGAAGCCAGTTTCACGATTCTTAAGCTCCGGTGTTTCTCCTCCGAATCAGGATCTGAACCGGGACGTGAAGCCAGATCAGAATCTAGAGAAGCAGAAGGAAGAAGAAGAGGAGGAAGAAGAAGAAGAAGAAGAAGAAGGAGAAGGAGGTGGAGAGTTTGTGAACAAAGATACTGGTGAGATCGGAGGACCTAGAGGACCTGAACCAACTCGATATGGTGATTGGGAACAACGTGGTCGATGCTCCGATTTCTGAGAGGATCCATGAATCTCAGTGATTTTAGCTTGTCTTCTATTTTAGTTCTGGAAATTTGGAATTAAACTTATACGATTTACGAATAATGAAGAACATCGAACAAAATTGAGGTTAAACTTCAAATTCTGATTCGTCTCGTTTCGTTTTGTGTGAGCATGTTTAAGCTGAATACATAATTTGCATAAAATGATTTTGGTTTTCACTTGTAGTCTCTGCTTTAAATCGGCATCAATTACATTTTGGATAAATTAACTACTATTACAGTTTTTTTTTTTTTTGTACTGGAAGTTACATTTTGGTAGAGAACATAAGTAGGCGAAAAACAAATATATCCCAGAATCTAAGTTCAAGCGAAGGAAAATTTTCTTATCGAAAATAAAATCATCTCTAACTAAGACGTAATTAGAATACAACTTGTAAATGACTCGCTAATCTACTACCCCGAACTCGAAATATGAAACCACCCATTACTATACGAGAACCAAGCTGATGGCGGAACATCCAATAACAAATGAGTGTGCCTCACAAATGAATAAAAAGAAGCTATTATACCAGTTCTATTTGTACGAAGTCACGGAAAGAAACCTATCTGAAGGTGAGATCAAAAACAAACTAAATGGCAGACAAGAAAACGGAAATGATGAAGTCAAAAATTTTGTCGATTAATTGACGTCTTAGTAGAGTTCAACAAAAGACCAGACTTCGATCATGTCTTGAGAGTACGAACAAGGAACGAACCAATCCTCTACTACTATTACAGTTTAATTTAGTAAATATCACAAAAAAAAAAAGGAAACTATTAATTCTAGCAAACGTGAGAAAAAGAAAAAAACGAATTGTCGAAGTGTAATGTACAATGTACTTAGACCAAACCTTATATAGTAAGCAAAAAGTCTAGTGGATAAAAAAAGACTAATCTAAATTTATCATTTAAACAAAAAAAATATAATAATTCGGATACAAAAATTACCAAAAAAAAGAACAGCTAAATATGAGCTGTGAAATGCCGAACAAGAACAAAACAAAGGACAAACCGATCTGTTTTTGTACGGCTCTTAAATTAATTCATATATTAAAATATTTTAAAAAGAAAAATAAAAAAACATGCAGAGTCGTGTTTCAATTGATAAAGCGATAATAAAACAACTTGAAGAAGCTTTTAATCAAAACGAAGAAGAAGCCGTTCAGGCGCGTGGATTGTCAGCCATCCGTTTCATAAATGTGGGCTCCACGCGCCTCTCGGTGATTTTCAGGTGATTGTGATTGTTGTAATGTTGAAGGAAAAATATCTCTAAAATTGACGAACAAAAAAAAAAACAGGAAATTTAAATTAATTAATTATTATCTTTTCGTTGGATATTTTTCGAAATTTTTTGTCGTGTTCTTTGTTTTGCGAGTGTGTTTGTGTTTATATAATGTGAAGATAGAGATCTGTGATCTCTAAAGCTTTCTAGAGTTTTCTTCTCGTGCTTGTTCGGTGAAGAAGGAGATTATTGTTGTAATTGAGTAAATTAATTTGTTAGAATTGCTGTTTCTGAGGAATAGAGAGATTTCTGAATTCGTTTAAAGGTATGTTTATGTTTGATTCCATTTTCGTGAATGAGATTTGAATCAAATGGACACATTGTTCATAAAAACGAATCTAGAAACAAATTGTTTTTGTCCAGTTATTCTCAGTCTGGTCGTATATAAGACATCAGGAATCTCTTTCACTTAATGAATCACGCCTTTTTCAAAGCATTACTATTCCTGAGTGCTGGTTCGGTGATTAATGCCATGTCGGATGAGCAACATATGCGGAAGATGGAGATTCAATGTTAGGGGTGGATTTTAGGCTATAGATCGAGTTATGTGGATTTGTATATTTGAAGATAGCTAAACAATTTATGATTTGATTGATGCAGGAAAGTGAAGATAGCTAAAACAAAAGAATGGTGATTGGTTGTGTTGATCTTCAACAATCCTTCAAATCTGAAGATGATTCTTCTTCTGTGCCAATTCCTCCACCTGTTCCATCAAAATCTAATGGATACCACCTAAAGAGACATAACATGGATTCTGAGAATAACTGTCTTTCAAAAGCCTCAAGAGATATGTGGGATCGTCTTTTCAATGATGGATACAAAGCTGATGTTGTGATCTATACAGATAATGGTGATATGATCTATGCTCATGCCAACATAATTGTAATTAACCTCTGCTTAAAGCTCCTCTGAATAGAGTCTTATGAATGTATAAAGCTCTAAAACTTGGATTGTATTGACATTTTGTTAATTGGTTTTACAGGGATCTGCTTCTAATGTGATCAAAGGCATGTTAAAGAAAGCCAAAAGACATGGCAAATGGCACACAATCTCAATTCGTGGTGTTCCTCATGATGCTGTGCGAGTTTTTATTCGTTTCCTCTACTCTTCTTGGTATGAACTCAATTACACACTTACCTCTATTGCTTGTTTTGGCATTTGGTCTTATCTAAGTATTGATTAAACCTTTTTTTTTGTGTAGTTATGAGGAAGAAGATATGAAGGAGTTTATCATGCCATTGTTACTTTTGTCACACGCGTACGTGGTTCCTCAGCTAAAACGGCTCTGTGAATGGCACCTAGAACATGGTTTACTTAATACTGAAAACGTAATTGATGTGTTCCAGCTTGCACTGCTGTGTGATTTCCCTCGTCTTAGTCTTATATCTCACCGTATGATCATGAAACACTTTAAGGAAGTTCATGAGACTGAAGCATGGTTAGCTATGAAGAAAAGCCATCCATTTCTTGAGAAAGAAGTTAGAGACTCAGTGATTCTCGAAGACAATGTAAGTAGTTCAACAGATTTCCTTTTCCTTTCTATATATACAACAACATTTTGGATTTTGATTGTGTAAACATAAATGCAGATGCGAAAAGAGAGGATCAAAAAACGGAATGAACAGAGAATATATTCGCAGCTATATGAAGCAATGGAAGCTCTTTTACATATATGCAGAGATGGATGTAAAACAATAGGACCACATGATAAAGATTTGAAACCAGACCATGCACAATGTAACTATGAAGCTTGCAAAGGATTAGAGTTATTAATCAGACATTTTGCAGGCTGTAAACTTAGAGTTCCAGGAGGTTGTGTACATTGCAAGAGAATGTGGCAACTCCTTGAATTGCATTCACGTGTGTGTGCTGATTCTGATCAATGTAGAGTCCCTTTATGCAGGTAAAAACCTAACAAAACATGTCTAGTTTCAGTACAATACAAATCAGAAAATGGGTTCTTGTGTCTGATTTGTGTGGTTATTGTTTGGAAACAGAAACTTGAAGGAGAAGATGGAGAAACAAAGCAAGAAGGATGAAACAAGATGGAAACTTTTGGTGAAGAATGTATTAGGGAGTAAGAAAATCAGAGGCTCTCCTTTCTTTTTACCAGTGACTAGCTGTTAAAATCCTCTGTCTTAAGATTTCACCATTGTCATAAATCTCAAGAAGGTCGAGTTTTAAGGCGTTTTCTTGTGATTACCTCGTGAAAACAAGTGTAACATTATAAAATGAAATAAGAATACATATTTTTGTCGTCTTGATTACTCTCTAGTGGCATTATTGGTAATAAGCTAATGAGAAACAAACAAAACAACACAGAAGAAGTATCTTACCAAATTTTTAAGGACCCAAGTTGTTTTTGTTATTTGTAATAACTCCAAATAGTGAAAAGAGAAACGCAAAGATCGTGGTGTGGGAAATGGGAAAAAGTGATACGGAACAGGACAAAAGCAGAGGAAAAGAGACACAGAGAAGACGTGGTACAAGTGTGTGTTCACAAATTTGGTTCTACTCACATCACATGTTTTTTATTTCATTTAAATAACTTATGTCCAAAACATTCATTGTAACAAAAGTATAAACTAATACCACTTTGGTATTAGATTCTGATTCCTTAACAAAGGAAAATAATTACATACTGAAGAAGATGATCTTTGTATAATTGTATTTTAAAAAGATTATGTAAATGGCAAAAAAACAAAAACTCAACCAAAATTTTTAAAATGACGATATCTTCATATAATCTATCTTCTATATTATATGTAACCAAAAAAAAAAAAAAAAAACTACGAAAGAAACTTATTTTGTTACGAAAATTTGATCATTATAGTGTTTGTTACTCTCTAAACCGGTCCATGAATTCTCCAAATTGACCAACTCCGGTTTGCTCCGGTTTGAGAAACTGTACAGCTTATAGTTTCATCATGTAGAAGAGTTGCTGCTATGTTCATCATCTGAGCTTGTATCGTCTTGTCTTGCTTTATACCTATGAAGAACTGGTAATGAAGCTGTTGCTGAAATTCTGAATGATCTAGCTGAAGCTGAACCCATTGATGTCGACATTTCCTGCATTGTCTTTACTTCTTTACAGACATTATCGAGAACTCCGAGAAAATCTCTTACAACCATGAAGATTCTTAATGGATGTGCTTCTTCTTTAGCTGCATTTCCATGAAAATACTCTGTTACTTCTTTCACCATTGACAAAGCTTTTCTTTCTCCTCCTTTGATCTTTCGAATCTCTTCTTCTGCTTCTGTAAGAAACGTTTTCATTGAATCGAAGAACTTCCCTTGAGTTGTCTCTGTTTTGAGAAATGATTTGAGTTTATCCAGACCCATTTGAAGCTTTGTCACGTAACTGTTAAGAACATCAAAATCCATTCCAGCTGATTTTTTCACATTAGCTAGATCTCTACTAAGTCCAGCAACTACTTGTAATCCTTGTTTTCGAAAACCGTCTTTGCTTTCATGGAGAATGGATTCTTCCTTTGTTGTTGTTGTCACTTCGGATCTTGTGATCTCTTGGACAACAAAGTGAAGCAATGTGGTTTTGCCATCAACTCCTTTAATGTCTACAAGTTTCAAAAGTGTATCGAGTTTGAAGGCTTTCGCATCTCCGCGATTAGTGCCAACGTTCATTCGGTTTCCTGTCATTAGAACAGCCTCGAGAAGCTTTAGAAATAGTCTGCTTGCTTTTAGTTCTAAGCTTGCTTCCTACAAAGCAACCAAGGGTTAGATTATTACGACAGTTAATTTGCGTGGTTACATCATTACGTGTCTTTGAGAGTAACTAACCTCTAGTGTTTGGAAAGAGTTCCTTAGATACTTGACTTCTGCATCAAAGTTGGCTCTATACAACATTGCTTCAACTCTTTTAAAGGCAAAAGGAATATCGAGAATGGTTTTGAGAAATCTTTCAGCTGTTCCTAGTTTCGAAACATCACCAGAATAGTCTCGGAGTTTTATTTCTTCCTCCTTAGTTGGAGCCATCTTAACCAAAGTCTCTAGAAGCTCAGCACCTAAACTCTCAGGATTACCTGTTACAGTGCCAAAGTTTAATTAGAATAAAATAAGAGGGGCCACAAGTTTATCATCCATCGTATAACAATAATTAAAATCAATTATGCTTAGAGATTCTGTAATGAATATCAGCTACATCATGTTTGTGAGTCTGTAAAATCATAGGATGACACTTTCTCTCCTTTATATATGGTTTGTATCACAAGCTGAACAATCATGATTGAAGCAATATGAAAAAAGCAGAGATAATCATGTCAATTGTTCTTTGCAATGATAATAACTTGTGGTCTAAGCTTTTTTTAGCATTCTCCTATTATCAGCAAGATCTCCATTATTCCATCAAGAGACATCAATGTTCAAAAACAGGTTAAGTGCAGAACAGAGGAACCTAAATGTATGTAGTTTACTAACTTATCAATTGCCAATCCTTGCTATGCAATAAGAATCTTATCCTGGATATTAAATCGACAATTACTTACCATCAGTAAGAGCTTCAGACACCTCTTCACGAGTTACATTCAGAGCTCTTAAGAGAATTGCAATGTTCTGTGATTTCTTTGGATCAAGGACTCTGTTCTCATTCTCAGCTGGAGGCATCATTGACCTTCTCACAGGCTCCTTTGGAGCTGAACTTCCCGAATTGCAACCAAATAGATGCTCCATTCTATCCTCGTTCAATCTGATAAAATCAAAAGATTTATTAAAACATCGAATTCATATGTTTGTGGCAAAACAATGTAGTAAACAGTGGTACGCACTGGAATGAGCTTGATTTCAGCTGGTCCCAAACTGTGGCTCGATCTGAGCTAGCGCGTACTTTGTCCCAGTGAAGAGGTTTTAGCTTTGGCTTGCTTGGGTCCGTGTCCCCGTCTCCTGATTTTTCAAGAGAATGGGCTGATACGCTATTGACCTCTTCTCTAACAGCCTTTGATGTAGGACTTGGAGTCTTGAATGCTTGTTTTCTTGAAGGAGACGACGTTGAATTGGTTGTTGCTTCGGAATTGCTCAGTTTCCGTAGTATTTGAAAATCTCTAGGCCGTTTCTGAGGTGGTGGTGGAGGAGCTAAAGGAGGAGGTGGAGGTGGTGGTGGTGGTGGCGGCGTCTGAATTGGAGGAGGAGACCGTCGTGGTGGAGGCACTCGTGAGTTAAGAGGAGACCTATCTTGTGTAATCGCCTGAAATGCCGCCCTATTCGGTGGCGGAGGTGGCTGCGAGAATTTAGGCTTGTTCTGTGAATAAGGAAGCTCTTGTTCATCAGTTTCAAAACCTCTTACAGGTGGAGATTGAATTGGAGGCGGCAGTTTCTGCTTTATAGACGGAATGATAACGTGTTTCATCTCCGGCGACCTAGATGTTGCCGTCGTCGGAGCTGATCCAAACTTCGACCTCGGCGAAGTTCTCTTCGAATGAGGAAGTGATCCATTGCTATTAGCTGAGCGAGGAAACGCCGTGTAATAACCGTCATCGCTGCTGATCGTAGATCCATGAGGCGTGAAAAACGCCGTGTCACGGCATTCTTCATCGGAAGATGATGAAGGAGACAAAGCCGACGGAGAGTTGTCAGACGGTTGCGGCGGTTTAGCTAACGGAGGAAGCGGTTGAAGCTCCGGACTCGGCCGATAACGATCTGATCTCTTACCTGAATTCAATTTCCGGTACGGAGACGAATTAACCGGTCCGTTACTTCCGCCGTTAGGCTCACTCGCTGATTCACGGCTTGGTTCAACAGTTCCCATATAGAGAAATGTAGACGACGTCGTCGTCGGTGGTCCCGGATCTTCCTGGAATCTTCTAGAACCGCCATTATCGCCTCCACTAGTAACAAGCTTCTGAGTATCGCTCGTATGCTTCACTTTGTGCCGATACAAAAAGAAAGCTAGAGCAGAAAGCATACCGAGCGTGACAATTCCAACAGAAATGACGATTGCAACTTTTTTCCCAGGTTTAGCCGGTTGAGTAGTAGCTGTAGGAATCGGTAATCCGCCATTGACATCAGCGGAAGCAGGAGGTGGTGGTGGAGGAAACTGAGTTTGGTCAGGTGTAGAAGGATTCTCCGGGAAAAATGGCTGATCGGGAGAGTTTGAAGGTACAGGAGGAGCCGGTGTTGATTCAAAATCTGGTGGTGGAGGAGAAGAAGTATCTGGAAAAAGCGGCTGATGAAGAATTCTTCGATGAACTTCACTGCTAAGTCGATTCAAGTTCACACCAGCAACGAATATTGAAGAGCAAAAAATAGAAACAAAGAAGAGGAAGAAGAAGAAGAAATTGGATAGAAGAACTCTCATGGCGAATCGTGAATAACTGTTTTACAATTCTGCTTTAACTCTATATTCATCTTCTTCCTCCTTTGTTTTCTCTTTTCTTCGTCAGATCGTTAATGGAAAGAAAAAATAAGAAAATAGTTAAATGGAAAAAAGAGAGAAAATTAAAGAAGAAAAAAAAAAGGTGAAAAAGGGAAAGTAATAGCAGAGGAGAAGAAACGAAAGTTCGTTTCAGTTTCGAGATCTGAGATTTATAGTGACACGTCAGCTTTTTTTGTTACGTCGTTTAATTTTCTGGTAATTAATAAATTATTAGAAAAATGTGGATTAACACATAATTTACCAAAATAGTTAAATTAACACCGAAATAAACAATAAATTTTTCATTGACTTCTAATTAAACCCTTAATTTGAGATTGATTAAGTCAATTAAACCTCGACGAAAATTCCAAATTGAAATTGTTTCTGAATCGAAAGGAAATTGATTTTGGAAGTTTGATTCAGTTCTTATTTTCTTTTCGAAGAACCCATAAGATTGATTTTGTCTTTTTTTTCAAAAATAAACTCAAATTCATCAGTTAAAATGTTGTATTGAAAAAAATAAATTTGGTTAGAAGCCAATAAAAACTTCGTTGTTTAATAAATCAACGAATCGTTGAAGTTCAATGTTTAATTTGACCATTTTAATAAGTTTTATGTTAAATCAACATTTTCCCAATCAATTGCTACGCATTTGTATTTTAAATATAACTAATTAGCTAAATACTACTAATTTAATTTAATTAGTCGTGTAATGACAACAAACATATGTTTTAGAAACAAACAAAAAACTTACTAGTTGCGGAAAATATTTTTTAAAACTATATATAATAAATTCAAAATTGTAAATAAATTGTGAATTGACTCTCATGGTCTTGTTGCTTTACATGAGATATCAATTTACACATAATTTAAAATGGTGTGAATTCATATAATACAAAATGGAATTTGTGACCACGTGAGAATCAACATTCAACAATTAAGGTTAAAAAGACAAATATGTCCTTATATGTAGTATTAATTAGCCGAGGATGTAACTGTCCTTTTCCGTCATGAAGACATGAAAATATTATTTTGATTAGTGACTAATTACTATTAGAAACTAGCATTACAATTATTTAATTGTTGTTGTAAACAAAATTAAATTCGGCTGATTCTATATACTGAAAGCCAATCTTTTGTGGTCCAGCAGCCCATTTTAGACTATAGTATGAGCCAACAATTCCCATTTATTTATTTATTAACAAGTACTTTTTTTTCAACCTTATTGATTGATCTATAATCAAAGTTTATACTCAAAATCTTTTTTTCTTCCTTTTATATTCGGAAGAAATAAAAACTCTGATGCCTAAAGAATACTAAAGTGCCCACTAACACTAGGTCACATATTCTCAGCTTAACAAATATTTTTCTAAGTTGAAAACAAAACTTTAAAATTATCGGTTGTTTTTAGTGGTTGGTTGAGAAACTTACAACTTATAATACTAAATAAGATTACTTTACTCTTCTAACAAACAAAAAAATATTTTACATGAAATAGGTGATACGTATAAATCAAGTTTATAGAGAATCTATTACATGTATAAATATAAACAATTAAATAGTGAATAAAAAAGAAGAAAGAAGACCCATACATGTAATTTTGGAATAAAGTGACCACAACAATCTTAACGTTACATCCCTATCTTTTATCTTTTTCTCTGTCTTTTTTTTGTCTTTTATTCTTTTTAATTTTGTTTTTATATTTATTATTTAATTTTAGGATAAAGAAAAAATAAATGATTAATAGATCCACCGACTCTTACTCTTATGTTTATGTATATCAATGGTAATTAACTAATTATAATGGTTAATTGTAAAATTGATTGACAAGTGTATAACAAGAGGGTCAAGCACACGCTCTCTAGAATTATGCTTTTTCTTTGTTTTTGTTTTTCTCTTTATAATTTTTTTTTCCAAATAACTTTTTCATTATCTTTATACTTTTTTCATTTTTATTAGCTAAAAATACCCATTTCTTTTCATCATATTTACAATGTTGCCCTAAATTTATTTATACCTTTTGAAACGGACGAATAATTCAGAAACATTAGTGAGAATCTAAATAATTAGGTTGTGTACTTCTAGCTTTTTAGCTGCCTTTTGTAACAAATGGCTTCTGCATTGTCAATAACAAGTAACAAATATTCCTCTATCAAAAAAAAAAAGAAAAAAAAGTAACAAATATTCCTCCTGCAAAAAAAAAAAAAACATTTCTTCTGTTCCACGTAAAATAGATAAATGCTTAAAGCTCAAGATATATAATATTCTTCATCATTTTTTCTGACTTTATTGTCACTCTAATAATAAGCTAGAAGAATTATGGTATAATTACATTAATTAAAACAAGTTCGTGAATTTAATTTAATAATATAATACTGCATAGTGCATTTTACAAAACTAATTTCGTGTAAAAAACATAGAAAATTTCCTCATGTAGTTAGACAGAATTAACGTTGGATAGTTACTATTAGGAGGAAATAATGATACCGACAAATCCGATTTGATTTGATCAATGGGTCAATGCTTTGATTTTATATTCACTGTCATCTTCTGATTTGTTAGTGTATATTTATAATTATCTGATTAAATAAATACAAATTGAAATGGTAATTATGATAAAGCACCTTAGAAAAATCCCTTGTTATAGTGTTGTCATAATCATTATGACAGGATTATTCAAAACGTTCAAAGCAATTTTAGAATCCCACACCACTTCACTCAATAATTTCAATCTAATCACAACCTTTTAAATAAAATAATTCGAAATACAATCAGCTTTGTGAATATTAATTCATACTTTTACAATAAAAGTTTCCTTTTATATGGCTCAGCTTGGAAAAAGAAGCAAATAACTAGAAGTGTAATTAGGCCCATAATAAAGGACCCAATAAAAGCCCATATTTAGGCCATAACTTAAGGATTAAACAAAGTCCATCAAAATTTATGAGAAGCTTATTTTTTCGGATTTTATCGAGGATCCGCTATGTTTTGTGCCTGCCGTGAATTTTCTTCTTCTATAGATTCCCAAAAATGACAACGTTCTGTGAATGTACAACGCTCGCGAATACTCGATTAACATTGGTATTAGTTTCTTCAGTTTAGTTCAGATTGGGTTTTTTGGTTTTCAGTTGTGAATTGTGGTAAAAATATATATACCAACTAAAACTGGGTTTAGTTTAGTTTCTTTCGGTTTCAATTTCAATTTTGAATAAATATAAATACTTAAAAATAGGAACCGAAAGCCCCGAAATAATTTGGTTCTCGATCAATTCGGTTTTTAATAGGTTTTTATAATCAAAAATAATATGTAACTAAAATTATTAGCATAATAGTTATTAGTTAACTTAAAGTGGTACAAATTAACCGGCGTACTTGCATATCTAGGAATCGAGTCTTACCACCTGTATTATACAAAAACTTGATTAATTAGTCTGTTAATTGTGTTCTAATGTTGAAATAAATTAACCAAGTAACCAAAGAACCAAACAAAGTAATAAAAAGCTGTAACCGAAATGGCTTGTTTTCCAAATATCGAATCCGAACTAAATACACATTTTAGGTTCGGTTTTTCGGTCAACTTTAGCAGAAAAAAAAAATCCAACAGTCAAACAAAGTAACGAATTGTGTTGTCTTTGTTATCTAACTAAAGACACATGTCAAAATAGACAGTTGCTTAAAACAGAACAGTTCAACACTTCAACGGCACTATTTTTCATGTTATTGTTCAATACAACACTTTATAGTAACCTGCAAGAACAATCGTCACTGTATAACAAACATATAATCTTCCTTTTTCTCTTTTCTGATTTCCATAAAAGTAAAAAAAGAACCATATTTTGATTCTTCCTCTCTACTTTACAAAAACTTCATCTATTATAAACTTCTCATGTTCTGATAAAGAAACCAAAACACAAAAGCAAAATGAGACATCTTCTTTACATTTTCTTCTTCATTCCATTTCTCAATTTTGCAGAAGCTGATCAAGAATCAGCAACCATTGAAGCTCTAAATCTCAATCACAAACTTCTTCAACTACCTCAAACTACTGATCTAGACCTTGCTGTTTCTGTAAGTGACATCAAAACCATTACTGAAATATCCTCAAGTATCATTAAAGCTGAAACTTGGCTTAAAACTCATGTCCTCTCTCGTTACCCTTCCACCAAAATCACCACCATTGTTGTCTTTTTCCCTGATTCTTCCCAACATAAACCCACCTTTGATCTTATTCTGTCTTCTTTGAACAACATTTACCATTCTCTCACAAGATGGGGTCTAGAGAAACACATCAAAGTCTCCTCTGGATTCTCTTACCAATGCTTAAACAACCCAAAATGCTTAAACATGTTTAAGCCTGTCTTAATCTTCCTCAAATCCATAAACTCCACTTTCACCATAAACCCACCTCCAAATCATCTTGATCTACTTCATTCCTTAGAGAAATTCGGATCTTTCAGCTTCAACAAAGTCAATATCCTAAACCCTAATCTAGAAGAAGAATCTACACCAACAACAAGAAGAATTCTAAGATCTTTAATCAACATTAGCAACAAAATGACTATATCTATCCCAACATTACCATCTCCATCACCTGAAAATCCACCAATTGGATATTCATCACCACCAACACAACCTTATCTCCCTGAAGCCCCAATTTCACAACCACCAGAGCAATCTCCAATCTCATATCCTCCTGAATTTCAACAACTACCAAATCAAGGAATCTCACTTCCACCTTGTCTACCTCCTCATTCAGCACCATCACCATCACCAAAGAAAAACAACGTTGAAGGACTATGGTGTGTAGCTAAACCGAGTGTACCGGGACCAACATTGCAACAATCATTGGATTTTGCTTGTGGAAAAGGAGGAGCTAATTGTGATGAGATTAAACCACAAGGAACATGTTACTATCCAGATACAGTCATGGCTCATGCTTCTTATGCTTTTAATAGTTATTGGCAAAAGACTAAACGAATTGGAGGCACTTGTTCTTTTGGTGGAACCGCCATGCTTATTTCAACTGATCCAAGTAAGCTAAAATATCAGAATTTAACCTTCATATTTTGATTGAGTAAGATATTGCAATGTTTTGAGTTCTGATTGTTAAATTGCTTTTGCAGGTTATCAGCATTGCCGGTTTGTTCTGAGTTGAGATTTTCTCAGACATTGAAGATCTTGAGCAAGAAAGAAGATGAAGACTTTTATTTAGTGATCTGTAGTTTTGTTAATTTCAAATCAGACTCTATAATCATTTGATTATAATATCATCCTTAGTAGAAGCCCAATTGTCTCAGTTGTCAACTCTAATGGGCTTTATTTCATGGTGTCCGTAATTGGCCCTTTTACGAAAATTACAAAAATAAATTAAAACAAAAAGATTTATCAGAGCCAGGTTTCGATCCTGGGACCTGTGGGTTATGGGCCCACCACGCTTCCGCTGCGCCACTCTGATATTGTTGTTATATCACTTTCAAACATTTATATCTATTTTTGGCTCCATTGGTCATTGATAAAAGGGAGCTTTGTTGTTGCATAAACCCGTGTTTACTCCGGTAAACGATTTCGAACTGAATAATTTATTTTATATCAATTTCTACATTAATTTAACTTAAATTTTAAAAATTTAAATTATAAACATGAACATTTTAATAGAACAAAAAGTCAATATTGACTATTAGTCGACATTTAAACTACTTTGATTAGTTCAGAAAATAACCATTTCAAACTGAATAATTTTCGTTGTTCAATATATATTTCTATAAAAAAAACCACCAATCTAAAACAAAAAAACCGATCATTACATAAACTCAAATCAAATTATAAACGTAAATTTTTTAAATTGAGATTAAATAAAAATATGACTGTTTTAAGTGTTTCTCAAATTAGCCTAATTCGTTGACACTTATAAATCAATTTTTAAAAATTTAGATAAAGTCAATACCGTTTATTGTAAATTTTGGTCCATTGGTCATTAGTGATGGGCTTTGTTATTTTATATAATTCCTTTAACCAATTTGATCACTCATTAACTTCATTTTGGAACTTTGCCTACACTAAAAAGGACTGCGTCTACATAAAATCCGCGTAAGAAAATTTCTGCAAAACTTCACTACACAACGACAGCTTAAAAGATTCTCATTGAAGCGTTTATAAGAAGTTGAATTGACTTAGTAGACAAAACGACGACGACTCACTTCCATAATACAAACCAAACTACAAAAGACTAAGACTTACTCCACTTTCTTTGTTTATCTTCGTCAACGAATCCCCAATTATCATCATCATCTTACACATTATTTAATTTCAATTTTATTGTTCCATTAAGTTGGTGACTTCATACTAGTTGGCAAGTCACATAAACACACAATAGATCTGTAAAATTAAAGCAAAACCAATTAAAGATAAGTAGTGTGGTCTGAGAACGGTGTTGCAACGAAGTGTCTCTGTCAATGTTTAGCCTGAACCTTAAGTCTCGTACCGACTTTAACTATCCACCGAAAAGTCTCACCATTGGGACTGTGACACGTTGGTCATTAGAACAATCCAGTCTTCTTTATCCAATTACAGAATGCCAGATCAGTAATATCTCAATGCCACCACATTTCGAATAAATATACAACTGACCAGAGTGGCTAAAGCTTCTTCTTCTTTTTATATATAAATTTATATATATATATATAGTATAACTCGATTAATCTGGTTCTAACAAAAACATCGTAAATACTATAACCTTAGAATAAAACAGAGACTTTTTTTTTTAAATAGTTCAACGAACCATAAAATCCGACTAAGTTTTAGATATCTGAACGCTCGAATCTAAAATAATATATTACTATATTTCTAAACTTTAGGACTGCCACTCAACTAAGGTGCTGTAATTATTTTATTTGTATTCCTAAAGAACATTTACCTTACTAATTTCGGTAAGTGTTGTTTTTTAAAAAAACTTTTTTTAATTCAAGCAAATAAATTATATTTTCCACGAAAGTGTTATATAGAATCAACCTAGAAGTTATAAATTTTCGTGAGAACCCGTTGAAGAGTACCCAAACAATTGGTAGAATGTGGAAACTTCGTCGTCTACGTATGAAATATTATAGGTTTATTAAAATACGGAAAATGCAAGTGGATATAATTGAACTTTGAATTAGCATGAAATAAATAGTTTGAAATTTTGAATACACTTAATTAAATTTAAGAGAAGGAAAATAGATATAAGTTTATAGTAAAAAAAGTTATATATATATATATTGTTATGACATTTAGCAAATTATACAAAGAAATTTCTCAATAATATTAAGTAAATTATGACTAAAAACACTGCATTGACCTAGAATATAAACGATGAAATATTCCAAAAATAATGACAACATAATACATCTATAAGTTAATATATTTAAATAAAGGAATTTAATGGATAGAAGAAAGCAAGAGCAGCACCACTTGATCACTCATAGCCCACGTTCCCACTCTCAATCTCAATTCCAAAGATTTCATACAAACAAAATATATATATAAAATCAAAACTAACTCTCAAAAACACAAACACAAGACGTGCTTACAATACATCACACACTTCACTCTTCTTTCTTCTTATACATATATAAATACCTCAAATTCACACCTCCAAAAATCAAATCAAATGGCCCTTGAGACTCTCAATTCTCCTACTCCAACTACAGCTCAACCTCTTCTCCGATATCGTGAAGAAATGGAGCCAGAGAATCTCGAACAGTGGGCTAAAAGAAAACGAACAAAACGTCAACGTTTTGATCAGATTCAACAAACCAATACAAACCTTCCTTCTGAAGAAGAGTATCTCGCTCTTTGTCTCCTCATGCTTGCTCGTGGCTCAGTAACTTCACCACTTCCTCCGTCAGCTCCGTTACGTCCGTCACCGTCAGATCAACGAGATTACAAGTGTACAGTTTGTGGAAAATCATTTCAATCTTATCAAGCTTTAGGTGGACATAAGACGAGTCACAGGAAACAAACCACAGATCAACCGTCTAATAACAGTCACAGTAACAGTAACAGTAACGGTGGTTCTATAGTTCTTAACGGTAACGGTGTAAGTCAAAGTGGAAAGACTCACACTTGTTCAATCTGTTTCAAGTCGTTTTCTTCTGGTCAAGCTTTAGGTGGACATAAACGGTGTCACTATGACGGTGGTAATAACGGTAACGGTAATGGTAGTGACGTCAGCGATGTTGATGATGAAAGATCATCAGAACAAAGCGGAATAGGTAACCACCGTGGATTTGACCTAAATTTACCTGCTGATCAAGTCTCAGTGATGACTTCTTAACGTTGACTGAGTTTGGAAAAAGTCAACTTTGGGGTTAGTGGACGGTGAATATTAACGGAGGATTATTTCCAGTTGCTTCGGCTTGACTGAGTCTGTAATGAAAATGATTGGAGTGGACTTATTATTATTGTTATTATTATTTTAAAAAAAAAGAAATTTATATTTGTTGTTGGATTTGTTTACAGATAGAGGAAACAATTGGGATATTGAAAAATATATTTTTTTCTTAAAAAAGAAAATAATAATAGAGATGGATGATTGGATCGTACACGTTATTATATAGTGGACCAATCTGTAAAATTTATTAAAATTATTTATAAACATATATAACAATTGTTTTTTTTCGTAATCTACACTTCATTTACTTCCGCAAGTAAAGGAAAGCCACTTGAATTCTGTTTGCTAACAGCTTCTAATGATCTGTTCCTTAATTCACATAAAATTTATATAAAGTATATTATCACAAAACCATAAAAAGTCAATAAATGTTTGTTATATATTTTAGTTACGTTATATCACACAAGCTTAAAGATTTGGACCATCATTGAGTATGTCTCAATGGGGTCCTATACGATTTCAGAATCCAAATACAAGCCCATGTAGTGTGTGATATAAGAGAGAAATCGAGTCAAGTTAAGAGGCCCATTTAGTTATGTTTGGACCTCAGTGGCCCAATATAGTAAAGCAAAGAAACTTGTCTTTGTCTTATTTGTCATTGAGTAGATAATTAATATATTCACTTGTCAAAGAACAATGATTTCGCGGAGTTGTTTTCACTCGATGGTTAGGATGATCTAGCTAATTACTTTGCACCAGTGTTCGATTTATATTCGCTGTATTATGATAGCTTAATAAAATACTTTTAGGGGTGGAATTTAGGTTATGAATCGAGCCTTGTCGATCCAATGTTGACAAAGATAAAACCTCTATGAATATCACGTAAAGCATAACATATTTATTTTTGATTGAAAAAGATCTTATCAGTCCCAACCCGGTAAAACTAGTTAAAATATTTAGAAAAAATAAGCATAATATATCCCTTTTTACAAGAAAACTATAATTCAAATATTTATACTCGCTGCATTATGGTAGCTTAAAAAAAGAAATTTAGGGGTGGATTTTAGGCTATGGATCGAAACTTGTCGATCTAAAGTTGACAAAAAAAAGAACAATGATCTCTCTTAATATGTTTTTTTTTTAAACCATTAAATCGAAAATACTTGACTCAAAGATAAAACTTCTAATAATATCACGTAAAACATAACATATTTATTTTTGATTGAAAAAGATATTATCAGTCCCCATCCGGTAAAGCTAGTTAAAATATTTAGAAAAAAATAAGCATAATATATCCTTTTTACAAGAAAAGTATAATTCGAATATTTAGGATGATTACCTGGAAAAGTATTGGTCGAATTTGGGAATTTTTAATTATTTTGGTAAAAAAAATTTAATTTAAATAAATTCTACAAACTTAAAAATGAGCCTATTAAAATTTTGAAAAACCTAGATAGATGATTTAGTTTTGATATATGAATTACCCGAAATACATGCATCTGTAATAAAATAAAAAACAAGACTACTATGCCAATGTTAGATTAATGGAGTATGTGATGATAATATAAAATAAGGTAAACTTGTAATAAGGAGTAAAATTGAAAATTACAAGAAGTTTGACTGTAATGATTCGAACATGTTATCACATAAGAAGGTGAATCAGAATATATGCATGCATCAGATTTTGTTTGTCTACAAGAATATGCTTCTCCCATGTGCCTTCTTTCTGCTAGTCAAAATTTAATTCCTTTCTTAATTTATACTTCATTTCTACAATACAAAGAATATATGAGAGATTAATTAAAGGATTCATATCTAATCTTCTTAACAACAACTAATATTTTGATATTTAGAAGAAACTATTGACTTGATGTAAATTGGAGATAGAAAAGTTGAAAAATTCATCACAAAGCACATGTGATATTGTATCAATGTTCAGTCTTTAAAGTCTCATTGACCAAAACCGTTGGAAGTAATCATATAAACAACTTTCTCCTTACCGACCAAACTCTTAAGGATGCCTTATCTTTCTCTATAATCATGTGACCCTCATTTTTATGTTAGCTCTCCTTTTCATTTTATCTCATTATTATGTTTTCTTTTTCTATTATAGTTCCTTAATTTCAATACTCTTAAATTAGCAATGCATTTGGTTTAAATTTGGAACAATGACATCAGTAAAAATTTAATAATATAATTATATGTATATTATTTACAATATTGATATAAAAAACAGAAAAAATATTAAGTAAAAAGATAAATAACAAAACTCGGGTTCTGACGAAACCTCTAAATGGCAGTATTATTACACTTAACTCTCTAGTGCATAATGGTTTATCCCCTTTCTCCGTAGAAGGGGATTAAATGAGCAAAATTTGACAAAAAAATATGTATATATCTGTAATATTTTTCAATAAAATTTATTTTCAGATAATTATGTAATTATGGATCAAATTTTGTCTCGTTTTAACAAAAAAAAATTTTTAAACAAAATTCTCCCAAGCTAGCTGATACTCTTATACAATATATATTATCTTACAGAGTGATTTGACAAAACACTACTCTTCATGAGCATTATATGTTGGCAAGCTCTTATGATATTCCATTCTTTGTTCTTAGTCACATTACAACTACAAGCATCGGTAGTTTTAATAACGTATAGCCTTACAAATTGTTGTTACATATATTATAAAATGTATAAATTAAGCAGATTTATATTGATGAGCCTGAAAGTGACGTGACAAAATTCCATGTTTAAAAGAGATGGTCCAATGCACAAAAAAGTGAGGGATTTTATAGGTAAGTTCGACCCTTCAAAGACTCTTACGACTTTCTTGGTTGGACCAAACGGTTTGGACAATTTCCTACTACGTAAATTCATATTTTTAATTGGCATTGGATCCTTTTGGAATTCAGTGTAGTGGTCTCTGTAAAAAGAATTAAAAGACAGAAGACATATAAACAAAATTTTATGGTTTTCACAGAATTACTTGATTTTATAATGTAGTGTTAAATATTATTATCACAATAAAATAATATATAAAGAATGTTGCGTGAGGTCCCCTTTGAGTCCACTAGGGCAAAAGACTGGTTCTTTTGTTTGATCGGTCTATCATTTATCCCAAAAAAGTCATTAATAATTCAATTTCAAGTGGCCTATATTTCCTCTCTTGTTTTAGTAGGTACATTATACAGTCTACTTCTCTTCATAAAGATAAAATAAGAATTTTAAAATAGTATGTTTTAAATACATTTAATTGTATTTGATAAATAAATGTGACTATCTTTTCCCATAAATGATATTTTATTTAATAACTTAACAAATTTAAATATATATATTTATATCATAATTTAACAAATTTAAATATATATATATATTTATATAGCAACTTTTTGGATTATAATAGCAATCTTAATTTCACAAAATTAAATGTTTTAATAAATTGTTGAACTCTTTTGACTATGTGTAGGTGGTCTTTAGTCTACTGGCAGGTGGTAAGTCTACTAAAAGTAGACGCACTTGTATATTTTCGGGATCAATTTATGCCATTTACATTATGTAGGAACTTGACTAATGGGCCGGTCAGTTATATCCCAATATTGACAAAAAAAATTCTTTTGACTCTAATAGTTTACATGTTCTACCAAACCATTTTTTTTCTTTTGTCAACATTGAGTCTCAACTAATTGATCTATTAGCCAAGTTCCTATATAACGTAGGTGGTGTGACTCGATCCTTGAATGTGTAAGTGCAGTGCACCTGCTATTTAATAGACTTACCATTACCGTTGAGATTCGATTACACCAAATAATATTTAAAAGTAGAAATTTTAGAAGTGGGATAAATGACTCATATATCTTTTGGATCTAACTATTGAAAAACGAAAAAGACTTCCATTAACGAATTCAAAAGAAAATAAAAATTGGATTTTGATGGTCAACCCAGCAAACCAAACAATTGACATACAACTTTGGATGGAACATATATCCGAAAAGACTGAATCTTGACATAACAAATATTTTTGTTTTATTATCTTGACTCTTAAATTGCATAATTAATTAAAAATAAATATAACTCTATAATTCCATATAAATATAATATTCATTTTTGCAAAAGAAAGAGGTGAAGTCAGAATCGCATAGACCACAGTTTATAACTTGTCAGAATTAGCGTGACTGAATTTATTACGTTTATCGCATACAAACATTTGCTACTTGCTTTCTAACTTTTAACTTAACCATTGCTTCTTCCTTTTTATATACACATCCACACAAAAATCACTAAAATTGGATCGAAAACAGTGAAACAAATCTTTGGTTATTCTTCAAAAAAAAAAAAGAGCTTAATTTAATAAAGGTTTATAAGTTTAGTGGTGGAGGCGGTGATGCTGATTCAGAGAGTGGGGTACTAAAGAGAAAGAGAAAAGGAGACAGAACATTCTGAAGAGTTTCAGATTTGCACTAAGGAGGAAGACGAAAGTCACTAAACAGCTCATCTTCTTTTTGATTCTCTCTGTTTTATGTTTTGTCGGATTTCACTTGGCTTAGTGTTCTCTGTTTTACTCTCTGCACCAATTTAGCCCACACTTTTGGTCTCTGTTTTGTTTCTTCTTGCCTCCATTAAAATTCATCTTAAAGGTATGATTCTTCATTGATTTTTATTTTTACTCTGTTTAATACTTTTGTTCTTCAACACAAACCAATAGAACTACTTTATTCTTAATCGGATATTCGCACTTTTTTCTAGGGTTCTGGGTTTTTGTTTCTTCTTCCTTTGATGCTTTCTGAACCTGAAAAGATTCGTTAATATAAACAGAAAAACAGAGAATTTTTTGATAAATAAAGAATTTATATGCAACGTGTAGGATTTATAATCAAGTTGAAGCATCTTTCTCTTCTTTCATGTTTTTTTTTTTCCTTTAATCTCTCTTAAGGTTACCAACTCAAGAAGCAAAATAGGATACTTCTCTTATAGTTTAAGTCTTAAAGTTTCACAGCTTATGCTTCAACAATACTCTGCTTGTTTATACTTTTGCATCCAATTAGGATCTCAGATTTTGATTCCATAATGACAACTATTTCGCAGTTTTGATTCTAAAGAGGAAGTGAGCAGAACAAACTTCAGAAACCTCTTTCTTAGTTTGGTTTAATTTGTCAGAAATGAAGTTTATGAAACTTGGTTCCAAACCAGATTCATTTCAGTCTGAAGAAGATTCCATAAGGTAAAAACTCATCTTCATGATTTTGGTTTCGTGTATTGTGTGTGTTTTATAATCATAATCTTACCTTTTTGTTTGTTCTGTGGTGTTTTATAGATATGTAGCAACAGAGTTAGCAACTGATGTAGTTGTAAATGTGGAAGATGTGAAATTTTATCTTCATAAGGTAAATTCAATATCTCAATATCTTACAGAACAAATTGGAACCAAACCACTTTGGTCTTAGCTAGTGATCTCTAATAAGTTTTGTTTTCTTGGGTTTAAAAAACAGTTTCCTCTTCTGTCCAAAAGTGCTCGTCTTCAGAAGTTAATAGCCACAAGTACAACAGATGAACAATCAGATGATGAAATTCGCATTCCGGATATTCCAGGAGGGCCATTAGCATTTGAGATATGTGCTAAATTCTGTTATGGAATGACTGTGACTCTCAATGCATACAATGTTGTAGCTGTTCGTTGTGCTGCAGAGTATTTGGAGATGTATGAATCGATTGAAAGCGGGAATCTTGTGTATAAGATTGAGGTTTTTTTGAATTCAAGTGTGTTAAGAAGCTGGAAAGACTCAATCATAGTGCTTCAGACAACAAGATCGTTTTATCCTTGGTCTGAAGATGTGAAGATCGATGCTCGGTGTTTGGAATCTATTGCGATTAAAGCTGCTACAAATCCAGGAAGAGTAGATTGGTCTTATACTTATAACAGAAGAAAGGTTATTTCACCTGAAAAGAACAATAATGGTGTACCAAGAGATTGGTGGGTGGAGGATGTTGCTGAGCTTAGCATTGATTTATTCAGGAGAGTGATATTGACTATTAGACGAAAAGGAGGAGTTTTGCCTGAGGTTATTGGAGAAGCTCTTGAGGTTTATGCAGCTAAGAGAATTCCTGGTTTCATCATCCAAAACGATGATGAAAATGATGAAGATGTGATTGAACAGAGAGCTTTGTTGGAGATTTTGGTTTCATTATTGCCTAGTGAGAAACGGAGTGTTTCTTGTGGATTTTTGATCAAACTCTTGAAATGTTCAGTTTCTTTGGAATCTGGAGAAGAAGAGAGGATACCGTTAAGTAAAAGAATCGGAGAGAAGCTAGAGGAAGCAAATGTTACTGATCTCTTAATCAGAGCTCCAGAAGGAGGCGAAACAGTCTATGATATTGACATTGTTGAAACCTTAATTGATGAGTTTGTTACACAAACACAGAAAGGAGATGAGCTTGATTGTTCAGTTGATGTCATTGAAGGAAATGAGTTTGTTTCAGAGATTTCGAAAGCAAATGTCGCTAAGCTAATTGACGGATACTTGGCTGAGATTACGAGAATCGAATCGAATTTGTCTCCTTTGAAGTTCATCACAATTGCTGATAAGGTTTCAGATTTCCCAAGATCATCACATGATGGAGTTTATCGTGCCATTGATATGTTCTTAAAGGTAATTTCTGCTCTTAAATTGTCTCCTTTCTAATGTTTCAAAGGCTTCTAACCGAAAAACTAATTGACAATGAGTGGATTAACTCGTAGATCATATATACTAGATTAGAATGATCTTACCTTCCGATGTGGGATATTAATCATATTCTAATGAGGTTCTCTATGATTTTACAGCAACATCCGGGAATAACAAAGAGCGAGAAGAAATTGATATGCAAAGTAATGGATTGCCGGAAATTATCACCGGAAGCTTGTGCTCACGCGGTGCAAAACGAGAGATTACCATTAAGAGTCGTTGTACAAATCCTCTTCTTCGAGCAAGTTCGTGCCGCCTGTCCCAACACGAAACCCTCTCTTCCACCTAGCGGCTCTCACGGGAGCTCAAGGACAACAACAGAAGAAGAATGTGACTCAGTCACAGCCACGGAAGAAACAACAACGACCATGACAAAAGACAAGACTAGTAGTTCTGAGAAAACTAAAGCTAAAGGAGTTGTAATGTCTCGTCTCTTCTCAAAGCTTTGGACAGGTAAAGACCGAGATGGTGTTGGAGATGTAAGTAGCTCAGATACATCGGAAAGTCCTGGCTCAGTTACTACTGTTGGTGATAAATCTACGCCTTCTACTCGCCGGAGAAGATCATCGTCTTGACTTGGACTATTTGGCTCCTTTTTAGTCTTAATTAGGGCTTTTGTTGAGCTAACATTTCTTTAGATAAAAGTTTTGTTTTGGTGATAATTATGTAACCGTTACAATTAAAAAAAAAAATCGAAAATCTAATATTGCCTCTCTATTTTATTCTTTGTATTTTGTCAACAATTCTAATTTTCTAATGTTAATTTTTTTTTAATTTTTGCTTATATTTCAATAAAACTTGGGATATTGAAGTCTATAATATTGTAATCGCTAGCAGTTTTTCCAAATTCTAAATATACCGACTAGCAAATCTGTTCTAAAGTTCAAAGAACGAGAAATAATATAAAGATAACAAACTCTAAACAAGCTTTTAAGTCTTTTGAAATCTTCAAGATATAGAAAATAATTGGCTATTCATTGGGAATCCCATCATTTTCACTAGTTCTAAACAATTTAAAGCTAATTCCATTTTCAGAAAGTACAAGTGGATCATGCTCATTATTGTTCAAAAGAGGGTTTCAAATTCTAAGTTGAAGTTAATTCCATGAGTTTACATATTCAATTAATCTTTTTTATAGTCAATTAGCTCGACAATATTCCACTTATGATTTAATTTCATCTCTAAAACTTTTTATTAACTAGGGTAGAATCGAACTTCATATATCTAAACAATTAACTGAATCGACACTCAACTAATTTTTTAGACACTAATCTCCATTGCATTTTTTTATTAATTTAGTAAAAGTTAAACAAGAATGTCAAAATAATCTTTTGAAGATTACTTGCAAAATTCGTATCTATGATTTTAAGTTTATAATACAAGCAATTTGCAAGTTAATAAATTATATTTAACAAAAAAATTAATTATCTTAACTATAAAAATGGTTTAGCCAGCCAGATTTGACCATACAAAATATTTTAAAAAGTCGATTCAATTTCCATGAGCTTCTTTGTTTGCGTCATCCATATATATTATACTTTCAAAAGCTTACGTTTGTTCCATTTAATTACTTTGATTATCTATTTAATTTAGATTCATTAACTTTTTCCTCGTTGACCAAGAATAAAACTTTTACTTTAAATTTTTAAAGGACGAAACTATCTTAACAAAACCCCCAAGACTTTGGTTTTGACTTCGCTAACCAAGTTAATGGAGATTTTACATTAAATATCATCGACTAGTTAGCTTCTGTAACTAGTTTTTTTTTCTCAACAACTACATGAATAAAATACAAAGACAAACTTTTAAATTTCCAAGAAGTGAAGAGGTTGAGTGCTACTATTACTCTGGTCGAGTATTTGAGTGTAATTATATGTGTAACTATCTTTGCAGCTTTTCCTATTTACTTCAATTCTAAAAAACCACTTTTGTCTATATAATATTTTTAAGCATTTAGATTATTATCGATCTAGTGTTAATAAATCTTTTTTTTTTAAATCCTTAATAATATTATATGTGGTATTATGCCATTCTCTGAAATTAAAAATTAAAGAAAATATTTTTATAAAGTGGTTGAATGTTATTCTCTCCGTTTCATAATAAGTGTCGTTTTAGGATTATGTTTTCGTTTCAAAATAAGTGTCGTTTTAAATTTACGATGTAATTTTTACAATAAATTATCTATGTTAACCTCATTATCAACCAATAAAACAAAAAGAATGTCAAGAGTCAACTAGTTTTTAGGGGTATAATAGAACTTTAATATGTTTTCTTAATTTGTATGAAAATTGTTAGAATGACATTTATTATAAAACAGAGGGAATAATTCTTTATTTTTCCTACATGTTCAGAAAATCACGTTTGCTTATGTAATACTACATTAAAGATTTTAAAGACGGGACAATAAATTATTTTATCAATTTAATTATCAACACACAAAAAATCTTTTAATTTTATATGAAACCATACAATTTTCTGAAATTACGAAAACAATTAAAATAGACATTTAAAGACACATGTAAGGTTGATCGATTGCTATATTAATAATAATGAGTTTTCCTTTAATTTATCTTGCGTATATGGCCATCCAATAAGGGCCTTACGTAAACATCTTTGGGAAAGTCTCGAAAGAATTAAAACCAATCGATCAGGACCTTGGCTTCTATGTGGCGATTTTAATGCTTTATGATATCCGAATGAGACAAAAGGTGGCCCTATATGTGATGACTGGACGTGTGTGGACTTTCGACGTATGACGAACGTGTGTTGTCTTCAAGATCTCCCTTACAAAGGTGATAATTTTTCTTGGACGGGCAGACAATGCAATTATTTGGTTAAGAGTTTTTTGGATCGTGTTTTCGCGAATGACGAATGGCGAGCCAAATTTTCAGCCTCGGAGACGGAGTTTCTTGCGAAGACGGGTTCGGACCATAGACTGTGTGTTATTAAAATCCGCTTTACGGCTGAAGTTGGCAAAAAACAATTTAAATTTGATCAGCGTTTATGTCATGAAGATGCTGTGAAGGACATTGTAACTACTTTTCACGTGGAGGATTATACAACACATGTACATGAGCACCTTAAGCATTGTCGTTCCATGGTATCTCGTTGGCGGCATGAATCGAATTTTAATGCTTATGCTAAAATTTCAAGACTTATACATGACATCAATCGATCGGAAAATGATGCTTTTGCGTCACTTGATGAGCTTCATGTTAAGAAAGGCGAGCTTCGCGAGGCCTATAAATCCAAGGAGATTTTTTTGTCACAAAAAAGTCGAGTGTTTTGGTTGCAAACAAGAGACCGTAATACTAAGTTTTTCCATGCTTCAACGAAAAATCGCATTGCTCAGAATCGACTAGTCTCCCTTATGTCATCCTCAGGACAAGCTTTATATAGTGCACAAGATATTGCTTCTGAAGCGATTGACTATTTCCAATGTTTGTTTACTTCCTCTTTGACGACGGACCATTCTCACATTCTACGTTCGGTTACCTTTGTGGTCACACCTGAGATGAACGCCACACTAATTGCTCCACTCACTAATGCTGAGATATGTGATGCCATTTTTGATATTGGGGGTACCCGTGCACCTGGTCCAGATGGTTATACGGCTGCGTTTTTTCATCATTTTTGGCCTACAATTGGTCCAGCTATTGTCAAAGAAGTCCATCATTTTTTTGAAACAGGCATTATACCAAGGGATTAGAATAAAACTAATATATGTTTGATACCGAAGATTGAGACGCCTCGAGGTATGTCTGATTTTTGCCCGATAAGTCTTTGAACTGTTATTTATAAGACAATATCGAAGGTCTTTATACGACGATTAAAGCAGATTCTAGGCTCCGTGGTAAGAGAATTCCAATCCGCATTTACTCCTACTCGGTCTATTTTTGATAATGTAATGCTCGCTCATGAGGCTTACCATGCTTTAAAGACACAAAAACGCTACTCGAAGTCGTACATGGCAGTCAAAACAAATATAAGCAAAGCGTATGATCATATTGAGTGGTCCTTTTTGGAATCTGTTCTACGGAAGAAAGGTTTTTCTGATCACTGGATAATGTGGATAATGCAATGTATCCGTAGCGTCTCTTTCTCGGTCCTCATTAATTACAGTCCATATGGCGATTTTATTCCGGAACGAGGCTTACGACAGGGAAAACCACTCTTTCCGTATTTATTCATTTTTTGCTCTGACGTTCTAAGTACAATGATCTTAGAGGGAAAATCAACTGGTGCATTACGTGGTCTACAAATTACACCACGCGGTCCAACAACTTCACACCTTCTTTTTGCCGATGATTCCTTATTTTTTGTTCAAGCCGATGTCCATAACGCTCAGAACTTACTGAGGATTTTTCAAGAGTATAAAAATGCTTCAGGACAAGTTATCAACTATACGAAATCAACGGTCACTTTTGGTAGTCACGTTTTTCAACATAACCGGGAGTGGATTCAACACATCTTACAAATACCACATGTTGGGGGTGGTGGTAAGTATTTAGGATTACCAGAACAGTTTGGACGCAATAAAAAACAGATGTTTAGCTATATTAAAGACAACGTCCTGAAACGAATAAATGGGTGGCAAACACGATTTCTCTCCCCATCTGGTAAAGAAACACTTATTAAGGCAGTCTCCTATGCTATACCGGTATGCTCATTGACTTGTTTTCAGCTGCCGGTCGTAGTTTGTCAATCTCTTGACCAAATTATTTCAAGATTCTGGTGGGGCTCCACTGACAATCGCAAAATGCGTTCTTGGATATCCTGGAAGAAAATGAGCACATCAAAGCGAAATGGTGGATTAATTCCGCAAACTACTGCAATCTAATCAAGCCCTCCTTGCGAATCATGTGTGGAAACTTTTACGTCGACCTGAAAGTCATGTTTATCAGGTTCTTAAAGCCCATTAGTTTTCACCAACGGTTTTTTTCCACCCAACTAGGACTCGGCAATGCTCTTATGGCTGGTCATCTCTATTATACAGAGCTCATCTTTTACGTGAAGGTCTTTGTCTGCAAGTTGGTGACGGTAATTCTATTCGGTTAGGTGTTGATATATGGCTACCAACCCAGCCACCGCGCCCTCTTCTTCTTCTCCCACCGGTAAATCCAAACCTTTTGGTCTCTACTCTAATAGATACACAAACACGCCAATGGGATCTAGCTCAGATACGCTCAATGATTGACCCATCCGACCACCAGTTAATCCTCAAGCCTTATATGCCTGCTCATCATGAGAACGACAAGTTAATGTGGAACTACACCCCGCATGGCAACTACACAGTCAAATCGGGATATCACAAATCCTCAGAGCCATATGATTCACAGTATGAATACCAAGCGCCGCTAGCCCTTCATCGTGACATTTCTATTAAGCTTTGGTCACTCAATATTCCGCCTAAACTCAAATTTTTTCTCTGGCGACTCTTTTCTCGTGCCTTGGGAGTCGCTGAAAATTTAGATGCTCGTCAGATATCTACTACGTCTACTTGTCTACGTTGTTGTGATAAATATGAAACGACTAATCATGCCTTCTTCACATGCCCATACGCTGTACAAGTTTGGCGCCATTCTGGAATACCGTGTACCCTCCTAACTGATGAAGACATATCTGTTGAAAATAAAATCAGGTACCCATTCTCAGTTTATGATAATAAACAAATTCCCGATATTAGTAGGTTAGTTTCTTTTTGGGTTCTTTGGCGACTTTGGAAATCGCAAAACTTGCTGCTCTATGCTATGGGCCATCAACGGGACCATGATACATGGCAATATACGATGAGAGATGCTCTTGAATGGTTGGCAACTTCTAATATGGCTACTCATGCGACTCATATCTCCTCGACCCAACATTTACATCCTTCTCGCCATTGGTGTCCACCACCACACGAATGGGTCAAATGTAATTTCGATGCTACCCATATTCATGGCAGTCAAACCTCTGGTCTGGGTTGGGTTATCCGTGACTCGGGTGGCACAGTTTTATCTTGTGGAACAGGACGTTTTGAAGGATGTCATACATGTGAAGAAGCAGAGGCTACAATACTTATTTGGGCTTTGCAATCAACATAGAGTCTAGGGTATCGTCGGGTTATTTTTGAAGGAGACAATGTCATACTGCATAATGCTATCATGGCGAAGGACACTAATCTACGCTTACAACAATACATCTCCACTATTACATTGTGGCAAGCCATGTTTGATGTTGCTCGTTTCTCCCATATTAATCGTTGCTATAACAGTGTTGCTGATTGTCTCTATAGACATCTTACTCTTGATATGCCCCATTTGTGACTCATATTTTATACTTGTCCTTCTTTTCTTAAACGATATGTAATGACTGATATTGGTTTCTAATAAAGACTTGTTTTGAGGAAAAAAAAAAAAAAAGACACTTTAGCACTTGTATAACTAGCTTACTAAAAAGAAATACTTAAAGAGATTTTGTAATTTTTCTTTTAAAAGTTTTTATAATTTTTTTTTTCTATTTGGTCGTTAGAAATTCTATAAACAAACATTCTATACAAATTATTATATTTCTCTAGGGTCAACGAAAATAGACAATCCGGGCGGTGACTTAGTCCAATCTACACCGTCATCATCACCATTATCACGGAGACGTTTCAAACACCATAAATCCTCCGGCGAAAGCACTTTCCAATGAGGAATCCCAACTTTAAGTGGCTCACAACTCGCCACCTCAGCAGCAACGACGGTGCAACCACTTTTCTTAGCTAAATTATGAGCATGTGAGCAAAGTGCCTCCATCATCTCCGCCGCACGTGGCCCTTCTCCGCCGATACCATACATAAAATGCATAGAAAACGGCTTAAAAAGATTAGGAAACGAAGGAATTTTCAAAAACGGAAACGCTCCATCGAAAACGCGCGTTGTCTTTGCTAATGTACGGTTTAAACGCGACGCTCCTTTGACCTGTAGTCTATAAACGTCTTTACTATTCCATATACTTAAAACAGCCCATGACCCGGTCGGGTCGGTTAAAGACCCGGTAACGTTATGTCCACCACGTGGCATAGCTATATAAGTTCCGAGTGAGAGCTTGTTGGTTAGGATTGAGTTTATGTCTGAAGGGAAAAACTCGGTGGAGGAGAATCGGTTACGGTAAAGTGACTCGGCTTCGGTCGGAGCGAGTTTGATGATTTTGACTCGGCGTGAGACTGTGACTCGGTGGTTGAAAACCGGATTGACTAAGAAAGTTGGTGTACGGAATTTGGAGTAACCACTTTTCACGGTGAAGAGTTTGACTGAAGCTGCGTTGTCGTTTTCAGTTTGCACGTATGAGTAAACGGCACCGTTTCGTCTAAACCATTCTTCAAGTCTTTGTACCAGTTTCAGTCCAATTCCCATCCTCCTATAAAAACAATTAAAAATATTAATTAGTTTTTTATTCAATAGGTGTATGGACAAAGTAGAAAAGTGTATTTGATCAAGTCGTTAAACAATAATTTTGTTGTTTTCTTTGAGTTCGAGTCTAAAAAATCGTGTTTGTTCTATACAATATTGTTAAGGATTTTGAGAGCTTAATTATAGATAAAATTTATCGATTACATTGTTGATACAAGAAATGTTATATTGATAAAGTCTAGTCTATAATTATATACCAACGATAAATACGACTTTTTAGAATTAAACTTTCGTATAAAAGACAATAAAATTACTTCGAGCAAAATCATTAGTTTAAAGTAGCGTAAAACTCGTTAAGAATTTCATTTTCCGTTAGCCATTATGTATAATTAAAATAGTATAAGTTAAGTTGTAACATCATAAATAATATATTTTTGTTATAATATAAAGTGGATTAGTATTAAAACATAGTATTCAGAACAAAAACCTGTAAAACGGAGAAACTCGAAGACCGGAGACAAAGGCAAGTTTGGTGGTTCTTATTTCCGGTGAAACGCCGTCGTCGTGACGTAATGCATTACCACCACATGTCACCATCTTAATCGTTCCTCTGATAACTCCAACTATTTCATTACCGATCTCTGCCACCTGTCACATACATTGTCTGAATAATTAACAAAAGAGCAAATGAAAATCATTAAGACAAATGCATTTACATATATAAACTTACGAGCATGTGAAAAGCAGGAGATTGTCGGATCCGGGCAAGCGGGTCACCCATAAGATCTACTAATAAAGATCCGACTTCACAGCTTTCTTCAAGCTCTTCAACTCTCATTAAGTCTGTTTTTGGATCATAAACTCTTATCAAAACTAATTGAAATCCTTTCATGATTATTATAAAACCCTAATTTAGAAGATAACAAAGATTTCAAGTATTTTCGAATTGTTCTCTTCTTTCACAAAGTTGATATTGTCATTAGTCTATTTATAGTTAGTATTTGTGTATTTAATTATATGATTGGTGTTTTATTCTAATCATCACTATCTCTCTCTATATAATTATTTAAAGCTTAAATGTTGTTGTGGTTAGTGCTCTCTTTCTTTGGAGCTCGGTCGATTCTTCTGAGTTTTTCATGTGATTATTTAATTCGCACATCTCTTTATATTTTATGTTGATGATCCGTTTCGCTAGGATTCGTGTATAGCTACATTTTCCGGGAATATCATGGCTCATATATTAAATATGGACCTATACAAAAAGAATAATTAATAACCGAAATTTCTAATTATATCGTATCTTATATGCATAATTCTTCCAATTAAATGGCATATATATATGAACCCATAACTCAACTTCCCATAACTCTAACAATATAATGTGGACAACACAACTCCTAAAATCTCCAATAAATTCTCACCAAATATATTTCTCCATACAGTTTTTCTAGTTACATAATACATATATATATTCATAATCTAATATGGATTTTTTTTGAATAAGAGTATAGATATTTAACCACTTAGACAATATATATATATATATATATATATTATATTTGTAGTATATAATATGTATATATATTTATTGTCGTGAATAATTCTTTTCTATAACAATTAGATCAGTAAAACCGATCTATAACCTCAATCTATTTATAAACACTTATGTTTTAACATTCATTTATAATAAGATTGAGTCGAATTATAAAATTTAATCATTAGTTGGGATATATAAGCCATCGAACTGATATTTTATGATCAATGATATTATATAATCTTCATGAAACAATTACTCTTGGATTATTATTCCTATCAATATCTTTTTATAAATGTAAAAGTCCAAAACAAAAGAATTTTAAAATGTAAGAAAAAGTCGATCAAAGCAACATATAAAAAAGCTGAAATGGCGGCGGAGAAACGTGGTGGGTTTAGGATTATCGACGATGCCTTTTATCATTTGCTTTTGATTTATAAATAGTCAGCTATATATATGCCTATACCATTTACTAAATTTATAACTATAGATCTCATTGAGAAATGTATAAATTACATGTAAATATATTTGTAATTAATGTCATAATGATTACACATTATGATTACTATCATCACCTTGACTTCCCCTTTCCCTTTCGAAGTATTTCTTAGCTTTATTCACAATCATACTCTATTTGCATATATCACTAGGATAGTGATTTGTGATCATTTACTCAACTCATGTGTTTCATGATCACTATAAAATAACACGATAAAAGTTTGGTGCACTAATTAGTGTAAATTTCAAAGATAAAAGTTGTATTAAGCACATGCCCTACATAACTATGTAATAACAATGAAGTTGTTTGAGTGGTTGTGGTCGAGTGGCAATGGACGGATTTGAACGGTACACACGTTGCAAATTCGATTTCTCTAAAACTAAGTCACAATTATTTCGGACACCTTTACATAGATATGTACCTATGTTTTCAGCCTATTTAAATACTCGGAAAAAGAGTCTATCTGTGGATTGCACCTCCTCTTCTCCTAGGAAAATAGCGACTCCTCCTAGCAAGCATGAGAACTTCTGAAGTATAAAAATAAAAAAATAAAAAATAACAACCAAGTTTCATTCATAAAAAAAAAATAAAAAAAATAAAGGAGTTTCAGTTCTCTCTATATATATATATTTTCCGGAACAAAGATATATATGTGTCATCAATGACATTTGCTTATATACTACAAAAAAAATATTTTAAAAAGGGATAAGATTTTGGACAAAAATAATTTTCGTTTGATAAAAGATTCGTCGAAATTCTGTAAACATATAGAGTCCTGGAAAAATGTAACCTTTCAGCTATTTATGAAGTATGAGAATATGACATTGATATATTTCAAATAAATCCAAACATCATTGATATATTTTTCTAACACTCGTAAATAAATCCAAACATCATTTATAAACACTGATATTTCAAATGAAGTATTGATTGATAATAACTAAATATAACATTTAACAGGTTAAATGTAATCAATCAAATTAAACAACTCTATCATTGTAATATGGACATTCAAAGGTCTTTCAAATTCGAATAACGAAGATTAAATTACATGTTATATAGTCTTTGGTCCCTAAATATATAAAAATGTAAAACAAAACCTTTATTTAAAAAACTAATTAACTAAATCGAAATGGATTTAGTTAATGAAAAGAGATGAAGAATTTGAGGAAGAAGAAGAATCTGTAACGTGGCAAAGAAGAGAAGTGGTCCTGCAATATTTCCCCTGAAACTAAGGCCGTCGATTTGTTCTATAAGTGGACCCAAATTAGAATATAAACTCATAATTAGAATAAAACGATTAACCTTTTTAGCTTTTAAAATTGTTTATAAAAGATTAGAGAAAATTAGAAGGTGCTTCACAATCTTCACCTTATTGTGGAATAATCATCTTTCTGCGCTAATCATAATCTAAGCAACGTGATCTGACGGCTTTGCTTTTTTACACTAATTAATTATTTTATTTTTCAAAAACTTTTTCATATTCTTCGGATTGGATTCGTATCTTCAAGTTTCTTCTCTTAATCTCTTCACGACTCATTACATCCAATCGATTTGTTAAAATATTCTTTAACTGTTGTTCTCTTTCGAATATTTATTTTTCTTTGAATCACTATTGATTAGATATGTACGCATTTATTTATTCATTTAGTTTTCATAATATCAAATATTTATATACATTTGTTTGATTATGTTGTAATCAGTGTTTTGAAAATCGGATCGGATAGACCGGTCCGTCTGGTTGGACCGTGACTTACTAGTAAAACTAATCCGAGTTGAATTAAAACTCGAAGTTAAGTTAAACTCGTAAAACTAATCAAAAATCGATAAAATCGATGATCCGGGTCAATATTAAAACCCGGTTTACTAATCATTTACATTTTTATGTTTAAAATTTTACTATTGTTTTTCTTTTTAATTTTTTTAAAAAACAAATTAATTACTGATATATTAGAAAAGTTGTTCTTTGTTTTATTAATAACATGTTTTACTTTTTTTCTTTTTTTTTATGTTAATGACGCTTTACTTTTTGTTCTCAAAAAGATATATCGATAGGGCTTAGAAATGTAAAAAATGGTGGCAAAGCCAAAAAAAGAGACTTATTTTCATCCTATTTGGAAGATTTTGAGCGTTTTATAAGTTTTTTTGTTTTTTTTTTCTATATTTTTGTGTTTTTAATTCGAAAATGGATATTTAGCCAAATATGTTAAGAGGGTTTGCTCAATAATAGTTTTTTGTAGATTTCATATTACCTTCCAATTAATGAAAAGTAAACGAGAATTCGAAAATTGATGTACCAATGTATATCTCACTTTCTGTCTATAACTTAAAAGTTTAAATTACTTGCAACTATCGGAAGTTGATAGAAAAAAAAAAAACAAAATGTATTGGTATTTATAATATTAAAATTTAGAAATAATTAAGAGAGGATAAAACTGATAGAACTGATTATCTTTAAGCCAAGTGGTTGATTATAATTTGGATGCTTATTTAACAAAGATATTGTCTAAAAGAATTATATTATATACTATAAGCAATTAGTGTCGTACAAGAAGCTCGAACATTTCTTTTTTTTTTGGTATGAAAGCTCGAACATTTCATTGGAATATTCATGAGTTTAAATTAAATTCTTATTGTTGTCCACATAAAAATAGTTTAAGAAATAACTAATATTCATAATAAAATAGGCACGATTAGTTGTAAACCTCTAGAGAATTTCCTTTAATTGCAATATAATAAATTAAAAAAATGCCAAAATTGAACATCAAGCTACGTAAGTAATGTCGTTGCTAAAAGACATAAATTGTCTGCTGATGTATTGGACTTTATGACCTCACTTACTTCTTCGAATTTTATTTTATTTCTTCCTTAATTTAAGGGTCAAGCAGCCTTAATTAATTACATATTAATTAAACAAACCGGTCCAAAACACGTAGTTACTTATATATCAATTTGAACAATGTTCGTATAATATAAACTCCAATTAATTGCATGTATCTGAGTACGGGTTATTAGTTTATTTTAATTGGAAAAATACAGACTTATGGAAACTTCCCGAGTTATGTTTTACCTTTAATTTTTATGACCGATTCATTAGCCAAATTCTTGCATAATACAAGTAACAAAACTCGATCTCTGGATATACAAGTACATCTGTTTTTAGTAGACTTAACGTATGCAACTAAGCTAAATGTCACTTAAACATTTGATTCAAATTTTAAAATATTGTTTTTAAATTTCCCAGTTAATAAAATTACAATTAAAGGAAATTACGATAAAATTACCACATGTGTAGTGTTGAAACTGATGAAAAATTCCAAAGACTAGCCAACTTTCATTCTTCATATTGAAGATTTCGTGAAACTTAGGAGCATCTTTAGTTATTTTTTGTAATTTTTATTGCAAAATGAACTAATTTTCTGGTCAGTGACATTATAGGATTTTTTAGAAGTATATCTTTTGTAAATTTTATCGTCCTTTTTGATTTTAGGTAGTGTCGTCTAATATAATAAAAAAATAAGGTTTATAGATAGATCTTGTTGATTCGTGATTGAAAAAATATCTATTTTGTTTGTTCCTAAAAGCAATTATATTTGAAGAACTCACCACTTCTATATATTTCTAGACCAAACAAAGATAAACTAATGGGTTGGATCTGAATTAGGCTCATCATAATACTTCATTATCCTAAAGCCCATTTATGTAATAATGAGGGAAACCTTTATAGGCCTATTATTAAATATTGAAATTTTAGCCAATTAAGTAATGGACTCTACAAAACAAAGAAGATTCTTATGACAATGTAATGGGCCTAATGGCTGAGGTTAGATAGATCACATAAGCCCAAATACAGATACAATGTTTTATTGGATTAAGTTTCATGACTTTATACGTGGAAAAAAGAAAACGCTTATTGCGTCACTCATGACATCATTTTCATGCAAGGTCTTGGTTTATCGACAAAATTAATATATAATTAAAAGATAATTAGGTAGGTCTCTTAAGGATGATATAGGGTCAAATACCTTCTTTCTTTGTTTCAGGGGTCAATACTTAGAGGTTAATCACCTTAATTATTATAGTTTTGTCCTTTTTAGATCTTGTAATGAATTCTTATCTCCAATTAATTTTATAACTAAACTATAAAATTAGTGGAAATTAGAAGCTAAATTACATTGCATGTGATATTTGCTTGTTATGATTAGCACTCGATGTAAAAGTCGATTAGATCTTTTTTTTTTTACGACATCATTAACCAAATATGGAAGCTATTATTGATGGTCTTTTTCAAAATCTATTGATTACTATCTTTAATTACCCTAGTCTAGTAAATAAAGTTAAATGATTAGAATTCAATTGAGAAAATGACTTGTAATTATATAAGAGAAAATATTATTGGACAAAAAAGAAGCTCCTATTGTACTTCACGTTTGTCTTCATTTAACTAGCTGTGGATAATGTCGACGTAACATACACTGTGTATATGTATAAATATTTATTTATATTAATGGAGATTATAATTATTACAGATAATAAATAATTTATTTTTAAAAAAACTAACGGCTGAGAGAAGACACAACTTTTCGCGGAGACACGCAGCTGTTTGCACCCATTGTCTTGGAATCTTTACTCTCTTTAAGGTCACTTCACAAAAATTACAGAAAAAAAAAATGATGTACTAAATATAATTTTTTTTTCAACAAATAAATTATATTAACTTTTCGAGCAAGGAAAGTGGCAACTCTAACGCTTTTTGTGAAACATAAGATGCATTCATACCTTCAAAACAAAAGATGCATTCATACCTTCATTCTGAGGCATCTTTAGGTAAATGAACTACGAATGGTTTCATTCCAACAACTAAACTCAGAGGATGAAATGATAGTTATCCCAAAATAAAACAAAAAAAACAATAGTGAATCAAGTCTTTTATACAACCTAATGAAATTTTGTACAATGTTTTGGGAGCTTATAGACGATGACTTGAAAACACCGACTGGCTTTCTCTGCAAATATGGTTCTTTTTCTTATAATTGCCCATGTCGAAAGTTCCCTGCTAAGCTTGCTACAAAGAGCCTGCTCAAAAGGAGGAAAACAATGACTGCAACACTCAAACCAATCAAGATATGAACCTAGATCTACCACACAAACAGGGAAAAAAGTACTCGCAAACTAAAGCTCCATCAAACCATAGACTAGTATTTCTAAGGCAGAGGAGAAAACTATGAGGCATACTACTTAATTACATGAACCAATTAAGTAAAGCCCTAACCAAAGACTAATTCTTAACAACGAAAATAAAGGGAGAAAGTGACGAGATCGAACCAAACCAGAAAGATAGGTAAAATGGAGACCACCACTGTCGACGGAAAACGACGGTGAAGATCACCAAAGACTGTCCTCGCCACGCCGTGACAAGGTACGAAATCTCCACGGAAACCTCAACGTCATCGCTCCAAAATGAAACAACATAATCTGATCTGATGAAATCGGATATGAGGACCAACGGCTAGCTTTCCAAGGACCCCAATACATCTATGGTATCTCCGGTACAGCCTCCATGACCTTCTCCTTCTATATTGGAACAAAAAACGAAACCCATCTCCATAGATTCCGATCTAAACTACATATAACAACAAAACTATGCTTAAAAGAAAGAGGATCATTGAGAGAACCGGCGACGACCAACTCTAGAGCTAGGAGAGCCTCCGTCCGCCGCCGATCTCCATTACAATAAAACTTCGGTTGTTCCCTGTAACAGTGTTTAATGAGAGAGAAAGTTTTTTTAGTTGTTTTTTAAAGTTTTATCTACCTTTATGTTAAGGATTATGAGAATTTGATGAAGAGAAAAAACAGAAAATATCTTGTCGAATTCTTCTAGGTATTGAGAGAATGCTGACCAATTTTTAGCTATAGCCGTCATGATCTCCGTATAATTAGTGGCATATTGAACTTATGAAAACTCCAATATGTGAAAGGACTCCATAATCCAAATAAAAACTTCGAATTCTGTATTAAATATAAATTTTTAAAAATTATATTGTCTTGAATTAAGAAATCGTATAATAATTACTTATGAATAAAAACATTTTTTTTTCTCATCAATACTTGATCTCGAAATATACATGTGTATACCTTTAATAGCTTATCATTTGCTAATTTTAAATTTATTTCTTGAATACTAAATTGTATAGTAATTTATTATGACTAAAATTTTGATTGGTGCATGATTCATCTACGGCGGCGAGTCTCACGCACCAATACGCTTCTCTTCTCTTTCTATGTCCTATATAATTATTTTATTATTTTCTAATCAAAAATAATTTTATATCCTCAATTTGGAATTTAATATAAATGTTATTTATGTGTGTGTGTATATATATATATGTGGTCTTCTCTATCTTCAGATACATTTAATCTTGCTCCCAAAGCAAAATCTTCTTCTTCTTCTTCTCCCAAACAATCAGGAGAAAACTTAAATTAATAAATTACAGAAAACAAATTCAATCATCACAAATCGGAAAAAAAATGAGTTGCAATGGTTGTCGTGTGCTTCGTAAAGGTTGTAGTGAGAATTGTATTCTTCGTCCATGTATTCAATGGATTGAATCCGCCGATGCTCAAGGTCACGCTACTGTATTCGTCGCGAAATTCTTCGGCCGAGCCGGTTTAATGTCGTTTATCTCCGCCGTACCGGAATCTCAACGTCCTGGTAATTAATTTTAACGAAACCGGATTTTTAATTTTGAAATCGTTTCCGGTTTTCTGATCTTTGGTTTGATTTTTGTTTGCAGCTTTGTTTCAGTCTTTACTCTATGAAGCTTGTGGAAGAACAGTGAATCCTGTTAATGGAGCTATTGGAATGTTATGGACTGGTAATTGGAATATTTGTCAAGCGGCGGTTGAAACTGTACTTCGCGGTGGTTCTTTAAGACCGATACCGGAACTTCTCACTCACGGTGGTGGATTTGCTGGTTTTCCTTCACCTACTTCTGAAGAAGCTTCTGAGATCTGTACAGAGATGTTGAATCTACAACAGAATGATTCTAATGATCGTAATATTTATCATCATTCTCGATTTTCGAGTTCTAGATCTAGATCTACAATGGATTCTTCGTCTCCAGCGAAACGAAAACGAGTAGCATCAGATCAACAATCGTCAGAGCTTGATTTATCTCTGATCCCTAATTTTCCGATTAAAACGACACCGTCTTCAACACGACGACGATCAGGAACACCGTCTATGAACTCTGAAGACTCTGTGACGACGACGACGACGACGACGACAACAACGTCGTTTTGTGATAAAGGTGAATTGTACGGAAACGGAGGAGAAACAAGCAAGCTGCTTAATCTTTTTGTGTAATGCAAAAACGGCGTCAATTTTTTCTCTGATTTAGTTTAGGGATTAAAATGTAATTTTACACATTTTCTTCTCCTTTTGTTTTTTTTTTGGTCGTGGATAAATATTGAACCGGCGAATTAACGACGTCGTTTTTGTTCTCTCGAGTTGTTATTAAATATTAACCATGCAATGTAAAACTTCATTGAGTGAATTTTTAATCCTAACTTTTCTTCTTTATCCTATCACAATGTGTCCTAATATACATATCCCATGTTTTAAGCCAATGCATATGGTTTAGTAGTTGAGGATAATATTTGTGTAAGTATTTTTCTCGAAATATTTATTGTGCAATATAAAACTTTATTTTAACGAATGTTAACTAATCTCTGTTCCTAAACAATGTGTTTAGCAGATGTTTTAATATACAAATCTGGTATTTCAATCTAGTGGTTGAAAGAATGGACTCGAGATATAATCTAGTGACTGAATGAAAGAACTCGAGATAATAGTATGTTGTTTGAATTTATATTTCTTTGAAATCACATAATTTGTGTAAGTGTAGTTTAGGTGAACTTGAATTCAGAAAAACAATAATATGAGATCGAACAAGCCATCTAAATTATCACAAAAGAATCCCATGTTAAAATCAATACATACTAAAGATTTAAAAAAGTAATGAAAATATATAAAACAATCACAGCCAGAATAATGGACTCCTATAACATTAAAATAAACATAATTGAAATAGTTGCACCGTACATAGATAAAATAATAAAATATGAGGATAGTATAATAATAATAATAATAATAATAAAAGTGGATATAGAATATCTAAGCATGTGGTTGGACCAAATGGTTGGAGAGGAGACGAGATACATACACAATGAGCCCTTTGTTTTAGAGGCGTCTTTTCGACAATCCAAAGAGCCATTTTCACCCATTGAATACCCTCAAACACACTCTCTTTTTCTCCAAACATATATTCATTTTTATTATATATCACAACTTTGGAAACGGCTATTTTACATTAATAAATCCCATGATTTTGGATTCAATCTCCAATCTAATCGGATTGATCTAATAGCCACAATGTGATGCATAAATCGAATATTATAAATTAAATCCACTCACTATATATATTCTTGACATAACACCAAATTCTATAATGATAAACTCTGGTAATTACACATGCATTTGAAATTTGATTTCGCCATATTACATACAAATAAAAAAATTTAGAAATAGGTTGAGTTGAACTATTGACCATATGTTATCAATCATATTAACCAAGGCCGGCCCAAACTTATTTTATAACTAAAGCAAAATAATTTTATATAAAATGAAATAAGATTTTAAGGGATTCAATCCAATTTCCCCAAAGTAAAACAGTAATATGCTTATCACTCCCATAAAATAAAACTTCATAAATGATGTCTCTAAAAGTGTTTATATATTTAGGCACCTAAATCACATATTTTATGTGTTTTATTTTATGACCACTAGTGTATTGACAAAAAATTATTTTTGACCTTGTTGTCTTAATATTTGCAATGTTATCTATGCATACATTATTTAATAATAGCATTGAAATTTGGAAGATAGTTTTATGTTATATTGGATTTAAATGCTTTTTGAAACAAAATTACTAGTATCACATTATTTTTCTTGAAATTTAAAATTAGTCGAATCCTATAATCTGTTCACCGTTGAACCGATTCGAGAGAATAAAAGATAGCTGATCCGAAGTTTTTAGTATTCATGATACCTATAATGTTTTTTTTTAATTGGATTATTACCCAAGTTATAAGAGAAAAATATCCTCAACGTTGATTCAATTATAAGTTAGAGCTCGGCTCATATTTGGTAATTTTATGATAATGTTTTTAGTATATGTAAAGAGATATAATGAAATGGACCCACAATTATTCCTCTGCCAACCATCCATTGGCAAGCAAAATGCAGTGGTCCACGTCAGCTTTATTACTTTTCTCTGACTTCTATGACTTTTTTTTATATTATTTTATTTTTGAATTATTTTTAGATCAAGCTGCATTCAGTCTTAGTGGAGACGAGTTTATTTTTTTTTTGTCTAAAAGTAAACATTACATTTGATAACGGTCCAATCCATAATTTAAATTTTCTAATTAGAAATAAACGGAAAGCAAATTTTTCATCTACTATCTAACTAAATCAGAGCCAAACCAACTGAACCACTTATTTTTTTGGTGGAAACTAACTTACTGAAAGAATTAAATCTGAGGTTTTTCCAAATAATTTAGAAATTCAGTCGATAAATATGAAATATAAAGGATATTGTCTTCTTCTTTTTTAAAAGAAAAATGAAATTAGGTAGAATTATATTAATAATTATTGTGAGTGGAACGGACGGTGTAGATTGGAAGGTGGATGATGACGTGGGGCCATGAAGCATGTTCCCAAGATCAGTGGAGATAAATCCTCATATAAGGGAAGATAAAGATAATTTTATCAACGTATCATAAACTGCCAAATAAATAATAACTAAAATCAAGGAGGATTTGAAATATATATAGTGACATGAGTCATGAATATTAATATTTTTTTTTGTTAAAATAAGCTTTTTTTTTTCTTCTGATTTTAGATAAATTTAAATAATCTTTACTTCAAGACCTTTAGCGATCAATTTGTCATTTACTAGGTACAAATGTATGGTTGGTACAGTTTTTCAAATGAAATGGCTTCAAGAATCTGATATTTTCACTAGCTTCGGATGGTATAGTTTTCCGTTTGAGGAAGGCGGGGTGAACATATGAGCACAAAGTATACGACGTAGTCTAACCCCTCTTCACTTGGAGATCGAGGTGTTTCTCTGGGCCATGACTTGTTTTCACGCCCTTTAGATACACGAGGTAGAGTTTCACACCGACTATTCAGAACTAGTTAAGATGATCGAAAACCCTTATGCCTCGCCAGCTTTTCTTCCATACCTTGCAAACTTCTCAAGACTTATAAGCCATTTCAGCTTGTGCTCATTAGTTTGATTCCGTGTGTTCTAAATTACAAAACCGATTTTCTAACCCGTATTGTTAGAGGGTTATCTAGAAACCAACCTTTTGTGAATGATGTACATATATTTTAGTCTTGTTTTGTTCGAAATTAAGTTAAATTGACAAAAAAAAATCTTTACTTCAAAATTTTTTAATTATAATTTCAACATTATATTCATAAGTCCAAATCCTGCTATACACATTGCCATATATAATATCTTTGCAGATAATAGAAATAAAATGGCAACATACCGTGCATAGAATTTTGAAAATAATATTAGGCCTATAAGATTAAAGAGTTTTTCATCGACTAAGAGCAACTCGGCAAATTATTGTTTTTGAAAATAATATTAGGCATATAAGTTATTTGAAATTTTTTTCTTTTTATTTGATCATTATGTCACTAAATAAATTTTCTCTCACGTAGTGTTAGAAGAAGAATGAGTTATGATTTTTTGTAAAACTTATTCTACTGATATTACATTAATAAAATTCAAAAGGTTGTGGAAATATTATAATATTACCATACAATAATATTAAATTTACGTGAATGTAAATCCAAAGATGAGATCATCAACGACTTGTCAAATTGAAGTCAATAATGATAAGAAATGGATAGAGGATGACTCATGCTAGATGTAAAAAGCCGTAGTTGTTATTGGACACTTGTAGGGCCCATTTAGTCTTTTGTCCTTCACCCTACGTCTCTGAGCCCACTTGCTGACTTAATATTATTTAGCTTTATCCATTTTACATCAATTATATAATTGGAATATGTTTCTATCGAAATGTTCATCACTTATCATTATGCATAAATTATTGTTTTTTTTTTCAGCATTAGATCACAAGACCCGATTCATAGCTTAAACCCCACTCCTAAAATATTTTTTTTAAGCTATCATAATGCAGCGGGTAGAAATCGAACCATGATGTCAAGTCATTAGCTGAATCATCCTAACTACCAGACTAAGAGCAACTCGGCAAATTATTGTTTTTTATACAATAATATAAAGAAATTCGACTCTATCTCAAAAGTTATAAAAATGGTGAATTCATTTTTTTTTTTGCTAGATAAGATAGATGATTTGGTTTAGTGTGTGTATGTGTGTTTTATAAGTTTTTGTAATAATTAGTTTAACTATTTCAATTCTTTTTATAAACTCGTTCAAATTCAGGTAGTATATTATAATTATCCAAAGTTCTAAGTTCGGCTGTACTCATGACTCGGATAAACCAAATAAATTCTCTTAAATGTACATAATATGATGAAAAAAATTCAAACTCATGTAATGTATTACCATTGTTCTAAATTCTTTTTTAGCTATACAATTACACCAAAGACATATTGATAATTTGTTTAGAACATGTTATAATATAATCTAGGGTGAATTGATTCAATAAACATAAATAATTCAAAAATTAAGAAATAACAATGATAATTTTTAAATTATGATTTCCGTTTTCATCTTTATATACTTATTTAAGTGATGATAACAAGTTGTGCATACCAATAATATCTTGTTTATCACGATAACAAATTGGATATATGTAAGTTATTGAGAAAAATTATATGAATAAGAGGGGGTTCATGATCTGATATCGATGTATTTTACAAAATAATGACATAGTTTACAGTATAATACAAATTATAGACAATAACAAGTTGTGTAAATTAATAATGAAATATTGAATGCGATAACTATATATATTGCAACAGATTTGAAAATAAACATACAACACAAATTAAAAACTGATAATAATATTGTTAGCAATGTTTATAACTAACAAATACGGAACTATATAGTAAGGGTTTTTTGCATTTTTAACAAAACAAATTTCTATTCATTTTCCACTCGTTAATTTTCTTAAATATCAAATTATCTATGGTCATGGACTTCAATTTCCCTATATTTTATTGGTTATTTGTCATCATATAAATTTTCTGGATCAAAAACCATCTCGAATACAATAACTGATATTTTAGAGTGTTTGATCCCTATGTTTTCAGCCATTAAACTATAGCTACTTAATTTATTTCTATTAAGTTTTAAGGAATCTAATAGTTGAAAAGATGTTACAAAATATGACGTACGATTGATTTTATAAAGATAAGAGTAAAGCCAAGTCACTAGTGTTGTATTTGCCACTAATGAACAGACAACAAGAAATAAGGGTTTTTATAAATAAACGATCCTTCGTTGTGGGAGTGTCCAAGAGACATATGACCCTTCATCGATTTTATTGGTCGTATCTCTAAACTCTTTATATCTCCTAATCCACAGACTTTTGTAGAATTTGGTTACATTAATATGTCATCGACTGCTGCTTTTTTTGTTTTTGTTTTTAATCAATCGAATATATTTATCTTTAATACTCAATCTGTTCACTTGTTTATTGATTCCTTCCACACATGTCGGATCTGATTTTTATTAATTAATATTACTGTTTTAAGGTTTTTGTTTCCATTGACTTTAGAGTATAGGTTCAATGATTTTTTCGAATGTGCGTTTTGACGTCACACATATATATATATATACCAATTATTGTACATATATGCAAATTCTATGAATAAAATTTAAGACTTTCCAATAAAAAATCATACCTTCACCATCACATATTGTAATATTCAAATCGGTTTAATATTAAAATATGGTTTGTTATTTCCAATAATCTAATAATATATGAAATTCCAGTAATAAATTCAGACAGTAAAATCGTAAATGACTCATTAATTTAGACAGTACTATAATGATTATAGAACTAATAAGTGCAATAAACTTTGATTCTCTTTATTAGATAAAAGACCGATGCAAATTCTATGCATCACCCATTTTTTGTAAATTTCCTGATGATTTTGAATTGGTTCAAAACAAAAATGGATAAGTTGGAATGAAATATGTAAAATCCAAGATGTTGGTTTGTAGGCTGGTCGAACAAAGTTAGAAAGAGACATATATTGAGACGATTAAACAATGTTTTTGATTAGATGATTAAACGTCTCTTTTTATTAAATTTCTATTAATATTTGATTTTATGGAATCGTATTACTTTACTGTTCGAACCGAGTTTACCACAACGTTAATAAATCTGAAATTCTGATTTTTAGAGGAAATAACAGGCAAAGACTCTTGAAGATTTGAAGAGAAGAAGTTGATTGCCAAATAGTAAAGGAAAATTGCTTAATGTGTGTCAAAAAAGCCGATATTTTTTTTGAAGGACCAGCTCTTCTATGTATAGATCATAGAGACAGTTACAAAGTAGTTTGTAAAAAAAAAAGATTACAATTGTTAAGATACGATCTTATCTAGAAGATCTTACCTAGATTTTCGGAAATTTTTCATGTTATAATAAGAAAATTTTCATTTTCTTGGTGACTTACTTCATGTTTAGCGCACTTCCGAAAAATAATTCTTCCGATTTAATTAAGATATCCGAGTTGACACTTCGATAATCTTGCCGAGTTTAAGACTTAGAATATTCACCCATTATTTTTCGTGGACCGAAATAAGATCTAGGATCCACCTCCAACATCTATTAATTTACTATCAAGTACAAATGCCATAACATAACAAGAAATTCTTGATTAATGATTATTATTCACTTGAATATCAAAACGTACTTAGTTCACCACATATTATTGAAGAGGCTTGAAAATGTTCTGTTGTAGGGGCAGTTTGGTAATAAGAAAACGATGGGAAGCGTAAAGAATCTGAGGAGTTGGGACCAAAAGAGATTTGAGAGCGATGGAGATAAGGACCAGACATTGTTCGAACACGTGAATGTCACGTGACTGTTTCCCGCATCACCGGAACTTACGTCCACTCTTTGCATCTTTGCCCTACACAGATTTTGACACCTTTGACTAATCTTCTCATATAATACATATAACTTCGCTATATAAGTTATTTATATCAATTACGAATTGTAGAAGTTATTGATGTTTTATGTTAATCTGTTTTGTACTAGCTGTATGTCTGTATCGAAGCTGAATACTTTATGGGCCTATTAAAGCTCAATACCTTATGATATTTGGGCTTATTAACATTACTATAAAGCCCAATAGCTGGACCCATAGCTCTCAATCCTTTTTCTAATCCATTTCTTAAGATTGGAGCCCAAGTCCCGTTATAAGCTACCGCCGATCATGAATACTCAAACCATGAATGATGAATCGAACTGTTTTTCTCCCATTTATTTTGGATAGGCTGATTCATAACCAAATTTATCATTTAATCACTTCACTTAAAATAATTCCTCTCTTTGGATATAGAGTTTTTATAATAATAGATGTGATAAATTAACACGTGAACAAGACAAGGATTATAGTGATTAACAATAGTTATCTTGTCTAATCAAACAACAAAACAAATTTATAGCTGATTAAAATGACATTAACTCTTGTGGTCAACAATGTTGTATTTGTCTTGGAGTCTAATTCAACATCGGGTAATGAAATGACACCCAACTCCTAGAATGTCCTTTAGTCCCTGTTATTTAAAGCCTAAGGAATCATCCTTAAACATTGGATCTGATTTACCCACCTAATTGTTGTATTTCCTCCTAGTGGAAATATATATTATATATATATATATATAAGTGTGCTGAG